>CP131465.1:115000-132500 GCA_030664755.1 Microcos paniculata | reverse complement strand
TAGGTCCCTCCATGGCATCCGGTAACCATACATGAAGGGGAAATTGCGCAGATTTAGCAACTGCGCCGGCAAATAATAGAGAGGCACATAAAGTAACAAATAAAAAATTAACCTCATTATTATAAATCAAGTTATTGAATATTTCGAACAAATCTTGAAATTCGAAACTTCCCGTTATCCAATAAAAACCTAGGATTCCTAATAATAAACCAAAATCGCCTATCCGATTAGTTACAAACGCTTTTTGACAAGCGTTTGCCGCAACGGGTCGTGCGAACCAAAATCCTATTAATAGATAAGAACACATTCCAACTAATTCCCAAAAAATATAAATTTGTATCAAATTAGAACTAATAACTAATCCCAACATTGAAGTATTGAACAAACTCATATAAGCAAAAAATCTCAAATATCCTTGATCATGAGACATATAATTGTCACTATAAATAAGAACCAAAATTCCAACAGTAGTGATTAATATTAACATAATAGAGGTAAGTGAATCAATAAAGTAGCCAAACTCGAAAGAAAAATCATTATTGATGGTCCAAGACCATACATATTGATAGACAGAACCTCTATTTATTTGCTGAATAGACAGATCGACCGAAAAAATCATAACCATACTTAACACTAAAATATTGGGAAAAGCCCACATACGGCGAAGATTTTTTGTTGCCGTCGGAAAAAAAAGGAGTCCCATTCCTATTAAAATAGGAACGGGAAGTGGCACAAAAGGTATGATCCATGAATATTGATATGTATGCTCCATAAAAACTTTTTTCTTATTCTTAATTAATCGTTTCTGATTCACCGGCTCTTATTGATTGAAAGGGGCAATAAAAAAATCAAGATATTACAAAGTTAACTGGAATTTTCTATTCTTCAATTTTTAATCTTTCTCAAACATTTCAAAAATATTCAAATTCCGAAGCTAGAAATAGTCAAATGATATCGCCGAGTTACTAATGAAAAAAAAAGAATTCTTTTTTTTTAGTAAGATTTTTTCTGAAGATATCAATTATTATTACGTATTACAAAAATTTATATCCATAGATCAAGAATACAAAGAATTCCACCACAAAAAAGGGACTTGGTTTTGATATGAATCATAGCATAGGATGTCCTATAACTTAACTTAATAAAATAAAAACGAATTATTTGAGTTTGTTTATCCGAACAGTTCATTTTCATTGCGGAACTGATTGATTGTCTTCCATTTCAATAAATGAATTTAGTTTTGTGGGAAAGACTATCCAATATTTTCTTTCCATTTACTATAATTAAAGGAAAAAATGACTATTACTAAATACTAAAATATTCTTTTTTTTTTCAAAATTATGTATCCCTTAACGGATTCGCTACGAGTGTCGTTCAATTTGAAAATGAAAATTGGGCATACTCTCTCTTCGAGCTTGACCAATTACAATTACCAATTAATAGAAAAAAAATTCAAGTTTGTTATTAGGTAGATAAAATGTTTTTTTTTTACACTTTTTGATGTATTTTTCATGTATTGTATAAAAATGTAGCTGTATAAATTATAAATGTAGGACGACAAAAAAATAGGCAGAGATAGAAAAGGAAAGACTTTTTTGTTTTTGATTTCATCAATTGGATTTATATGTCATAATCTATCCTATAGATTTGAATGGAGATAGAAAAAAGAAAGGTACCAATAATTTAAATACAAATTCTTTTTTTTTTCTGGATATTGTATGGAATTTTCTGGATATTGTATGGAATATAAATAAAAAAAATTATATCATATTGTTTTTTTTTTGCTCAAGAATAGAAGCATTTTATGCTATTTTCCCATCTCTATTTTTTTATGAAATTAGTAGTCTATATAATCTAGAAAATAGATAAGAATAGATCAATAATGACATAAAGAGACAGATCGTTTTAAAAATAGATGTCTTTCACATACAACTATAGCTATGAATAACCTTTTTTTTGAATGGCAGTTCCAAAAAAACGTACTTCTACATCAAAAAAGCGTATTCGAAAAAATGTTTGGAAAAAGAAAGGATATTGGGCAGCGTTGAAAGCTTTTTCATTAGCGAAATCTCTTGCTACGGGTAATTCAAAAAGTTTTTTTGTACAACAAATGAATTTGGAGTAATCTGAATTGGTTTAACTCAAAAACGAGAGAATTTCCTTTTATTTAAAATTTCTTAATATTTTGAGCTGAGGGTTTTGTCTACTGAATTCTAAGTCCCTTTTTTCTTTTATTTTTAAAAAAGAACAAAGAGAAGATAGAAAGGTTTTCTTTTTTGAATATCTTTTTTTCATTTCGGGGGTGGGGATTCATATTTTCCCCACCGCCCATTTGTTATGTTATAATAATTTGTTATTTTTATTCAATTTATAATAATAATAAAAAATAATACTAATTTTGATATTTATAGTATAGCTATAGCGGAGCACATAGCATATATATAAGATATAAGAGCTTTAGTCAAAATCACTGGATTGTTGAAACTAATCCATTAAGTTTCATTTTTGTAACTTTATGAATCATTATTTTTCTGAATTTTTATATATCCTTCCCTTGCTTTCAACCCAATTGAGAAAAACATCCTTTCTAATTTATTAGATATACAAATAATGTGTCAATTTTAAGTGATCTAAAAAATACTATGTTTGGATAAGAAGGATAAGAAAATGAATCCAGACACAGTTTTCTTTTTAGAATTCGAAATACTTTTTTTGAAGTATGGTACAATTATGAGAGGAATCAAAACGCTTTTTATATAACATGTACAGCCCAATATCTAGTTGGTTTGATAAATCCTTAAAACGCAAACTACTAACGATTAATACAAAACTATGCAAATTGGAGAAATCTTTTGAAATGGTTGGATGGGATACTAAAGCTAAAATTGTGATCTCTAAAAATCATATTTTTTTTTCATTTATTCATTCAATTGATAAGCCCTTTTTTATAGATTCATAAGAATCATATAAAAAAATGAGAGATGAATCATTAAAAAATAAAAATGATAAAGAACATTTTTTTTTTGAATTCTATCTATGAATTGAAGTCACAACTAGTTAGTTTACTTACAATGGGGAGGTTTCTTTTCTAGTTTTAGGAAAACACAAACTACAAAATCTCCGTTGACGAAATAATTAAATATAAATAAAAGGATAATTAAATAAAAATAAATAATAAAGATTCTTTTTGAACCCGAACCTTCAAATTTCTATTTAAACGAGTTTTTATTCATCAATTTTAATTAAATGCTTCCTAAACAATTTTACATTGAATTGACTCCAATCTCGACGATTGAATAAAAAATGGGTTATTATGATTTCAAGCAAGCCGCTATGGTGAAATCGGTAGACACGCTGCTCTTAGGAAGCAGTGCTAGAGCATCTCGGTTCGAGTCCGAGTGGCGGCATAGTATCTTCTAAAAGGGATAGAATAAGTTCTATAATGAATTAAATTCCTGATTTCCATTCCATAAAATCTCGAAACCCTTGTTTTTTTCAGAATTTTTATGATTTTTTCAACTTTAGAACATATATTTACTCATATATCCTTTTCAGTCGTTTCAATTGTAATTACAATTCATTTTTTAACCTTCTTAGTCGATGAAGTTGTAGGACTAGATGATTCATCAGAAAAGGGCATGATAGTTACCTTTTTCTGTATAACAGGATTATTAGTCACCCGTTGGATTTATTCAGGGCATTTCCCATTAAGCGATTTATATGAATCATTAATCTTTCTTTCGTGGGGTTTCTCCCTTATTCATATGGTTTCCTATTTTAAAAAGCGTAAATATAATTTAAGCGCAATAACCGCCCCAAGTGCTATTTTTACTCAAGGCTTTGCCACTTCGGGGCTTTTAACCAAAATGCATCAATCCGCAATATTAGCGCCGGCTCTCCAATCTCAATGGTTAATGATGCATGTAAGTATGATGGTATTAGGCTATGCAGCTCTCTTATGTGGATCATTATTATCAGTAGCCCTTCTAGTCATTACATTTCGAAAAGTCATAACGATTATTGGTAAAAACAATAATTTATTAAATCAGTCATTTTCGTTTGGCGAAATCCAATACATGAATGAAAGAAGCAATCTTTTATTAAACGCTTATTTTCTTTCTTCTAAAAATTATTACAGGTATCAATTGACTCAACAATTGGGTCGTTGGAGTTATCGTATTATTAGTCTCGGGTTTATCTTTTTAACCATAGGGATTCTTTCGGGAGCCGTATGGGCTAACGAGGCGTGGGGATCATATTGGAATTGGGACCCAAAGGAAACTTGGGCATTTATTACTTGGACCGTATTCGCGATTTATTTACATACTCGAACAAATAAAAATTTGGAAGGTGTAAATTCCGCAATTGTGGCTTCTATGGGCTTTCTTATAATTTGGATATGCTATTTTGGGGTCAATCTATTAGGAATAGGTTTACATAGTTATGGTTCATTTACATTAACATCTAATTGAATAAAATAAAAAAAAAGGCTAAGCCTGCCAAATACTAACATAGGACAGCATATATATAAGAAAACTTATTGTAAGCTGTCAAGAACCTTTTGAATCACTCCACTACCGGATTCAAAAGGTTCTAACAAAAGCCAAAGATGTCTGATTAAAATTCAATTTAATTGTTTTCCTTTTTTTTTTACTTAACTTAAACTTAAGAGAAGAAAAAGGACTTCTTTCTTTTTTTCACTTTTTTTTTTCATTTTTCAATTGTACAACAAACAATTTTAAAAAGCATATGATTGATTAGTTTTTGATTTTTTGTTTTATTCACGAAAACTATCTATAAAAATAATTATAGAGAATAGTTTCGACTTTCTCACCTGATAGTGAGAGGACGAAATCCGGATAAATACCAATACCAATTACTGGTAGAAAGATAGAGATCGAAACAAATAACTCTCGTGGTCCAGAATCAAAAAAATAAGAACTTGGAGCATTAAATAGTTTGTATCCATAGAACATTTGACGTGACATAGATAATGAATAAATAGGAGTTAATATCATTCCAATTGCCATTACAAAAGTAATTATTATTTTTGGCATTAAAAAATATTTTTGGCTGGTAATTATTCCAAAAAAGACTATCAATTCTGCAACAAAACCACTCATGCCCGGTAATGCAAGAGAAGCCATCGATAAAATACCGAACATTGTAAATATTTTTGGAAGCAGAATAGCCATTCCGCCCATTTCGTCGAGATAAACAAGACGTATTCTATCATAACTTGTTCCGGCCAAGAAAAAAAGTGCAGCACCAATAAATCCATGAGATATTATTTGTAAAATGGCTCCGTTGAGTCCCGTATCAGTTATAGAGCCAATTCCTATCATTATGAAACCCATATGAGATATGGAGGAATAAGCTATTCTTTTTTTTAAATTCCGTTGACCAAGAGATGTTGAAGCTGCATAAATTATTTGCATTGTACCTACTATTATCAACCAGGGAGAAAATATGGAATGAGCATGAGGTAATAATTCCATATTGATCCGAACTAATCCATATGCTCCCATTTTTAATAAAATTCCGGCTAGAAGCATACAAGTACTGTAATGTGCCTCCCCATGGGTGTCTGGTAACCACGTATGTAAGGGTATAATCGGCGATTTGACAGCAAAAGCAATAAGAAATCCAATATAGAATATTATTTCCAGTGCAAGAGGATACGATTGATTAGCTAATGTTTCAAAATTTAATGTTGGTTCATTAGAACCGTATAAACCGATACCCAAAACTCCTATTAATAGAAAAACGGAACCCCCTGCAGTGTACAAAATAAATTTTGTAGCCGAGTACAGACGTTTCTTTCCCCCCCACATGGATAGAAGTAGATAAACGGGAATTAATTCGCACTCCCACATGATGAAAAAAAGTAAAAGGTCTCGAGAAGAAAATGATCCTATTTGACCACTGTACATTGCTAGCATCAGGAAATAGAATAGTCGGGAATCTCGAGTAACCGGCCAAGCAGCCAAAGTAGCTAAAGTAGTGATAAATCCTGTCAGTAAAATAGGCCCTATAGAAAGTCCATCTATTCCGACTCTCCAGTAAAAATCAAAAAAATTGATCCATTTATAATCTTCCGCCAGCTGGATTAACGGATCGTCCAATCGGAAATGATAAGAGAATGCATAGGTTGTTAGAAGGAGTTCGAATATGCATATACAAATAGTATACCACTTAATTAGCTTATTTCCTCTATGAGGAAGAAAGAAAATTAAAGAACCCGCAAATACTGGTAAAACTACAATTATTGTTAACCAAGGAAAATAATTCGTGGTAAAGACAAGATACACTTGGACCAGAAAAACCCGTGCTCAAAAAAAATCAAAAAGATTCCACTTTGAGCGCGGGTTTTTTCAGTAAAAAAAATCAAATGGATTCAAAATGTATTCAAGTGAGGTTTTCTGGAACGTATCAATAAGCTAGACCCATACTTCGAGTTGTTTCATGCCATAAATAAACTCGAACGCTCAAGAAATCTGTTGGACAAGCGGATTCACATCTTTTACAACCAACACAGTCTTCTGTTCTTGGAGCGGAAGCAATTTGCTTAGCTTTACATCCATCCCAAGGTATCATTTCTAACACATCGGTGGGGCAGGCTCGTACACATTGAGTACACCCTATACATGTATCATAAATTTTTACTGAATGTGACATAGGATCTATAAATTTTTGAACATCATAAAATTTCAATCTAGTAAACTTGTAAATGAATCATTATATTTAAACACTAGATGAATCAACGATTTACCAGAGATTTTCTAATCAATTTCCTTCTGGATCAACTCATAAGAAAGGGCCAAGATACTTTGATTTCTTACGTTTTCGAAAACATGATGTAGATTCCAACATATCGGGCATGCTAATTCAAATTAGTGAATATTAGAATTTAATATTATTAATATTACTTATTCAACAAGGTTGATTGATTGATACGCGTTGATTTTCTGTTACGATAAATTGAGGAAACAATAGCTGATCCAATAGCTGCTTCAGCGGCTGCAAGAGCTATAACAAAAATTGAGAAAATATTTCCTTTTAATTGGCGACTATCAAAAAAATCAGAAAATGTTACAAAATTTATATTAACGGCATTCAGTATAAGTTCAAGACACATAAGGGCCCTAACCATATTTCGACTCGTGATCAATCCATAAATACCGATAGAAAATAAATAGGCACTCAAAACAAGTACATGTTCGAGCATCATTGACCAACTCCTTAGCAATTTTGATTCATTTTAATATGAACAATAATTCAACGGATTTGATTGACTAGAATATAACAAGTACGGAACAAAAGAATATATTGGAAATATATCGAATAAATGAATTTCTATTTTATACACGGACAATATTCAAATAGAATTCAAGGAAAATAAAATGATGCGATAAGACAGAAAAAAATTCCATTTGGATTCCTTGCCGTTCCTAGTTAGAACGATTTCTTACTGACGAGCCACAGCAATTGCACCTATCAAAGCAACTAAAAGAATTATTGAAATGAATTCAAATGGAAGAAAAAAATCTGTTGCTAAATGAATTCCAATTTGTTGACTATTACTTATGAAATCTTGTTCTATAATTTGGTTTGATCTTGTAGTCCAAATAATCCCGTACCATGATGTATCTAATATAGTAGTAATTAGCGAAACAAGAATACTTGTACAAACCAACGAAGTAAGGCCATTCCCAATGGTCCACAGATTAAAATCTTTAGAATATTCTGAACCATTCATGAACATCACAGCAAATATGATTAAAACATTTATGGCCCCCACATAAATAAGGAGCTGGGCAGCGGCTACAAAATGAGAATTTGAGAGAATATAGAATAAGGATATACAAACAAGAACCAATCCCAACGAAAAGGCAGAATAAATTGGATTGGTAAGTAATACCACTCCCAGGCCCCCTAATAGAAGACCCAATCCCAGAAAAACTAAAAGAAAATCGTGTATTGGTCCAGGCAAATCCATTATATGTAAAATAAGAGATAAATAAATCGAAATGCTTTTCATGATCTTATTGACCCGACCAGGAATTTTTTTTATTTTTTATGATATGGTTCCTAATTGAATAAAATCCTAATCTATTAGGTGTGAATTGATCTAAGTACAATTATTGGACAGTTTCGTTTTTGATTCTTTTTTTCTTTTTATTCGAAAGGTTATTTTGTTTTTTGCAACTATATTTCGAAAGAATTATAAATATTTTAATAGATTTTCAATAAAAATGAATTCGAAATTCTTATCAACCAATTAATTTGTAGTTGAATCTTTAGTTATTGACCAAAGAAAGAGAAAGGCCTCATTCTTTTATTTTAATTCAAACTAAACATTCTTTTCTTTTAACTTAACCCAAAACAGAACCTTAAAAAAAAGAATTGGAAATTTATCTTTAATAGAATAGGAAGTTTACCTACTCAGTTTTTCTTTGAGGCGAATTCAAAATTGTTCGAATTGTATAATCGTCAATTACTGACATTGGTAAACGGCCCAAAGCAATTTGATTATAATTCAATTCGTGACGGTCATAAGTAGAAAGTTCATATTCTTCTGTCATTGATAAACAATTTGTTGGACAATACTCAACGCAGTTACCACAAAATATACAAATTCCGAAATCAATACTGTAATTAAGCAATCGTTTTTTTCGAATATCCGTTTCAAATTTCCAATCAACAACAGGCAGGTCTATAGGGCATACACGAACACATACTTCACAAGCAATGCATTTATCAAATTCAAAATGGATTCGCCCGCGGAAACGCTCTGATGTGATTAATTTTTCATAAGGGTATTGAATAGTTACAGGTAAACGATTTGCGTGGGATAAGGTAATCATGAAACCTTGACCAATGTACCTTGCTGCTCGAATTGTTTGGTGGCCATAATTCATGAATCCGGTTACCATAGGGAGCATATCGTGAATATTTATGAATAAATTTATGTTTGTTTCTTTCTCTTGTTTGAACCAAGGCATGAATCTTGTATTCTTTTTTTCTTTACAGTGAAAGAAGTTGGAAAGAAGTTGTTAATAATAGATTACCGAGAGAAATAGGTAAAAGAAATTTCCATCCAAGATTTAATAATTGGTCCATTCTTAACCTAGGGAAAGTCCATCTTGTTGCGATAGAAATAAACAAAAACAAATAAGTTTTAGCTAATGTAATAAAGATACCAATTGTCGTTCCAAAGATTCCATTCATTTCAAATACCTCAGGAACGAATACGTATGGAATGGAAATATTCCAACCACCCAAGTAAAGAACTGTTCCAAATAACGAAGAAAGTAATAGATTTAGATAGGAAGCAACGTAAAATAAACCAAATTTGATACCCGAATATTCGGTTTGATACCCTGCTACTAATTCTTCCTCTGCTTCTGGTAAATCAAAAGGTAATCTCTCACATTCTGCTAGAGAAGAAATTAGAAAAACGATAAACCCTATTGGCTGACGCCACAAATTCCATCCCCAAAAACCATATTTGGACTGTGCCTCAACTATATCAACTGTACTTGAACTGTTAGATAATTATAGTCGATGATAACATCATTGTTTCCATCGCTAGTCCAAAACCGTACATGAGGTTTTCACCTCATACGGCTCCTCGTGGGTCACAAATAAATTTAAGGACTAAATCAGTATTATTTATCTTGGTATGGTTGTAGAATAGATAGAGAAAAAATGGATTGGAAAGTCCAAAATTATACCAATGGAATTCTGTCTGCTATACTATGAAGAATAAAAAAAAGTGCTTCTGAATCGATCTCGCCCCTTCACAATTTTTATTTGTTGAGTAATAACTTAAGCCTTCAATAAAATACTTCTTGTAGAAAAATATCAATAAATATTGCACAACCCATTGTTTTGATTACGAAAAAAATGAAACATTACATTAGCTCATAAATCATGACACGAATTAGATCTCTCTATATATGAAAGACAGAAAAAAAAGATTTCTTTTTTTATTCTTTATTGTTTCTTTTCGTTCCTATTCTTCTTTCTGATCTTAGAAAACCGCAAATGGGGCTTAAACTAAAAAAAAGTAAAGGATTAGTTCGTTCCTGATAGTTATTACTTTAATCGGTGGATAGGAGCATACTCTGGATCGGAATCGTGGGGAGTACTGCCTATTCATTTCTACTAATTTAAAGCCCCAATTAGTATTCTTTTTATGTTATCCAGAAATATCCTTTATATATAATATACATAATCTCCATTACTAATCCTTTGTGTATTTTGGTGTTCCTAACCATCCACCCATTTTTTTTGTTCAATCCCCCGTTCAGCAATACATGTATGGGAGTCCATACAAAGGATAGTGAAAACTCTATACGGTTGATCTTTTGAGCCCGCTTCAAGTTAGGTTGACTAATCAACCCGTCTTGGGGTAAAGGACTTCTTCCGCTTATGTTTTCTTCCACTTAACTCTTGTACATAGGAAATGGGACTCCATTTTTTTATTTAATTTACTGCTAATTTATAAGCAGCTTTCTTTCACTCATATATAACTATCTAATTTAGTTTATCAACCTGAAGGATAATAAAAAACGAAGATATCTATTCAATCCATTCAACTTATTTTCTAGAACGAAAGGAATAGGGAAAAGAAAAGTTTCTATTTCAACGAATCGCACGTAGAGATATTGATAAAACACATAGAGTTAATGGTATTTCATAACTAATCGATTGAGCAGCAGCTCGCAAACCACCTAAAAAGGAATATTTATTATTTGATCCGTATCCTGACATAAGAAGTCCAACAGGAGCAATACTTGAAACGGCAATCCATAAAAAAATACCGATATTGAGATCGGATAAAATAAGGTGATAGCTAAAAGGAATTACTGAAAAACTTAGTAAGATGGATATGACTGCTATAGATGGTCCAATACTGAATAAACGAGTGTTTCCTCTAGATGGAAGAATATTCTCTTTGAAAAGCAGTTTTGTTCCATCTGCTAGAGCTTGAAGAATTCCCAAAGGACCGGCGTATTCGGGCCCAATACGTTGTTGTATTCCTGCAGATATTTCTCTTTCTAACCATACAATTACGAGTACGCCTATTGTGATTCCCAATACAAGGGTCAAAATAGGGACAAACATCCATATGATCCCATAGACCTCTTTTAAAGATTCCAATTTGTAAAAGGAATTGATATCTTGTACTTCTGTTATATAAATTATCATTTCAACGATCAACTTCTCCCATAATGATATCTATGCTACCCAGTATCGTCATAATATCAGCCAATTTCATTTTTTTAACTAACTGAGGAAGAATTTGCAAATTGATAAAACCCGGTGGGCGAATTTTCCATCTCCAAGGAAAACCGCTCTGATCCCCTATTAGAAAAATTCCTAATTCCCCCTTCGGGGCTTCCATTCTCGCATAAAGTTCTTGTCTTGGTAATTCAAACGTAGGAGAAGGTTTTTTACTAATGAATCGATATTCAAAATCATTCCATTCTGGATCCCTTTCTCTATCAAAGCATCGGATTTCTAAATTCTCATAGGGACCTCCCGGAATTCCTTCCAGGGACTGTTGAATTATTTTTATGGATTCCGTCATTTCACTGATTCGGACTAAATAACGAGCTAATGAATCTCCTTCTTTTTGCCACTGAATTTCCCAATCAAATTCGTCGTAACACTCATAATGATCAACTTTACGAAGATCCCATTTGATTCCAGATGCTCGTAGCATTGGGCCGGATAAACCCCAATTTATTGCTTCTTCTCCACCAATAACGCCTATCCCTTCAACTCGTTCTAAAAAAATAGGATTTCGTGTAATAAGTTTTTGATATTCAACAATTCCTGTTAAAAAATAATCGCAGAAATCCAAACATTTATCTATCCAGCCATAAGGTAGATCGGCCGCTACTCCTCCGATACGAAAATAATTATGCATCATTCTCATACCGGTGGCAGCTTCGAATAGATCATATACTAATTCTCTTTCTCTGAAAATATAGAAAAAGGGGGTCTGTGCACCAATATCCGCCATAAAAGGTCCAAGCCATAACAGATGAGAAGCTATACGACTCAACTCCAACATAATTACTCTGATATAGCTGGCTCTTTTAGGGACTTGAATATTGCCCAATTGTTCTGGTCCATTTACGGTTATTGCTTCCGTGAACATAGTGGCTAAATAATCCCAACGTGTTACATAAGGCAAATATTGTATAATTGTTCGGTTTTCCGCAATTTTTTCCATTCCTCTGTGTAAATAACCTAATATTGGTTCACAGTCAACAACATCTTCACCATCTAGAGTAACAATGAGACGAAGAACACCATGCATCGATGGGTGGTGAGGTCCCATATTGACTATCATAAGGTCTTTTTCTGTAGCTGGTATATTCATAAGTTTTTCCTCGATTCATTCTTACATGAATTGCTGAAAACGAAAAGAAGTACATCAAAATTAAAGATTTAATAAATCGACTAATTCAAATTTTTCAAATTAGCGATTTTTTGATTCCCGAATATCCAACTCACTAATTAATTCTTTATAACGTATTTTATTTTTCTTTGATAAATAAGACAGCAGCCGTTGCCGTTTTCCCAGAATTTTCCGTAGACCTCTCTGAGATAAATAGTCTTTTCTGTGCAATTCCAAATGTGAAGTAAGTCTTCGTATCTTATTGGTGAAACTGATTATTTGAAATTCAACGGACCCCCTGTTTTCTTCTTTTTGTTGAAAAATAACCGAGATGAATGAATTTTTTACCATAAAACAAAATCTTCTCTCCCTCCTCCCTTTTTTTGAATGTGAATTTGACTGATCAGTAATAATAATACCGGCCGTTTTGATATGCACAATGATTTTAAGTTCGTTATGAACTTTATAATTTTTTCAATTCAAATAAAATTAATCAATCCGGTTTTCAATTTGATCCGTATACAGATACAAAAGAGTGATATATTTCTACAAAAGAGAAAATTTGAGAGTTCAAATAAGAAGATTTTGTTGATTCGTTTGTCGATCTAATTGATATGTATGTCATTAAATTAGTATCATGTATCAGAATCGAATATAAGACAATCCCTGTGTCCATCTATTTGTTTCCATATACTCGACACGGTACATACATAATATATGGGAAAATGTACCATTAACGAATTTTCAAACGCGGATACATATGTATCCTTACCATACTGAAATGACTGCCATTATTAGTATTAAACCAATAGCGATTCATACAAGCTAAATCTTCTAATCGAGAATTAGGCCAAAGAAAGAACTTTAATTTAATTAAATTCTTTTTATCATTATCAAGATCTTTGTTTTTATTCAAAACTTGACCACAGTTTTTTACATTATTTAAAAATACTGCATTTCTATGCATACCATTTTTATCCCTTGAATTGAAAGAAATTAGAATTCGCAACTCTCTCCGGTCTTTGCAGGATAAAATATTTTCAGGAACAAACAAATCATAATGATTTTTGTCTTTATTTTCCGTCAGTTTTTGATGTCTTGCAATGGACTCATCAAAATTCTTTTTATCAATATAGTTTTTTTCTTGATATCTTTGATTAATTTGGTGTTTATTTTTATGAACCAATGAAATACTTATAGTTTGATATAGAATAAATTGTCCATCATTTTTTACAGACAGGCGAACTGGTTCGATAATCAATATTCCCCTTTTCATTAATTCTCTAAGAGTTAAATCTTTCTGAACCATCAAAATATCCAGATTCATTTCTCCCCTTTGAATAGAGGATATAGCAATTTCGTTTGGATTTATCAGTCTAAGCAGGAGACAATATACTTTGATATTATTGATTATTCTTTGATTTAAAGAATCATCCCATCTCAATTGAAAACGCAAATACCGTTTTAGGAATAAATCGAGCTCCGCTTCCGTGTTGCTCTTGTATTGCTTTTTCTTTCTACGTTTTTTTATGTCTGATTTACCATAATCTTCTTCACCATCTTTTTCTTGGTTTGAGAGAACGGATCTAAGATTTCCTTTCTTTTGTGCATCTGACACGACATCCCCTTGACCTGTGGGTTCTTTTTCTTCTTGATTTCGATTCTCTAATCCCAAAATTTTTTTTTCTTCATTCGATGCTATAAGGGGGTCCCTTTTTTTATTTTCAATAATATTTTTATTAATGTTTCCGTTTCCATAAAAATTTAAAAGAAGTAATTTTATTGGTATGATCCACGGGTTAACCTTATATGCATTATATAGTAACACAAATTCTGGGAAGAACCAAAGTTCCAGATTCGATATAGGACGGCTTAGTATTTCTTCATTCATTCCCATCCAATCAAAAGGACTTCTTTTTTTATTGGATAGGTTGCTTTCTTGATCTTGATAAATTGTAAAAAGGCCCTTCTTGTTTATTTTATCAATTATTTGATAATTATTAACCACAGTCTTAATATTTTTATTACTCTTGGTACCGGTATCGACCCAGGACTCAATATCGGCCTTATTTCTAAGACAAAAATTAAGAATTCTCCAATCAAAATATTTTCTATGCGAAAAATTCCCTGTAGCATCCATAATATCAACTTCTCGTAGATAATTATGGATAGGGATATACCCCAGTGTATCAAAAACTTTTCGTTTATTCATGTTGTAATTATAAGAAATCTCTTCTTTCTTATTTACTTGGAATGGTGATCCATAAGTATATGAGTCCTTCTTATCTTGATAATTAATAGATTTATATGATAAAAAATCATATCCAGATTTTTTTTTTAAATTAGATTTTTTATATTTTTGTTCTTGATTCAGTAATGAATTCGCTTGAAAATAATTTATTTTTTCGTAATGAATTAACCTTTCTTTTTCATATGAATCCCATTTTGTTAAATCTTTATTTCGAGCCATATAGTGTTGATTGACTCTATTTCGCCATTGTCCCGGTACTAATCTAAGCCATCTACTTTGAGATAAACCATATTGATAATGACCCCTTAACCAGTTTTTCCATTCATCCATCCCAGAATGCCAAAAGCTTTTCTGTCTTAACCCATAATGATGTCTTAATCTGGAATGAGATATTCTTTGTTCTTCAAAATAATCTTTTATTTCATTTTTAAGAAAAAGAGATGTTCCTTGATATTGAAGGATAGGTTTGAATTTATAAAAACTAATAACTTGGGTTTGTGATAATTTGTAAAATACATATGCTTGGGAGAGGGAGGATAAGTCACAAAAAGCTTTTGGATTTTTATTTCTAATATTAGAAAGTGAGTTTTTTATAGTTGAAATAAAATGAATTGTATTTTTATTTGTTTTATTAATTCTTTCCCTATTTGCTTCATTATTGGAAATGAATTTATCAATACTTTTTTTTGTTGATTCAAAAAAAAGTTGCGTATTGATTCTTGGAATATTAATGATATATAGAAAAATATTTATGTATATCTTTTCAATGAAAAATTTTATAAAAAAATAAAATTTACGGATTAATCGAATATTTCTTCTTTTTAATATTTGCCAAATTTTTTTTGATGATTCTACTATTTTATCTTGATAACTTTTTTTGTTAGAACTAATATTTATTTCTTGAGTTATAAATTCGTTTTTCTTGTCTTTTCTAATTATAATTTTTTCTATTTGATTTTTGATTGTGTTTGTTCTCTTAGTCAGATCTTTTATTTTTTTTTCTGTTAATGAATAATTTGTCCATTCCATAGATTGAATTTGAAGGGATGATTCGTGAATCATCTTATTACTGATTATCGAGTCTTTTTTAGTTTCGCCCAATTCATATATTTGTCTCAACCCAAAAAATGGAATTGGATTTCTTTTTGAAAGTTCTTTTATTATTCCCTTTATAAATAGAATGTTTTTTGTGATCCATTTTTTTGTTTCTTTTGCGATTTTTCGAAACAATTTTGTTCTTTCTTTTAAAATTGTTAAAGATTTAGTTTGAAATTTTTTAATTTTTTTTTTGAGTTCTTTAAAAATAGGCTCAAAAAACGAACGCCGTTTTCGAGGAGAACCGAAAGGCAGTTCCGTTTCCATCCCCCAAACTGTTAAAAAGCAAAAATCATTCTTTTGACCTTTCTTTTTTTTCATTGGATCTTTATCAGAGGGTTGTAGTTTAAATCTGTGCCAAGGTTTCAAGCAAAAAGGAAATAGGATTTTTATCTGAATACCGTCCGTTAACCAGTTTTTTGGAAATTCTGTTTCGGACAATTGAACACCATTATAAGTGCATTTAACATGCATTTCTCGGTTCCAATCCTTTAAATCCTCGGACCACTCAGGAAATTGAAATAATAACATACGAGCAATGTTTTTGGCTATTATCAATGAAGGTAATATAATATATTTTCTAAGAATCGATTGGGTTATTAACACAGAACCTCTTATTATTTGAGCAAGTAAAATGCTATCCCAAGCTTCTGCTATTTCTATCCGCATTCTCTCTTCTTTTTTGTGTTTTTCTCTTTTGTCCTCATCTTTTTTCTCAATTTTTTTTTTTTCTGTATAATTAGAAATTTGTGATTCTTTGTTTTTACCTATCCAATTTCGAGATATTAGTTTCATCGGCCCCGAAATATCAAAAGAAAAAAAGAGAGGTTTGTCTATTCTGTCCAAAAAAAGTGGGGAATGCACATTTGCTTGAAACAGTTCCCAAGTAACTGTTTTACGTCTTTGAGCACGCATGGAACCTTTTATTATGTCTCGACGAAAATCCGATTGTTGCGAATAGCGTATCAAAGCCACTTCGTCCGTTTGATCAGCATCATTAGCATCATTGGTATTAGTATAAGTATCGGTATTTGACTGGTTATTAGTAAAAATCACTACGCGCTTGGATTTTCTTGAACGAATTTCATGCTCTGCTGTTACGTTTTCCTCGGTTTCTCCCTCTTGTTGTTCTAAATCGTCGATTAATTTGTATGACCACCGAGGAACTTTTTTGCTTATTTCTTTTGTTCCAATAGATTCTTTTCTAATTGTTTGATTGTTGGAATTAGTTATAACTATATTGAATAAAAATTTCAAAATTTTGACTCGATCCTCTGAATCGATATTTACCTGTTCATCTTCTGTCAATAAAGAGAGGTCTTTTTCTCTTGATAATGATTTTATATTGAGTGTATCTATTGTCTGTTCAAATTCGTGATAATCAGTAGTAAGAAGTATAGCATGAATCCTATTTATCCAAAACGGATCTGGTTTTTTTTTTTTAGAAGTTTGATTTATGCTTGAAAGTGAAAACCCCTTTTTGATTCTTCCACGACAAGGTCCATGCAAGAAAGGATCATATAGTTTAGGCAAGTATTCTTCTTGAGTTTCATTATTAGAGAATCGAGTCCTTTTTTCAAGTATGCCCAGATCAAAAGATTCCTTATCTAAATATTCGACTCTATTTCTAAATTCCTTACTAAAATTTCTTCTTTTTAGTTCATTGGTAAAACCCCAATCAGTATCCAATTCATCAGAAAACAATTTTTCTGATGTGAAAAAAGATATTTTTTTTT
>CP131465.1:60000-87500 GCA_030664755.1 Microcos paniculata | reverse complement strand
AACACAAATATGACATATCACAATACATAGAGTAGTGGAGGATTATGGGACAAAAAATAAACCCACTCGGTTTCAGACTTGGTACAACCCAAGGTCATCATTCTCTTTGGTTTGCACAACCTAAAAATTATTCCGAAGGTCTACAAGAAGATAAAAAAATAAGAGACTGTATCAAGAATTATGTACAAAAAAATATGAGAATATCTTCCGGTGTGGAGGGAATTGCACGGATAGAGATTCAAAAGAGAATCGATCTAATTCAGGTCATAATCTATATGGGATTTCCAAAATTATTAATTGAAGATAGGCCACGAAAAATCGAAGAACTACAGATGAATGTGCAAAAAGAACTTAATTGTATGAACCGAAAACTCAACATTGCTATTACAAGAATTGCAAATCCTTACGGGCACCCTACTATTCTTGCAGAATTTATAGCCGGACAATTAAAAAATAGAGTTTCATTTCGAAAAGCAATGAAAAAGGCTATTGAATTAACTGAGCAAGCAGATACAAAAGGAATTCAAATACAAATTGCAGGGCGTATCGACGGAAAAGAAATCGCGCGTGTCGAATGGATCCGAGAGGGTAGGGTTCCTCTACAAACCATTGGAGCGAAAATTGATTATTGCTCCTATAGAGTTCGAACTATCTATGGGGTATTAGGAATCAAAATTTGGATATTTATAGACGAAGAATAATAAGAATAAGACTCTACTTGTCTTTACGTTCTATTCTGCGATAGAACAAAAAATGACAAATTCTTTCATTTTTTTTGATTGAACATAAAAAATGAGCAATTCGAAATTCTATTCTAAATTCTATAAGGTTAAATTCTATAAGGTTAAATAAAAATTTGATTGATCATTTGATATAATTGCTATGCTTAGTGTGCGACTCGTTGGGGTTTTTAGGCTTAGGATTCAAAAAAAAATGGGCAGACCCCAGTATGAACTAATAACTATAGCACTAATAACCAACTCATCGCTTCGGATTATCTGGATCCAAAGAATCAGTCAAGATATGATATATTGGTCATATCATTATAGCAACTGAAATATTTTTTTGCACTAAGAAGTAAAAGAAAAAAACCAATCTGATTATGAATATATCTAAATTAATTGTGAAGCAAAATAAAAAGTATGTGAATAAGTAGAAGGATGAAAGAAAGAGAGAAAAAGAAATAGCAATGAAACGATATATGATTCGAATCTGTAAGGTCTATGAAGCATCTCCTAAAAAGCAATGTAATAGAGCATCAATAGAGATTCATCAATAATTAGATGAATCTCTGTTCATCGAAGAAAAAATCAAGAGCCTTAAGTCAATAAAAACTGAGAAGGTTGACCCAAGAACAAATTAATAAATTTGATTTTATTAGGGCTCCGTTGTAGAATTCAGACCTAAGCATTAATCGGGAAGCGATGGGGACGACGGAACCCGTGAATGCAGAGGATTCTATTGAAAACGAATCCTAATGATTTATCGGGTAGGATGGCGGAACAAACCAGAGACCGCCTCATTTCGTTTTATTCTGATTCTGAGAGGTCATGAGTTAACCCGACAACTGAAATAAATATTGAAAGAGTAAATATTCGCCCGCGAAAATTTTATTTTATTAGATTGCTAAATTTTTCGATCCGATATGAATATGATAAAAAAAAAAGACAAAACAAAATAAAGATTCGTTAGAACATTATAACAAAAACAAGATTAGACATTATCTATAAATAGAATCCGTGTTTAATTACTTATCTTATATATCCAATATATATCCAATATCCAAACAAGATATACAAATTTCTAATAGATCAGATAAAATCTCAAAGCAAAGAATCCCAGTATTCAATCTATTATTCATTAACTACCTGTATCTCTTAAAAATAAAATTTTAGTCATTTTTTCGCGAGGAGCTGGATGAGAAGAAACTCTCATGTCCAGTTCTGTAGTAGAGATGGAATTGATAAACAACCATCAACTATAACCCAAAAAGAACCAGATTTCGTAAACAACATAGAGGAAGAATGAAAGGAATATCTTATCGAGGTAATCACATTTGTTTCGGTAGATATGCTCTTCAAGCACTTGAACCCGCTTGGATTACATCTAGACAAATAGAAGCGGGTCGCCGCGCAATGACACGAAACGTACGCCGCGGTGGAAAAATATGGGTACGTATATTTCCAGACAAACCAGTTACGGTAAGACCTACAGAAACACGTATGGGTTCGGGGAAAGGATCTCCCGAGTATTGGGTAGCTGTCGTTAAACCGGGCAGAATACTTTATGAAATGAGCGGAGTAGCCGAAAATATAGCCAGAAAAGCTATTTCCATAGCGGCGTCCAAAATGCCTATAAAAACTCAATTCATTATTTCAGGATAGGAATATAGAACCAAAGGAAAGAGGCCTTGGGAATAAAAAAACAATTGCGAGTTTCCTTTTTTTTTTGACAAACAATATTTCTTTTTTTTCTTCGTCCTTTGTTGCATTGAAAGAAGAGATTAAAAAAATGATTCAACCTCAGACTCATTTGAATGTAGCAGATAACAGCGGGGCCCGAGAATTGATGTGTATTCGAGTCATAGGAGCTAGTAATCGCCGATATGCTCATATTGGTGACGTTATTGTTGCTGTGATCAAGGAAGCAGTCCCAAATACACCTCTAGAAAGATCCGAAGTGATCAGAGCTGTAATTGTACGTACTTGTAAAGAACTCAAACGCGACAACGGTATGATAATACGCTATGATGACAATGCTGCGGTTGTCATTGATCAAGAAGGAAATCCAAAAGGAACTCGAATTTTTGGCGCGATCGCCCGGGAATTGAGACAGTTAAATTTCACTAAAATAGTTTCATTAGCCCCTGAGGTATTATAAGACGAGACAGCTATAGTATTTAAATTAGAGTATTTATATTTAAATGACATAGATTAATTAGTAGATTGTGTTTCACGTATATACCTTTACTAAGTCAAAAAAAGAACATGTTGATTATATCAAAATTCGGGAGTAACAATAATTTTAGTTTACCATGGGTAAGGACACTATTGCTGACATAATAACCTCTATACGAAATGCTGACATGAATAGAAAAGGAACGATTCGAATAGCATCTACTAACATCACTGAAAACATTGTTAAAATACTTTTACGAGAAGGTTTTATCGATAACGTAAGGAAACACCGGGAAGGCAACAAATATTTTTTGGTTTTAACCCTACGGCATAGAAGAAATAGGAAAGGACCATATAGAACTATTTTAAATTTACGACGGATCAGTCGACCCGGTCTACGAATCTATTCTAACTATCAACAAATTCCTAGAATTTTAGGCGGGATGGGGGTTGTAATTCTTTCTACTTCTCGGGGTATAATGACAGACCGGGAGGCTCGACTAGAAGGAATCGGCGGAGAAATTTTGTGTTATATATGGTAATCCGTCTGATATTTGAATTGTATCCGAAACTCTCCTTTTGTGAAACAAAAAACGGGTTTTCTAATAGAACTCCGCCTGCCCTACAGTAATTGATACGCCAAAGAAGTTTTACCTGGAATAAAAGAACAAAAACGGATTCATAGAGGTTTAATTAGTGAATCGCTTCCCAATGGTATATTCCGGATTCCTTTAGATATAGATAATGAAGATCCGATTCTAGGTTATGTTTCAGGAAGGATCCGGTCGAGTTTTATACGTATACCACCGCGGGATAGAGTCAACAAAAGTGAAGTAAGTGCTTATGATTCAACCAAGGGACGTATAATTTATAGACTCCGCAACAAGGATTCGAATGATTAGGTGGTTTTTTCAACTTCAAAATTCCTTTCAGGGGGATCCAATTCAAGGTTCAAAAGTTTCAAGAAACTTATTTTCTTCCAATAAGTGGATTCGGAAAAAGTTAAGGAATGACAACTATGAAAATAAGGGCTTCCGTTCGTAAAATCTGTGAAAAATGTCGACTAATCCGTAGGAGGGGGCGAATTATCGTAATTTGTTCCAACCCGAGACATAAACAAAGACAAGGATGATCTTTCTATTCTAAAAGGAACTCCTTAAAGAAAAGAAACGGATCTTAAAGAAAGCGATGAACAAATAAAAATAGAGGATCCGTTTTGACATGAAATGGATATATCCATACATCTCTGACTTATCTTTATGAAATGATAAAATATGGCAAAACCTATACCAAAAGCTGGTTCACGTAGGAATGGGCGCGGTGGTGCACGTAAAAGTGCACGTAGAATACCAAAAGGAGTTATTCATGTTCAAGCAAGTTTCAACAATACCATTGTTACTGTTACAGATGTACGGGGTCGGGTAATTTCTTGGGCCTCCGCCGGTACTTGTGGATTCAAGGGTACAAGAAGAGGGACTCCTTTTGCTGCTCAAACCGCAGCAGGAAATGCTATTCGAGCGGTAGTAGACCAAGGTATGCAACGAGCAGAGGTTATGATAAAGGGTCCTGGTCTCGGAAGAGATGCAGCATTACGCGCTATTCGTAGAAGTGGTATACTATTAAGTTTCGTACGAGATGTAACCCCTATGCCACATAATGGCTGTCGACCCCCTAAAAAAAGACGTGTGTAGAAATAAACACTAAAGAGATTTCAAGAGAAATAAATGATTCAATGATCTGATCAAATAAAATAATATTACTATGGTTCGAGAGAAAGTAAAAGTCTCTACTCGGACACTACAGTGGAAGTGTGTTGAATCAAGAACAGATAGTAAGCGTCTTTACTATGGACGCTTTATTCTGTCTCCACTTATGAAAGGTCAAGCCGACACAATAGGCATTGCGATGCGAAGGGCTTTGCTTGGAGAAATAGAAGGAACATGTATTACACGCGCAAAATCTGAGAAAATACCACACGAATATTCTACCATAATAGGTATTCAAGAATCAGTACATGAAATTTTAATGAATTTGAAAGAAATTGTATTGAGAAGTAATTTGTATGGAACTCGTAACGCCTTTATTTGTGCCAAGGGTCCCGGATATGTAACTGCTCAAGACATCATCTTACCGCCTTCTGTGGAAATCGTTGATAATACGCAGCATATAGCTAGCCTAACCGAACCAATTGATTTGCGTATTGGATTACAAATCGAGAGAAATAGAGGATACCGTATAAAAACGTCAAATAACTTTCACGACGGAAGTTATCCTATAGATGCTGTATTCATGCCTGTTCGAAATGCGAATCATAGTATTCATTGTTATGGGAATGATAATGAAAAACAGGAGATACTTTTTCTAGAAATATGGACAAACGGAAGTTTAACTCCTAAAGAAGCACTTCATGAAGCCTCTCGAAATTTGATTGATTTATTTATTCCTTTTCTACATGCGGAAGAAGAAAACTTACATTTAGAAAACAATCAACACAGCGTTACTTTACCTTTTTTTCCTTTTCATGATAGACTAGCTAAACTAAGAAAAAAGAAAAAAGAAATGGCATTGAAATATATTTTTATTGACCAATCAGAATTGCCTCCTAGGATCTATAATTGTCTCAAAAAGTCCAATATACATACATTATTGGACCTTTTGAATAACAGTCAAGAAGACCTTATGAAAATTGAGCATTTTCGCATAGAAGATGTAAAACAAATATTAGGCATTCTAGAAAAGAAGTAGAAAAGCATTTCAAAATGGATTTACCAAAATTTTAAACCCATTGGATTTATTTCATTTTTTTTTTACTTTAGAAAAAAAAAAAACGAAAATGGATTTTGAACCTTCAACACAATCCATATATTCGGACCAGAATTGAATAAATGTATCTAGGGAGAATTCACTTTGACTTTGAAGTGACTGCTCCCTAGATACGCACATCATGATATTTTTTTTTTAATTGATTCAATTTAAAAAAGACCTAAAGTTAGGGATTTATCAATCGGTAATGTTGCTCCAATACCCAACCAAAGGGCCACTGCAGTACCAATCAAAAAAACAGTTGTCGCTACTGGACGACGAAACGGATTTTGGAATTTATTAACATTTTCCAAAAAGGGTACTATTAATAATCCCGCAGGGACGGAAACCATTAAAAGAACACCCAATAACTTGTTAGGTACTGTACGAAGTATTTGAAATACAGGAAAGAAATACCATTCAGGTAATATTTCCAAAGGAGTTGCAAATGGATCCGCGGGTTCACCAATCATTGAAGGTTCTAGAACCGCTAAGCCTACGTTACAAGCAATAGTACCAAGAATTACTACTGGAAAAATATATAAAAGGTCGTTGGGCCATGCGGGTTCCCCATAATAATTATGACCCATACCTTTAGCTAATTTAGCTCTTAATACAGGATCGTTCAAGTCAGGTTTTTTTGTTATTAGGATAGGTGAATTCTTATAGATCCATCCCCCGAAGGAACCGGACATGATAATTTGTCATCATCCGGCTCAAGCAAAAATCAATCGAATTAAATGGATACAAACGGATACATATAAAATAAATCTATATGTTAGAAAATCTATATGTTATCCACACATATATGAATGATTCTATATGTAAGAAAAAAGTTACCCGATTCCATTTTACGAAATTGGAACTATACTCTACATTCCAAGAATTCCATTTTTACAGGTAAATGCTCAATACCCAAGTAGGCGTACAAAGTTGATCATGATCAAGCGCTTTCTGGGCCATCTTAGGCCTTGCGATTCGCCTTTATCCCAAAACAAAAATATATCAAGATTTTTTACATACAAAGGATTTACTTGTTACTAATAGAGTCTAGCCTTTGCTCTTCTTTAGATCCCTTGTTTCACTCCGATAGTATAATAATAATAAATTGGGTCGATGCAGAAGAAATGAATGCATTTTCATACTATTAAATTAAGTAAGAAAGTAAAAAAAATAACTAAAATCAAGTTTGGATTATGCCAAATCACTTATTCTACTGGATCTTACGGAGCCCTGTTCACGCACGACATCGTCAGGTCTGATCATAGAAAAGATTCTCTTCAAGTGAACCAGCCTATCCTTTGTATGGGGCTTACACGGTGGTTGGAACAAAGACACATTTGGTTGTGAATTCCAATGTAGCAGATAAAATTTCTGCACGGCCCAATCAATAGTTCAAGTCACACACTCCCATAATCCATTTTCTCTTCGGGGAATTCCCTTCAACTATTCATGTCATATCAAATAAATAATAGAATTTTGTGGGGTTGAAAGGAAATATCCAAATACATGTCTTATTTTTTTTTTCAATAATCCATATTTGTAGCAATGAAATACTATTGTTCCTCCCCCAAGTAATAAGATAAATGATTGGTTACAAATAGCTATGATCTAGATTCTCTATAAAGGACCAGAAATGCCCTGCTTACGTATCATTAGGAAATGCATTAACATAAATACAGCAGTAAGAAGGGGTAATACAAAAGTGTGTAAACTATAAAAACGGGTCAAAGTGGATTGTCCCACACTAGCACTTCCGCGCAATAACTCTACCAAAGGCGATCCTATTACCGGAATAGCCTCCGGCACGCCTGTTACAATCTTGACTGCCCAATAACCAATTTGGTCCCGAGGTAAGGAATAACCTGTTACACCAAAAGATGCGGTCAATACAGCCAGAACTACGCCGGTAACCCAAGTCAATTCGCGAGGTTTTTTAAAACCACCAGTGAGATAGACACGAAATACGTGCAGAATCATCATTAAGACCATCATACTTGCCGACCATCGATGAACTGATCGTATTAACCAACCAAAGTTAGCTTCGGTCATTATGTATTGAACAGAAGCAAAGGCCTCGGTAACGGTTGGGCGGTAGTAAAAAGTCATAGCAAATCCTGTAGCTACTTGTACTAAAAAACAAGTAAGCGTAATTCCTCCTAGACAATAAAATATGTTAACATGAGGAGGAACATATTTACTAGTTATATCATCTGCAATCGCCTGAATCTCGAGGCGTTCTTCGAACCAATCATAGACTTTATTGAGATAGGTAAACCAAGAGGACTCCCCCCCTGAGAACCGTATATGAGAATTTCGTCTCGTACAGCTCAAACAAAAACACCCAACTAATAGCTGAAACGGATATGATATGGAATAGAAAGTTTGAAACTTCTTAATCTTTTCATTCAATTTTATCTCAAGACACAAAAGAGTAAAAATCCGAAAGCTCTTTTTTGTAGTTGTAATTATAATGCCAAAAAATCAAGTCGGCGCATTCGTCTTTATCTTGATCGTTACAGGCCTCTTGAATCTTCTATTTACCTACTTATTTCTTTTTCTTTGCTTTGATTTTTTATTTGTATGGAATGCGGCTTTATTCTTATTTTCTTTATTTTTGATAGGAATTCTCTTGTTAAGACCCTATGAATCAATTGAAACCTCAGATTCATACCAGAACCGCGATGATTCAATTCAATAAAACCTTCCAAAGATTCTTTGAGTAAGAACCATTGGATCATCACTTATTCAATGAATAAAATAGATATAATAATTAAAAATACAAAGAAAGGTTTGTCCTTTGATCAAAATAAGCATAAACTAAATGAGAATTTGAAAGAAGAAAAAATCTTTCGATTTAGATTTATAAATAATATAACTCTTTCTTTGAAATTTTTTTTGAGTCCGGACGCGAGGTTTGAATATTAAGTATGAATCATAGTTTGAATACTTCGTGATCCATTTCATATATTCCGTGCTCCAGATACTAGAATGGCTATCCGACGGGATAAAACTATCTCTATCGAGATGACAGACCCATTTTCTGTACTATCAATAGGATCGATTATAACAAGTCACACACTCATATTCCGGAAATACAGAAACAAATAAATTTCGCGGTCGAACTACCAAAATAGAATGGGCTAAAAAAACTCCGAGAACTAAAAGTTTCACTTTTTGTATTGAAAAGCGAGGCTTCGTGGTTCTTGTGAATCTAATTCATTGAAATTCCATCCAGTAAAACGGAAGAATTATAAATCTCCAAAATAATAGATAAGAATATCGCAAATAAAGCCATTGCGACACCCATCAAAGGAGTCGTTCCCCATCCAGGGGCTACTTTACCATATTCCGAATTCAATGGTTTCAAAAAATCCCCTACAACAGTTCGTCTTGGACCAGATCTAGAACTACCCTCAACGGTTTGTGTAGCCATAAATCTTATTTTGTATTCAGTGAGATCTGTTGACTTTGTATACCATTCCGTTGTAAATAAACGATCTTATCATAGATTCATTGGGGTCTTGAAATTATATAATAATGGAAACAGCAACCTTAGTCGCCATCTCTATATCTGGTTTACTTGTAAGTTTTACTGGGTACGCCTTATATACTGCCTTTGGGCAACCCTCTCAACAATTAAGAGATCCATTCGAGGAACACGGGGACTAATTGAAGTAATGAGCCTCCCAATATTGGGAGGCTCATTACTTCAATTGAGATAATGAAAAATCATTTCATTTTTTAGTTGGAACTTTAGGCGGTTCTCGAAAAAAGATAGCGAAAAAAATTATCCCTAGAGTAGATACTAAGAGGAATGTATAAACCAATGCTTCCATAAATTCGATCGTGGTTTACAATTATAGCTTCCATACCTGTTTATTTTGAATCATCTCCCGAATAAAATAAAGAAAGAATCAAAGAAAAGGTAGTGATTTAAATCAAGATTTTTCCAGCAGCCTATATCAAATCACAAACAGAAACATAGAAGCGAAAAATAACAAAGCAATCTTGCATCAGACGGCTTGTCTTCTTGTCGTTGGATCTCCAAGTTTTTGGAATGCTCCAAACTCCACTTGAGCATCCAAATCTGGATCAATACCGGCAAAAACATCTCTGAACAGGGTTCTAGCACCATGCCAAATGTGTCCGAAGAAGAAAAGCAAAGCAAACGAAGCATGCCCAAAAGTAAACCAACCCCTTGGACTGCTACGAAAAACACCATCGGATTTCAAAGTAGCACGATCTAATTCAAAAATTTCACCCAATTGAGCGCGTCTGGCATATTTTTTCACAGTAGCAGGATCACTATAACTCACTCCATTGAGTTCGCCACCGTAGAACTCAACAGTTACACCTACTTGTTCGACACTATACTTCGATTCTGCCCTTCTAAAAGGGACGTCCGCTCTAACAATTCCGTCTCCGTCTACCAAAACAACCGGAAATGTTTCAAAAAAAGTAGGCATACGACGTACAAAAAGTTCACGCCCTTCTTTATCTCTAAAGATAGGATGTCCTAACCACCCAACGGCTATTCCATCCCCGTTGTCCATTGAACCTGCTCTGAATAATCCTCCCTTTGCCGGATTATTGCCAATGTAATCATAAAAAGCTAATTTTTCAGGAATTTTAGACCAAGCTTCTGATAAACTTTGATTTTCGGCTAACCCAGCACTAACCCTTCGATATATTTCTTGCTGGAAGTATCCTTGATCCCATTGATAACGAGTAGGACCAAACAATTCGATGGGGGTAGTCGCCGAACCATACCACATAGTTCCAGCAACAACAAAAGCTGCAAAAAAGACAGCAGCTATACTACTGGAAAGAACGGTTTCAATATTTCCCATACGTAATCCTTTGTATAAGCGTTGGGGCGGGCGGACACTAAGATGGAATAAGCCCGCTAATATGCCCAATGTCCCTGCTGCAATATGATGAGAGGCTATTCCTCCCGGAACAAAAGGATCAAAACCTTCCACGCCCCACGCCGGATTTACGGGTTGTACCTTTCCAGTTAGTCCATAAGGATCGGACACCCATATTCCAGGACCATACAATCCTGTTACATGAAATGCGCCAAAGCCAAAGCAAGCCACTCCTGAGAGAAATAAATGAATTCCAAAAATCTTGGGCAAATCCAAAGAGGGTTTTCCTGTGCGCTCATCACAAAAAATTTCTAGATCCCAATATACCCAATGCCAGATAGCTGCCAAGAAGCACAAGCCGGAAAACACAATATGGGCTCCGGCCACGCCTTCGTAACTCCAAATACCCGGATTTGTTACAGTCCCCCCTGTAATACTCCAACCGCCCCATGAATTGGTTATTCCTAAACGAGTCATGAAGGGTATAACGAACATACCTTGTCTCCACATTGGATCAAGAACGGGATCGGAGGGATCAAAAACGGCTAATTCATATAGAGCCATTGAACCGGCCCAACCAGCAACCAGAGCTGTATGCATTATATGAACGGAAAGCAAGCGACCGGGATCATTCAATACGACAGTATGAACACGATACCAAGGCAAACCCATGGAAATACCTCTTTATCAACGAAAAATAGACACTATGTAACTTTATTGCATTGGACTATGCTATGGACCTCCCCTTTTCGATGGATTCTTTCGGAGAAAGGATTCAAATTTGTTCTATTCCATTAGTAAAGTAATAAGGGAAGAATTCGGCTCAGAAGAAAAAAGAGAAGCAGATCTATTCTATACCCGATAAGTATCAATACGCAATGGGGGTTGATCCTGTTTTTTATGAATGAATGCATCCATATTTGTTCATCATTCAAAGGACCTATTCGTAAGAATTCTCTTTCATTCATTCTGTCTTTCTTTATTTTATGGCCTTAGTCTAGTTATGTATAAAATATGCAATATTATTAAGACAATAAACCCATTATTACGCTTCCACATCAAAGTGAAATATAGTATTTAATTCTTTCATTTAATGCCTATTGGTGTTCCAAAAGTTCCTTTTCGAAATCCGGGGGAGGAAGATGCTGTTTGGGTTGACGTATAGTGCGACTTGTCAAATATATTGGGTCATGTGGGATTCCCCCGTTCTCTCGCCCGATCGAGATGTCCTCTGTTTCACCCAAAAAAGATTGATTGAATTATCAAAAATTTGTAGCGTGAAGTGTAATGAAGTGCAATTAGAGATCCATTTCATTTTTTTTGGGGGGTATCCAGATTAATATTTTCAATTAGAATGATTTATGGTTGGCTTGGTTGGGCCGATAAAATTAAGTATCCAGGCTCCGTTTAGAAAAACCCAATTGGTAATATTTATGATTACCACCTATATCATAATTTTTTTTTATTTCATAAACATAAATAAGAGCGATTTCAAACTGTTAATCAATCGAATAATATGAGAAGTGCGTTGAATATTTGGCGGAAAACGGGAAAGACTTTTAAGGAATTAAATAAAAAAAGTAAATGAAATCATAGCAAAAAGACATGGTATTGGGTCATTTGTCCTATATGCGCAAATCAAAATCGGGCATATCTTTACTCGGAGTAGAGCATAAACCTAAAAAAATTGAATAAAAAATTGACGAAACCCATTTAGGAACAAGAAAATGACATCGTGATTTGGATTAAATCCCAATGAAAAAAAAAGATAGATCAATGAAAAGTTTGTGCGATAAGTTTAGCAAATTTTTTCTATATTATAGGAAAACTGGCCAAAACTCATCTTTCTTTAATTTTTAAATTGAATTTGAAATTCAATTTAAAAAATGGAAAAAAAGCCCCTTCATTAGAAATTAAGAAATTAGAAGTTAGAAGGAGCCCCCTATAAAAAATGAAGGATGGCTGGAATCTGCACATTGATTTTTTTTCGCAATTTTTGTTGAACCGTATGCATCAAAAGGTGCCTGTACGGCTACTAAGGGATACAATTTTATCCTAATCAACCGACTTTATCGAGAAAGATTACTTTTTTTAGGCCAAGAGGTTGATAGCGAGATCTCGAATCAACTTATTGGTCTTATGGTATATCTAAGTATAGAGAATGATACCAAGGAGCTGTATTTGTTTATAAACTCTCCTGGCGGATGGGTAATCCCCGGAGTAGCTATTTACGATACTATGCAATTTGTGCAACCGGATGTACATACAATATGCATGGGATTGGCCGCTTCAATGGGATCTTTTCTCTTGGTCGGAGGAGAAATTACCAAACGTCTAGCATTCCCTCACGCTCGGCGCCAATGAGTTTTTTATTTGATTGAAAGAAAAAAGAAAGAAGACTATGCCTTCGCCATATGAAATATGAATTAGTAAGTAATAATAGCATGGCACTTCGAATTCGATATGAAATTTTTTTCTTTCTTTTTTTTTTCAAAATATTAGATTATGTATCGAAAGAGTAGTATGAGAGAAAGGGCATTTCCAATTTTATCTTATCTGTCGTGGGCCCATTTCAGCGTCACAAACTTTTTTCTTTTCACACCAGAGGCTATTAACAATATTTATGTTATGAAAGAGTACAAAAAAAAGAAACTTTGGGATTGCTGAATCACAGACGAAATAAATATATAAAGCAACGGGACCATCATAGTATTTTTATCCCCCAAAAAAGAAGGGTGGTAATTGGATTATTTATTGATCTGGGTCTACTAGACTCTATATTTTCTCTTTTTTCGATGAAAGAAAAAAGAGAATTCCATTGTAAAGCCGTATGCAATGCGCAAAAAATGCCTGTACGGTTCTTCAATTCTATCTTTTTTTCTTATTCTTTAGCTATTCTTCCCGCCTCATTATGTGAGTTAGAAGAACCTTTTATTATGTTATATCATCAGGGTAATGATCCATCAACCTGCTAGTTATTTTTATGAGGCCCAAACGGGAGAATTTATCCTGGAAGCGGAAGAACTACTGAAACTTCGCGAAACCATCACAAGGGTTTATGTACAAAGAACGGGCAAGCCCTTATGGGTTGTATCCGAAGACATGGAAAGAGATGTCTTTATGTCAGCAACAGAAGCCCAAGCTCATGGAATTGTTGATCTTGTAGCGGTTAAATAACAAATAGCAATAGCAACCGTTTAACACAAATCCACAATTTAATTAAGATTGATTTAATCCCCTTTCCTTCTTAACTTAAGGTTTAAGGCAAGGGATTAATATTTTATTAATCTATTAAATAGAATAAAGAAGTCATTCATAATCATCTGGTTAGGATCGATCTAAACCAGTCTATTATGTATATGATTCAGCATGCCAACTATTAAACAACTTATTAGAAATGCAAGACAGCCAATTAGAAATGTCACGAAATCCCCCGCTCTTGGGGGATGTCCTCAGCGCCGAGGAACATGTACTAGGGTGTATGTGCGACTTGTTCAGATCATGGGCTGAGAAAAAAGAAACAATTTTTTCAGTATCAACCACCAGTACCAGTGAATAGAATAGGGTTCCCCCATTCACTATCTAAAAAAGACAGATCTCCCATATCCTTCTATTGTGTATGAAATTTATGGTTTCCATTGGCGCAAATCCAATCTTGGAATTTAAGATGAGAAAAAATTCCCCATTGGTAGCAAATGCTTATCCATTAAGCGGGGAAATCCTATCCTATTTAAAAAGCAAAAAGATTATGCTTCGACTCTTGCAAAGAACGGACTAACAGGGTCAGCTACCCAATTAATCCTCATAATTAAATACCGTTACTGTATAAGATAAATCTCGTCGTGAAAGATCTATTACTGGAAAATTTATGAGTAGGGCCGAAGAGTGTGAACTGTACAAGTTACCAATAGCATTGATTAAATGAAGGAACGAGCTCCGGTGTATAGAGAGGACCTCACCGTTTAAGAAATAACCATAGAAACGATGGAACCCACTATTTATCCATTTCTATTTACTCCCTTTTTTAGTTATTATGGTTTTTTTGATACCTAGTATCAATACAATTTCTTATTTCAAGGCGGAATGAAATGCCTAGAAAAAAGAAAAAATCGTGGTCGGGACGGTTATAGTAGCAAAAGCCATTGGAATTTTTATTTTATACATTGGAAGAATCCGTTTTGTTATTAATAGACTAGAAAAGAATAACTGAAAGAAAGAATTAGTTATTCATCAAAATTTCTTTTATTCAATGACCAGAATTAAGCGAGGATATATAGCTCGGAGACGTCGAAGAAAAATTCGTTTATTTGCATCAAGCTTTCGAGGGGCTCATTCAAGACTTACTCGAACTATTACTCAACAGAGAATAAGAGCTTTGGTTTCGGCTCATCGGGATAGAGATAGGAAAAAAAGAGATTTTCGTCGTTTGTGGATCACTCGAATAAATGCAGCAATTCGCGGAATCGGGGTATCCTATAGTTATAGTGGATTTATACACAATCTGTACAAGAAACAGTTGCTTCTTAATCGTAAAATACTTGCACAAATAGCTATCTCAAATAGGAATTGTCTTTATATGATTTCCAACGAGATTATAAAATAAGGAGATCGGAAGGAATCCACCGAAATGCTTTAAATGAAATGGGGTTCCCTCGCGAATGAACTCGGGGAAGGTAGAGTAGAAATTAGTATGATAATAAAATTCTGATCTAATAAGGTCATCAAAACAAAATGAGCGAAGCCGCTCAATAACAATAAAAAAAGATTTATTTTTCTTTCCCAACCCGATTCGATTCTTTTATTTATTTTTTCTTACGACACGACAGTTTTGATTATCAGATTTTTTGAATAAAGCATCGGTCCACGTTTGATAATTTTGAGTCAATTGAAGGGTAAGCCTATTTATTTCTGGTTCTAAGAGCAGTAGTTCTAGCGGTTGACTCCCTTCTTTCAAATTGTTTCTCATTATTAAGAAAGGGTAAGGAAGATAAAATACGAGCTTGTTTTATAGCAATAGTAATTAATCGTTGTTGTTTTAAGGTCAATCTATTTACTCGCCTAGATAATATTTTTCCTTGTTCACTAATAAATCGACTAATTAAACTCATGTTTCTATAATCAATTCGATCCCCCGATTGGATCGGGGGCAAACGCCTACGAAAAGATCGCTTGGATTTAAGAAAGAGTCGCTTGGATTTATCCATGATTTCTTTATTCCTTATTTCTAAAAAGAATCCTATCCTTATCTCTTCTCTATTTCGAAAATTCTATTTTGTTTTGATCGGATCAAATTCTAGATTATAGAATTAATATAATAAATATATAATAAATAGGATTTGGTTTGTTTATTTTATTATTATTTAAATATATATAAATTATTTAAATATATATATAAATTTTAAATTTAAATATTTAAATATAATATATATAAATGTAATAATAAATAGATGTAATAATTGGAATAGTATTATTAATATAATAATATAGAATAATAATATATAATAATATATAAATATATAAAATATATAAATAAAATATGCATTATATATACCATAACTAATTATATACTTAATATATTATATAATATGCCTAATCTAATGTCATATTTTCATATTCTCGGGAAGGGTAGCATACGAGCACTTGATTCGATTTATTTCTTTATCTCCCCGTGAATTGTATGTTTGTAACAATAGGGGCAGAATTTCTTCAATTCCAATCGACTAGGCGTATTGTGTCGATTTTTTTGAGTAATATACCTGGAAATGCCCGTTGATTCCTTATTAACGCCGTTTCGAACACAACTGGTACATTCCAAAATAATCGTTACTCGGACATCTTTACTCTTGGCCATGAACCTCCTTTGAGTTTTTAATTCACCCAACTCCTCTATTTTCCGATCAAAAGCGAAGAAGAAAGGAATGAAAAAATAAATAAATAAAAGTTGCTAACTCAAAACCAAATCCTGAAAGATTTCGTTACAATTGATTGCAATCAATATCAATAGTAAATAGTAAATCCATATAGATTATAGTAAATAATAAGAATAAGTAATACAATGATTTCTAACTCTATTTAGAATCACAGTGCGGTATTTTCTTTAAGTATCTTGTAAGATACTGTTGTTCCAGCCACATTTCTCTTTTCGCTCTACTAGTAATTTAATCGGAGCTTGAACCCGAGTTTCGGCGAGGTTGAATCCACTTTTTTCGTTCTACCTTCCTTAATTTTTTATCTAATTCTTATCTAATTCTAATTCGAAAAAAACTAACAAAAAAGGGGGCGAGAGATTAGTCACAGATATTTGATTGTATCTCGATCTAATCTTTTTCACCCCGTCCCGCGACAATAACTAGAATTAAAAAAAAGGGAAGGTTAACGCATCCGGGAAGAAACGATTGATCTCTATCAATAAACCCGCTAAAGAACCGAACCATAGAGTACTTAGTACCGGTGCTACGGAAAGATATGTTTTTAGATCTCGCATTTAAAATTCTCCTTCTTTATCGTATTCCATTACGGTAATACATATACATATATAATATATAATCACATGTATGTGTGGTTAAAGACCACTTGTATTTGTATATTTGTACGCGGAATTCCTAATTCAAAATTCAAATTGAAATGTACAATGATTCGATAGATAAGATTTTCCCTTCCTTAAAACAGCAAAATATGCCCCTTTCCGCCTGAGAATTCCCGCCAAAAAAGATTTTATGGTTGTTATATGATATGAGACCAAAAATAGGAAATGGAAAGATAATTTTTGTATATTAATAGATGAAATAAGGGTGTGGAAAACAAGACAGGGATTCTCTACAATGACATTGTAGACCAATCGAAAGGGATGTAGCGCAGCTTGGTAGCGCGTTTGTTTTGGGTACAAAATGTCACGGGTTCAAATCCTGTCATCCCTACCTATTACTTCTCCTTTGAGCAGTAACGAGGGAGCCGTTTTAGATTGATTAAAATTAAGCATACATAATCTATCATTTTCTCATATTATATATGATATATGATAGTATAGGTGTGCGCGATGTATTGGGGTTATAAAATAAAAGAATCCTCTTTTTACAGTCTTATTTATTATGATAAGAAAGCGCTCTTAGTTCAGTTCGGTAGAACGTGGGTCTCCAAAACCCAATGTCGTAGGTTCAAATCCTACAGAGCGTGATTCCGCTCTTGTTAGGTCGAAAATTACACTGAACTAAAAAAAAAAAGAATTGAACAGCAATTCGAATTTGACTTCCTTGGATTAAATTTAAGGAGTCAGTCAAAAGTCAAAAAAAGAGATGGTAATTAATCAAAGGTCCAACTGATCACCACGTCTGTATTGTAAATATGCGGTTACGAATAAGCCAGCCAAGGTAATAGGAATTAGACCTAAGACGATTCCAAATAGAAAAACTTCAATCATTTCAATTTATTTGAAAGGAGAAAAAGAAAGGTAATATCTATCCCTAAATAGTAATCTCTATTGCCCACGAATCTCAATAACTAATAATTGATAATTAAGACGGTAAGGAACTATAGAATATGTGGAATAGGACAGAAAGATTTGTTTTTATGAATTGTTCGTTCATTCAATTCATTTTCAAATAAGTCGTATCTTACTCAAACCAATAAAAAGGGCCGAGGTTATAGTTAAAGCTGCTAGTAAAAAACCGAAATAACTAGTTATAGTAGGCATGAAGGAGCTAAATGAAATATGTTTTTTTTTTATACATATGTTTATAAAGCACTTACCTAAGTTTCCATTTTTCAAAGAGATGGGAATAAGCAAAAATACCAATTGAAAGAATAAGTTCAATTGAAATTTTTTGATTCATCAATCATTATAAACGGTATTCACAAAAATAGAGCGGCAGGGCAGAAGTAGAAAAAAAAAATCGATTCATCATCTTTGTAGTTAGGTCAAGAAAAACCTTTGGATCTAATACAAGAATACAAGAATGGACGCCTCACAAATATTGATTATTAGAATTTTTTTATTCCTTGCTCTTTTTTTTTATCTATATCTAATACTATCGACTGCTCTTACTTGTTACTAGACGGCTAAGCAATTCCTTAAAAAAGGGGGGGCTTACAACAAAAAACAAAACCTCTTATGGTAACTATGAAAAAAAATCAATTTTGATTTTAGATTTCGCATCTAATTGACTTGTGGAAATATGAAAATTTCCTTCATGAATTATTATAAACCAACTCGTTGGATTCACGGTTTAGCGGAGCTTCCCCGAAGCCAATAATGGAAACCCCCTATATTATATTCCAAGAATTTGAGAAATTTTCTATTGTATGATACGTGGTTATACATCAACAAGCAAGAAGAAGAAAGAAATTATCTAGCACTTCATGTCGCTGTTTGAAATTGCGTTGCTGTGTCAGAAGAAGGATAGCTATACTGATTCGGTATACTCTAAAAACACCTTTGGTACAATATTGACGATCTCACAAAGATTGAATTTCAGTGAATTTCCGTTTACTGATCTCATCTTTTACGGAATCGATCCCCTACAAGAATATGTGGAGCTCAGCATGTCGGGAAGCACAGGAGAACGTTCTTTTGCTGATATTATTACCAGTATTCGATACTGGGTCATTCATAGTATTACTATACCTTCCCTATTCATTGCGGGTTGGTTATTCGTCAGCACGGGTTTAGCTTATGATGTGTTTGGAAGCCCCCGTCCAAACGAGTATTTTACAGAGAGCCGACAGGGAATTCCATTAATAACTGGCCGTTTTGATTCTTTGGAACAACTCGATGAATTTAGTAGATCTTTTTAGGAGGACCCAATGACCATAGATCGAACCTATCCAATTTTTACAGTGCGATGGTTGGCTGTTCACGGACTAGCTGTACCTACCGTTTCTTTTTTGGGGTCAATATCAGCAATGCAGTTCATCCAACGATAAACCTAATCCGAATTTATTATAGAGCTATGACACAATCAAACCCGAACGAACAAAATGTTGAATTGAATCGTACCAGTCTCTACTGGGGGTTATTACTCATTTTTGTACTTGCTGTTTTATTTTCCAATTATTTCTTCAATTAAAAAAAAGAGTAGTAGAATAATAAAATAAATAATAGTAGGAATTCTCTTATCCCATTCGGAAGGATTGCATCTCATAATTATCTATGACTGTTTATGTCTTTAGCATGACCACTTGATGAAATGTGGAGGGAAGCGGGATAAATGGCCGATACTACTGGAAGGATTCCTCTTTGGATAATAGGTACGGTAACCGGTATTCCTGTGATCGGTTTAATAGGTATTTTCTTTTATGGTTCATATTCTGGATTGGGTTCGTCCCTGTAATAATGGGATGAACTAAGTTATAGACATGAAAGTGTAAGAACTCAACGGGGCCTGCCCCCTCGTTCTTTGTCTGATTCACGAGGAAGGGTCCCGTTGAATTCTTAATAATCATAATATTTTGTTCGTATAAATGACAACAAATAGATCGCTTTTTCCGATGTTTCAAAAAACTCCATTTCATTTTTTTCTGATGATGTTTTTGAAAAATGAACTCGATTAATTGATTCATAGCATCTGTTCTTCGATAGTATCTATCGAGACTTTCAAGGTTAGAAGAAAAAAGGAATCGGTCAATTTCCTTTTCCTGGATGACACAATCGCAATATCTATTTACTATTTCTATTTCTTTATTTTTTTCTGTCGACCAGATATCACGCAAACCTCTCTAGACTAGTTTAACCTTACTCTATTTTTTTTTAGTATTTCATCACAAAGTTTTAAATTTTTTTATAAGTTCATCACCTTGATTCTATTTTATCAAAAGAAAGGATTCTTTCTCTTTTTTTTGGTTGTTCATTACTTATTATATTAGACTTATTTCTACTTATTTTTTTATACTTATTCTACTTCTACTTAATTTTTTATACTTTATATTTTATACCTAATACTTAATTAGATTATTATATTAATTATTATATTATAAGTAAATCTAAAAAAATAAAAATAAAGGGTTATGAAAAATATGGAAAAATCTAAACTAAGAATAGAAATCTTTGACGAATGGGATCCGGAATTCTTATTATTTCGACACAAGAAAGGAATTTTACACATCCCTTTCTTGTGCCGAGGACTAGGAAGACGAAAAATACTCCCAGGAATTATTTGTTCCCTTCTTTTATCCTTCCTTTCTATTCTTCGCTTACTTATCTTATGTTTAGTATCTAATCAAATTGAATTTAGAAAACAAAATCCATTCTGTGACATTGAAATCGAACAATAGGGATATAATTACACCTCTCCAATTTAGATTGAAAAAAAAAAAAGCAAAGAAGGGGTAAAGACAAATAGTCTTCTTCCCAAGATACATATTGGGAATGCGATAAAAGCAATTCGAATATAAAATAAACAAGCAAAAGACTTTTCGTACTTTTTTTTATCATACCTAACCTAATTGCCAGGAAGAATTTGTTCTTTTTTACAAATTTGATGTTGATAAATCCACGGATCTAGAAATTCATTTCGGACACTTGAACCTTCTCAAACTGTTTCTTTTTAAGAACCAAAAAAATTTGTGCAAAAACAATAGATGCCAAGAAGAACAAAAGGCCTTGGACACGTAGTGGATCTTGAAGTACTATTTCTGCATCCCCCTGACCAAATCCACCCACATTAGGATTACTTGTTAATGGTTGATCGAGTTTGATAGATTCGCCCTCCGAAACAAGAAGTTCCGGCCCTGGGGGGATAATATCAACCACTTGATGTCCGTCCGATACACCCGTTATGGTTATTTCGTACCCCCCTTTTTCTTTTCGTATGATTTTGCTTATTATACCGGTTGCCGTAGCATTATAAACTGTATTGTTACTTTTGTTCCCGTCGGGATAAATCTGACCCCTTCCCCTGTTTCCGCCTACATATATGGGATATTTTAAGAAATGAACATCCTTATTACTAGCAGGGTCTGGGGAAAGAATAGGAAAGGTGATTTCACTATATTTCTGACCAGGAACAGGACCTATCACAAGAATATTTTTCTTAGTGGGGCGGTAGTTCTGAAAAGACAGATTGCCTATCTTTTCTTTCATCTCGGGCGAAATACGATCGGGTGGGGCTAATTCAAACCCCTCCGGTAAAATAAGAACAGCACCCACATTCAAAGCCCCTTTCTTACCATTAGCAAGAACTTGTTTCAGTTGCATATCATACGGAATTCTAACAACCGCTTCAAATACAGTATCAGGAAGTACCGCTTGTGGAACCTCAATATCCACGGGTTTATTAGCTAAATGGCAATTGGCACATACAATACGCCCAGTTGCTTCTCGTGGATTTTCATACCCCTGCTGCGCAAAAATGGGATATGCATTTGAAATGGATGCCCCGGTTATTATATATATCATGAGCGATACGGAAATGGATCGAGCAATCTCCTCCTTTATCCAAGAAAAAGTATTTCTAGTTTGCATGGTCCAATCATTGATCCAAAAAATTCTACAATAAAATTAGGTAGGTTGCTAGTATAGTTCCCTATCCACGATTTTGCTATTTACTTTTACTGAAAAAATTTTACTGAAATATAGGAGGAATTGAATTTCCCTTATCTGATGGGTAGAAAGAGTAAAGTAAGTACGACTTTGCATGCTTTGCTTATATACAAAGTAAGAAAAGAAAGATTCTAATTGAATCCGTAAATCATTTTTCAGTCATTCATTGAATGATAAATAACTACAAGCGACGGAGATACACGATTTAAATAACGAAAGATCCAATATTTAAAAATTGTATCTAGAATGACTGGAAAGGTGGAAACAAGACCAGATATAATTTGATCATTATGAGCAAATCCAAAATCCTTGTAGATATAGCCAATCATTAGTTCCCAACCGTGGGGCGAATGGAATCCGATACATAAATCAGTTAATAAAAGAATAGAAAAAGCTTTTATTGTATCGCTTAAATTATATAGGAATTCTTGAACCCAAGAGTTAAGAATAACAAGTTCTTCATTACCCAAAATAGAATAACCACTTAGAATAAAGAAACAGATTAGATTTGTCGAGAAGTGCAAAACCGTATGGATACGATCCTCATTGTGCATCTTGATCAATTGGATCGTTTCTTTGTGGATTCCTATACGAAGTTTTTGTAGATGTGTTTTCGGGTATTCTTTTATCATTTCGTCCAACAGGAAGAGTTCCTCTACTTCTATGAATTGTTCTAGAATACTCTTTTCTTGAATATCATTCAAAAAAGTTTCGGATTGCCTAGTATTCCACCAATTAGTAACCCAAGATTTCAGACTTTTATTAAATGAGAGAGAGATCCACCAAGGCAAAAATACTATAGATGCAAGATATAGAAGGGGAGTGAATGCTTTCTTTTTTGTTTGCCACTTTTTCATCTGTGAATTGTTAATGAACCCACCTCGTTCGTTAACTTTATGTGATCTAATCTTTCGATCAAACATGACTTTCATTATAAGGTAGGGGCCCATGAATCTATTCTCTTTTTTTTTTATTCAGTGCTTAGTCTTTGAATCTAAAAAGAATACAGAAATAGAAAATAAGAATCCACTTCGAATTCGAATGTGCGAATGAAATATATATAGTGTAGTGTTTCCAGATATCTCAATTGATCAAATTCGAAGCAATTGCTCTCTTTCGATAACTGCCCGAAAGAACTAATCAAGATTATTCTATTCAGATTTTGAGACGAAGGGGCTCCCTATCTATATCAAAATATCAAATATGTTGAAAAATTTTCGCGGGTTATCTAGACTATATATAGTCTATAGCCCAGGAATAATTGAAAAAAAAAATTATGAAAAATATTATATTCTGATGATCAAAAATGAGTGACAAAAAAAGACAGAAAAGTTCTTTATCATTACGTTATAAGAAAGAAATCCACTTGGAGCACAAAAGAAAGGATAAAAGGGGAGGGGCCGATTGACAAAAAAGGAAAGTAGAGAAAATTTACAAGATATGATCTATCTGTATCTAACGTATCAACTCCAAATATTGAAAATAAAAAGAGAAAGTCTTTATTTCGAAATACTTTGATATATGAGATGAATCCATTATTTCGATTTCTTACTTGTTTTGTTACTGAATTAAGTTGAGTGGTTTTACATTTACAGACGTATAAAAAAACAATTTTTGTGAACAAAAAAAAACAGTTTTGTTTTATGTTATGACTCTTCCGTCTACGTCTGCTTTGGTTCGAATGGACATTCTGAAGAAACTTCAATTAAGTTCTGTTATAGAAAAAAGGGAATTCTTGGCTTGAGTTTTTTCCTCCTGCCGAGAAAGCATTTATTCTGCAATTCGTTTCAAAAGACTTCAATCGGTACACGCAAAAAATAGGCCAATTCCGCAGCTTTTTGCTCAATTTCGCGTGGAGTCAAATTCTCATCAGTACGAGTCAAGGGAACGGACCCCTGGCCTCTGATTTCCATATACAGGACACGACGAGCATAAATACCCTCCTTAACTTCTATTCTGATGGACTGAATATCTTTTATAAGAAATCGTAGAAAGATGCGACGATTTTTTCCAGGAAAGCCCCAACGAAAAATACATACTATTCCCTCTTTTCTATCGAATCGATCATAACCACTACCTACATTCCAAAAAATCGTGCACCACAAATAGGAACTAATAAAGAGACCCGCGATCCCATAGAAAGACATCACGATTCCTTGTGGAAAAAAAACTATTTGCTGAGACGGAAATAAGGATATCAAATTCCTACCAAGATAACTAGAAGTTCCAACTAATAAAAACCCTAATGAACCAAAAAAAAGTATAAAGGCCCAGCAGAAATTGCTTGTTTTTCGAGACCCCACTATATACTCTATCCGTATAGATTCTGATCGCCAACTCATATATACTAGATCCAGTTGCATTTTATTGGAATTGAGAGAATAACCAAAAAAATGTGATTTTTTTGTTTCCGAAGTAACTCTCATCAACTAGTACTATTTTGATATGAACTTTTAGAAGTAATTCATCAAATTGCTTAGATCTAAAATCATTCCCTTTATATGATCCCCTATAGAGATCTACTAGATACATAGACTTTAATTTAATTTCATACATCCGCACCGATACCGATCCACTTTTGAAAATAGCTAGAATTCATTTACCCCTATATCATGTTTACAGAGGAGCTTTTTCATTTATGTTCGGGGAAGCCAGATGTCATACAATATTTTATTAAATAGATATTAAATAGATATCCGTGGCATCTAAGTCTTGAAAAAAAAAAAATAGATAAGCTTTGGTCTTGGCCTTGGCCCCGTCGAATCTAAAAAATCTTAGTTTTTTGAACATACAAAGATAAAGAAGCCATTGCAATTGCCGGAAATACTAGGCCTACTAAAGGCACAAAAAAAGAGGGGAAGCTGCCGAAAGTTGTCATAAAATGGGTACCTCAATTTAATATTTGTACCTGTTATATTCTTAGTTATTGTTATATTCTTAGTTATAAATATATCTTATAATGATTATATTATAATTCGTATATTATACTAAGTATATCTAAGCGAGTATATATATCTAATATAATAAGTGTAAGGAATGTAGAATTAAATAAATGGACTTGGCCATCTTTCTAAATAAAATAAAATAGGTCTATGATAGGATTATCCACTTTCTTTATTATCTTACTTTATTCTTCCTTTTCTTATTATTTCTATTGTTCTTGTCTTCTAATTTCAATTTCGAATTCAAATTTAATAAAGAAAGGGTTTATTACAAATTGTCTAAAGATTCGATTCGTTAGAATCCGACCCAAAGTCAGGGATTTTTGGTAAAAATAAAATTCTCGGGAGATATAGAAAGATGCAAAACTCTATATTTCTATTTTTTTCTATTTGAATTATCTATACATACGCAAGAGAGGAAGATAAAATTCGTTTTATTTGTCTCGCCAATTCGAATTTCATTTCACAGAAGGAAAAATTCGCTTTTTTTTTTATCTTGTTGATAGAGGTTTACTCATTAGTAATCAGGAATATCGGTAAAAAATAATAATAATAATTATTATCCACATAATTCGTTTTTCGACAATTCTATTTTATGTCACAAAGTCAAAGCCCGGATAATGGGCTTTGACTTTGATTCTGATAAACTAACCAACTACCCTTTCACTACAAAGAAAATAATTTTACTTAAGACTCTACTTAATTGAAATTGAATTTTGATTCAAAGGAAAAAAGCCGTGGAGCTGAACTAATTCACTCAGAACACCTTTTAAAGGATTACGTGGTACGATTGGATCGAATAAACCCTTATGGAATAAATATTCAGCCGCCTGCGAACCTTCAGGTACTGTTTTATTCAATGTTTGCTCAATTACTCTTTTACCCGCAAATGCAATATAGGCATTGGGTTCGGCAATAATGATATCCCCCAACATACCAAAACTCGCGGTGACTCCACCCGTAGTAGGAGATGTAAGAATTGATACATAAAATAACTTTTTATTTGATTGATAATCATATAAAGCGGAAGATATTTTAGCCATTTGCATCAAACTCAAACTTCCTTCTTGCATGCGTGCTCCTCCGGAAGCGCACACTAGAATAAGAGGTAAAAATTTATTGGTAGCATATTCGATCAAACGGGTGATTTTCTCGCCTACTACGGATCCCATACTACCCCCCATAAACTGAAAATCCATAACCCCGATAGCTATAGGAATACTGTTTAATTGACCCGTGCCTGTTTGAATAGCCTCGGTTAATCCTGTCTTTCTTTGATAAGAATCAATACGATCCTTATAAGGATCTTCTTCAGAATGAAATTCAATGGGATCTAGAGAGATCATGTCTTCATCCATAGGACCCCAAGTACCCGGATCAATCGAAAGTTCGATTCTATCTGAACTACTCATTTTCAAATGATATCCACATTGTTCACAAATATTCAGTTTTGACTTAAACAATTTCTTATAATTTAATCCATAACAATTTTCGCACTGAACCCACAAATGCTTGTATAGGTCGAGATCATTAGAACTTTCTTTTAGAGTTAAATCATTACCATTTGCGCGAGCTCTTATATTGAAATTCTTGCCTTCACTACTCTTTCCACCTTCACCACAAATGTAATTATAAATATAACTATCATTGTAATTGTCACTACCACTTAAAATGTAACTATCAATACAGATTTGAGAACGAAGATAAGAGTCAATACAACTATTAATGTGATTATTCCAACTATAGTTAGTATCGTACAAGTTCAAATCATAGATATAACTAGAATTACGATAACTATAAAAAGAACTTTCTAGTTCACTCAAAAAAGAATGATCATTGTCAATCTCAAAAATTTTATTTTCACTATCAAAGTATATGGAATAACTATCCTGATTACTATCCCTAATTAAAAAGGTGTCATCAGAAATGAAATTCCGAATGTCTTTGACGCCAACTAAATGATCAACCTTACTGTAATAACTAGAGCGGTCACTCCAACCATGAATGTTTTTATCCGTATCATTTCTAACCAGGTCGTCGCTTACACTAGTATTTTCAATAGGACCAAGGCTATCCATTGATTTACTTAGCCCACATCTGTATTCTAATTCCCCCTTAGACAAGATCAAATTGAACCATGATTTTTCCATAGAGCTTTCTTGCCTCTATTTACATGAAAGTACAATAGATGAATAGTCATTCGATGAAAAATCAATTGAATATTTCATATCAGAATACGCATATAGATGCAATCACTAGGATTATTAACTAATAATACTAATAATGAGTGAATATTGAAAGAAACAATTCTCTTTTGTTTTGTGAGAACCTGGAGTATCCGTTCATTATATATGATAGGGCTCTTTTTTCTTTTCAATTTCAATTAGAAATATAAATTGAAATAGCGATTTCCCATGTTGTGTAAAATTCGCATTGAAAAAATTGACAAAAGAAA
>CP131465.1:45000-55000 GCA_030664755.1 Microcos paniculata | reverse complement strand
TATCACATCGATGGATTATAAATCCAATATGACTTCTAAGCAATACCAATCAAACAGACCAAAAAGATATGATTATGATGTTGGATCCTGTAATATTCATCTTGACAAGAAATTATCTACATAATATGATAAAATATGTATCACAAACACAAGGGCTATAGCTCAGTTAGGTAGAGCACCTCGTTTACACGCGCGCCAATGTTTTTCAGGGGAGTCTATCATGCAATCAAAAGAATTGAGCTTTGAGAAATCGATGTCTTACTCCATTACTTTGAAGGACCAAAACAAGAGAACAATAGCCTGACAAATGCTTCGGTCCGATTCGGGTGCCCTTTAGGCAGGAGCCGAATCGAACCCATCATTGATTTGAGATATTGATAGGGTGAATATCCAGTCTATTCAATGCTAGGCATAATGAGTATAAATAAGGACCTCAAAAATTCTCTTTTCGTCCTATGAATCTTAAGGTGTATGAAGTTTCATATTTGAATTTTTAATCAGGATGATAGAGACTCCATTTAACTTAGGTTGATCTAGGCCAGAAGCAGACCTACGTCAAGATAACCCTTCTTTGAAACACTTTGGTAGTGCTCCTGTATCAGCAGTAATTAATCAGAGCACATGGAACCATCTTCTTATTTTTCTCTTAGAAAAAAAATATGGTAGACTAGCTGATCTTTCTATCAGTTAATGAAAGAGCCCAATGCAAAAAAAATGCATGTTGGGTCTTTGAAATAGTTCGAATCATTTTGATAATAATAAGTTCGATCTGTTTTACCGAGAAGGTCTACGGTTCGAGTCCGTATAGCCCTAATAAAATAGAAAATAAAATTAAAATAAATTAATAAAAATGAAATGAAAATAATATTAATATAATTAATATAATATATAATATGTAATATGCTTAAAACTAAAATTAATATATTAATTATATTATGCTTAAAACTAAAGCAAACTAAAACAATACAATAAAGACTATTCAAATACAAATAAAAAAAAAATAGAAAAAAAAAAATAGAATAAAAATAGATTTCGAATTTGAAGATTTTTTATTTCTATTCTAATACATATTATCTAATACATATTAGAATTCCTTTCTATTTATAATTAGAAAAATCCGAAGTGAAGTGAAAACGAAAAGGTTTTACTTGTTTTGGATTTGTATAGTACTATATAGTATAGTACTAGATCGAAATTCAATCGAAATAAGCGTAATGTAAATAATATTAATTCCAATCAATAAATCTTAAAACGCAACAAACATGTAAACACAGCAAACAAACGAAACTAGACGATTCGACCAAACTGAATTGTTGTTTTGACTAAACAAACAGTTATGGATGACTTGACAATGAATTCCAAGTCGAATCGACTAATCCGGTCTATTTTTCACATTCATAGGAGTTCGTCTATGTTTCTGCTTTACGAATATGATATTTTCTGGGCATTTCTAATAATATCAAGTGCTATTCCTATTTTGGCATTTCTAATTTCTGGAGTTTTAGCCCCGATTAGAAAGGGTCCAGAAAAACTTTCTAGTTATGAATCGGGTATAGAACCAATGGGCGATGCTTGGTTACAATTTCGAATCCGTTATTATATGTTTGCTCTAGTTTTTGTTGTTTTTGATGTTGAAACGGTTTTTCTTTATCCATGGGCAATGAGTTTCGATGTATTGGGGGTATCCGTATTCGTAGAAGCTTTAATTTTCGTGCTTATCCTAATTGTTGGTTCAGTTTATGCATGGCGAAAAGGAGCATTGGAATGGTCTTAGTTCCTGAATATTCAGATAATAAAAAGAAAGAAAAAAGTAAAAATAATAATACCATTGAGTATGAATTCTATTGAATTTCCCTTACTGGATCGAACAACCCAAAATTCAGTTATTTCAACTACATTAAATGATCTTTCAAATTGGTCAAGACTCTCCAGTTTATGGCCGCTTCTTTATGGTACCAGTTGTTGCTTCATTGAATTTGCTTCATTAATAGGCTCACGATTCGACTTTGATCGTTATGGACTGGTACCAAGATCGAGTCCTAGACAGGCAGACCTAATTTTAACAGCTGGGACAGTAACAATGAAAATGGCTCCCTCTTTAGTGAGATTATATGAACAAATGCCCGAACCAAAATATGTTATTGCTATGGGCGCGTGTACAATTACAGGAGGGATGTTCAGTACTGATTCTTATAGTACTGTTCGGGGAGTCGATAAGCTAATTCCTGTGGATGTCTATTTGCCCGGCTGTCCGCCTAAACCCGAGGCAGTTATAGATGCTATAACAAAACTTCGTAAAAAAATATCTCGCGAAATCTATGAAGATCGAATTAGATCTCAACAGGGGGATCGGTGTTTTACTACCAATCACAAGTTTTGTCTTGTACGCAGTACTCATACTGGAAATTATAATCAAGGATTACTCTATCAATCACCGTCTACTTCAGAGATTCCTCCTGAAACATTTTTCAACTACAAAAGTTCAATATCTTCCCACAAATTAGTGAATTAGGTAGGATTCTTTTTTACAGAAACAGAATAACATAATCTTCATAAATTCGATTTCATCGTAAATGCGAAATACTTATCTTATACAAATTACAAATAAAAAAGAAAAGTGCGGGAGAGATAAAAAAGATGCAGGGTCGTTTGTCCGTTTGGCTAGTCAAACACGGGTTAGTTCATAGATCTTTGGGCTTCGATTACCAAGGAATAGAGACTTTACAAATAAAGCCCAAGGATTGGCATTCCATTGCTGTTATTTTATATGTATATGGTTACAATTATCTACGTTCCCAATGCGCCTATGATGTAGCACCAGGCGGACTCTTAGCCAGTGTGTATCATCTTACGAGAATAGAGTATGGTGTAGATCAACCAGAAGAAGTATGTATAAAAGTATTTGCTCCAAGGAGTAACCCTAGAATTCCGTCCGTTTTCTGGGTTTGGAAAAGTGCGGATTTTCAAGAACGGGAATCTTATGACATGTTGGGAATCTCTTATGAGAATCATCCACGACTGAAACGGATCTTAATGCCCGAAAGTTGGATAGGGTGGCCTTTACGTAAGGATTACATTGCCCCCAATTTTTACGAAATACAAGATGCTCATTGAATGCTAAGAAACTAATCTTCAGTTATACAACTTCGGATATTCAAGGAATATTTGTAGATTATCTTCTAGCTCAAACAGAGTAATTGAGTGAGGTTTCATTCGTATTCTTATGGATAGGCTAGGCTAATAAATAAAAATAAATAAAAGACAATACATCATTGAGATTCTCGTTGAAGATACTTTTTTTATTTCAGACGATCCGAGACAATAGGATGAACGACAAGGGTTCTGTACCGTGAACTTTGTATCGCGCACATCACTTAGATGAACTCTAGAGAGTCAGATAGAAGGGAATGAAGAAAGGGAATTGGAATATGAAAGAGAATACAAAGAAATAAACGAAAGGGGATCGGATTCTATTTGGACTGTAGCTGAGAGGAGTCTTGGTTATTTCTATACTTGAACTCCTCTAGACCAGACGGGCCTTTCAACCAACTAGCTTAATTAAATATGTATGAAGTATTAACATTCTTTTTGAATGTGAGGAGACACAGCGCGAACAAATAAAAAAAGAAGAGGAAAGATAATCAAATTTTTTCTTTTACTACATTAGAATATACTCTTTGCTCATCCAAAAATAGAAAATAAATACAAATACAAAATAGAAAAAAAAAAAATAAAGAGAGAGTTTACTTTCCGATACCTAGCTGGATAAGTATGTATTATGTCGATCCATATCAATTAATTTGTAGAGATGGTAAATACTCATACAAATTAATCATATGCCAGGAACCAGATTTGAACTGGTGACACGAGGATTTTCAGTCCTCTGCTCTACCAACTGAGCTATCCCGACCATTACCGGCACATTATCCTCATAATACTAGACGACTTCGGTCTATGTCAATTAAAAACGAAAACAAAAAAAAAACGAAAAAGTATTAAAAGTCTCGAACGGGAATTTCTTGGATCTTCAAAAAAAAGACTTTGTAAATTTCAGTATGAGTAATGATATGGATTATGAATCATTCAAATGGGTATTCCTTGCTCAAGGATGCTTGTTGATTTGTACCTATATCATATATATCACAATATATCACAAGACTTGTGATAAGAGAACAAAATTCTGCTCGGATACGCTTGTAAAATGGAAAAGAATAGGATGAATGAGAAAGATAAGGAACTTTGAACCACTAACAAAAAGTAAAGGATAGGATAAAATAAATAGATAGCAAACGGACTTTTGGGGGTTGGGGATAGAGGGACTTGAACCCTCACGATTTTTAAAGTCGACGGATTTTCCTCTTACTATAAATTTCATTGTTGTCGGTATTGATATTGACATGTAGAACGGGACTCTATCTTTATTCTCGTCCGATTAATCAGTTTTTCGAAAGATTTATCAGACTATGGAGTGAATGATTTGATTAATGAATATTCTATTCGATTTTTGCTTCAACTTGGAATCGATTCACAACAATTCTTTTTATTTTTCATATAAATTGATGTTGCATAGAAATAAAAAAATACAGATTCGGTTCGTTCCTTTTGAAATAGTTTTTCATTAGTATACCTCTTCTTAGTATACCTCTTCATATAGGTTTATCTTTCATCCTTTCTGGAGTTTCGATATAAGGAATCCTTTACCAGGGCAAAGGGAGTCAACCCCATTTGTTAGAATAGCTTCCATTGAGTCTCTGCACCTATCCTTTTTTTATTATTTTATTCTCGCTTGCTGAACCTTTGTTTATTTTCGTAAAATAATAGGATTTGGCTCAGGATTGCCCGTTGTTCATTCCAGGGTTTCTCTGAATTTGAAAGTTATCACTTAGTAGGTTTCCATACCAAGGCTCAATCCAATCCAATTAAGTCCGTAGCGTCTACCAATTTCGCCATATCCCCCTTGTGTCTTGAGATTAGGATCTCATTATGATGCCCCTCCTTCCCCTTTTCTTTCATTTATTTATTTTCTTTCTTTTTATGCGAAAACCCTTGATTTTAGTCGATATAGATACCGATTCTTATATCGACGGGTCTTTACTTAATTTGATTTCTTGTTTATCTTTATCTTCTTTCGTCTCTATCCGAGACCCATATTTATTTGGTCCAATCAGAAAATATTTTATCATTTCTGTATTCGCAATTCAATATAGATGGATATTCCATAACATATATATGCCCCTCTTACTCGACTATCATTTTTCTCAGGCAATTTGGTGGAATACTCGAACGGTCGATTCTTTTTTTTTCGTCTTAGCTTCCGCCTTTATGAATGAAAACAAAAGAAAGAGTCTCTCATTATGATCTGGATTTCGTTTCTATGGTTGCATCTTTTTTCTTTAATTTCATTTTGATTCTTATCCTTTTATTAGACCTTCAAGCAATATCCCATATAACCATAATAAGATAACTAAAACGAAAATGAAAATTCAAATTGAATTTATTCATTATTAATTAGCTATAGTATAATAGCTAGAACTAATTATTTTATTCCGTTCATTTCTAATTCGAAAATAATTCGAATTTTTTAGTCTAAAAAAGGGTTTCATTCTAATTATTTAGATATTTAGACTTATAATGTATCATTTATATAATGATAATATAATAATGATAATATATGAAAAAAAATAGAATTAAGATATAAAAAAATGTAAATAATACAAATTATATATAATAAATTCTATAATATAGAATAATAAATTATTAAATTATATAATATATAAATAGATAAATATAATCTATTATAATTTTAATATTTAATAATATTAAATTTAATATAATTATAATACATATTTATTTAATTAAATATGTATTTTTAATTAAATATGTATTATAAATTATAAATTCTAGTTTTTATAAATTCGAGTCTATAATTCATATTAATTATTAATTATGAATAACTAATAGATAGTTAATAGATAAGATCATAATAGTTTGTTGAATTCCTATGGATACAAAATTTATATTATTTAAGCCCGCTTAGCTCAGAGGTTAGAGCATCGCATTTGTAATGCGATGGTCATCGGTTCGATTCCGATAGCCGGCTTTCTCTATTTGTTTGATTTTTTACATGATTGATAATGTTTTTTTTTGAAATCAAAGAACATTGAAAAAGCTTTTTCCCCTTTTCTTTCCAAGGGTCAGCGATTTGTTTATTATGTCGTAGAAACTTCCAATTAAGAATAAAATTGGAGGAGTTAGATCTTTGCAGAATAAATCAAAAAAGGAAACCCTTTTTGGTTTGTTTAATTTTTTATATATTATATATATATTTATTATATATTTCTATTTTATTTTTATTTTTTGTATACATTATATACAATACAAAAAAGTATGGATATTGATCCGATTCAGCTCATTAATATTTGTAGTATAATCCTTCAGTGGATTTCGCTTCATTTAGTTCAGTTTTAATTTAGGTTTATGAAATTTCAATAAAATTAAAATTAATAAGGAGTCTCTATGTCACGTTACCGAGGGCCTCGTTTCAAAAAAATACGCCGTCTGGGGGCTTTACCGGGACTAACTAGTAAAAGGCCTAGAGCCGGAAGCGATCTTAGAAACCAATCGCGCCCCGGTAAAAAATCTCAATATCGTATTCGTTTAGAAGAAAAACAAAAATTGCGTTTTCATTATGGCCTTACAGAACGACAATTACTTAAATACGTTCGTATCGCCAGAAAAGCCAAAGGGTCAACAGGTCAGGTTTTACTACAATTACTTGAAATGCGTTTGGATAACATCCTTTTTCGATTGGGTATGGCCTCGACTATTCCTCAAGCCCGCCAATTAGTTAACCATAGACATATTTTAGTTAATGGACGTACAGTAGATATACCAAGTTATCGCTGCAAACCCCGAGATATTATTTCGGCGAGGGATGAACAACAATCTAGAACTCTGATTCAAAATTATCTTGATTCATCCACCCGTGAGGAATTACCAAAACATTTGACCCTTCACACATTACAATATAAAGGATTAGTCGATCAAATAATAGATAGGAAGTGGGTCGGTTTGAAAATAAATGAATTGCTTGTCGTAGAATATTATTCTCGTCAGACTTAAACCTAACTAAAATAACAAAGGTTCTGCCCCCCTTTTACCTGAGTTAAGGTTAAGTAAAGGAAGACAGGGTAAGGGGTTTGATTCGGAGATTTTTCTCCTATTCATGTATGATAGATCTGTAGGGAGATTTTCATTCCCCGTACGCTATTTTACGTATTCCGTATTATAAAGAAATTGGGAATAGAGACTCTATATCAAAGAGGGGTCTAACTCTTTCGTATCTGTTCTTATTTGATTTGATACATTGTAGTCAGTTACATTGGCGAATTAGGTAAAGGTGCGGAAAGAGAGGGATTCGAACCCTCGGTAAACAAAAGTCTACATAGCAGTTCCAATGCTACGCCTTGAACCACTCGGCCATCTCTCCTACATAATGATTATGGCCGATAACCCAAGCGAATAGCGAGTTATTCATATTAGATTGTTCGATAAGTATGAACAATATCAATTCTAACTAGAAAACTAGCTATAAAAATATAAAGCTTTTCATAACTTTTTTCATCACCTTTTCTTCGAGCCGGGGGGCTAAAGAAATTTTTTTTGTGAAGGGGCTGTTAAAAATAAAAAATATAATACAATAAGGATATATATCTATTCATGTTTGCGAAAAAGGGCACTCCCATCCTTTTTTCTGATATTTCTACCAGACTGGGTTAAATTAATGAAGTGAACCGAATCAAATCAATCGATTGCTTTTTTTAGACTATGCTTAAATGGATATCTTTAGTTCAAAATTATCTTTAGACTCTAATTCCCCATTTCTATAAGAATGAATTCTAAAAGTCTTTTCCAATTTTATTTTAGATCTCTCAACAACAACCTCTTACTCCGTAAATCTATTACAAATTCATAAACCATCCCAGGGGTTTTTCTATTTGATTATATGTTGTATACCCACTATGCACAAAACATAAAAAAGGACAGTTATTCTATTTTCAGCATAGAACTTTTATTCGATTATTTTTCTCTTTTGATCATAATTTAATCAAAACTTCTCTAATTTTCCTAATCTATCCTAATCCGTAGGATCAAATTTTTGATTCTTCAACTTTGATGAAATCGGAATAATTCTTTTTATTTTTATACTTTATTCTTATACTAATGAATTTGGATCAAATCGAATAGGATTCAAATATTTCTTTTTTTTCTTGATTCCTGCCAAAAAATGGAAGTAAAGTAGAGGGATATATCTTTTTTTTTTTTTATGGAATGGGTCCGCTTTTATGTTATTTCGTACTGTACACTTCCTTTTTTGTGAGATCATTTTATTTTCTCACGAGGGGGTAATCAAAAGAGTTATAGAATGGATTGCTACCTATGCCTAGATCGCGGATAAATGGAAATTTTATTGATAAGACCTTTTCAATCGTAGCCAATATCTTATTACGAATAATTCCGACAACTTCAGGAGAAAAAGAGGCATTTACTTATTACAGAGATGGTGCGATTTGATTATTATTATAATTATATTTTTTTTTTTATTTTATTTATTTTACCGCTATCGGTCTTAGGAAAAAGACACACGATTCGGAATAGAAAAAAAAAAGACTATTGAAAAAAAAAAGAAATCTACGCTTGTTGAAGGTGAAGTTTAGAAATAAAGCAATTCCTTCTGTCGTGTATCCCCGATTAATGCAACCTCAGGTGCTTCAATTGTTGATTCGAGTATTGAGCGAAAGGTTACACCTATGGTCTGTATTGTGGGTCAACCCCACTACACCAGTACCAATAGGCGGCATAGAGGAAGAAGCACTACACCTAGGAATCAACAACACGAAAACTTTGTTAGAAACGATTCCCTTTCCTTATCGGGATCGGAACTAAGACAAATGGTTGGGACAACAAACATCCATCTTGTTCGTACTTTGGATACCCGTATAACCATCGAAGATTGTTGAAGTGACTAATTCCTGGAAATTGGAAATTAAGGAGCGTTGAGGACAAAGAAATTGTTGGAGTTTACATTTCTATCTAGTACCAACACGCTTGATGTTAAGAAAAGATCTTTTGCAAGAGGGTTGGCTAGAGATTTCTTGTAAAAACATTAGCCCCGCTCAGTTCATAATGACAATATTTCGACCTTTTTTTATTCCATGGATTATTCTCATTATGCACATAAAGGAGGAGCCGTATGAGGTGAAAATCTCACGTACGGTTTTGGAACGGAGAATTCTTTGAATCGAATGACGACCGTAACGGATGTCGGCTCAATCCGAAGGAAATTATGCGGAAGCCCTACAGAATTATTATGAAGCTATGCGACTAGAAATTGATCCCTATGATCGAAGTTATATACTCTATAACATAGGCCTTATCCACACAAGTAACGGAGAACATACAAAAGCTTTAGAATATTATTTTCGAGCACTAGAACGAAACCCGTTCTTACCACAAGCTTTTAATAATATGGCCGTGATCTGTCATTACGTGCGACTATCTCCACTATAGAAATAAAAAAAGGAAAGAAAGAGCAAATACGCTAATAAAAAAATACGCTAGTAAAGAAAATATTCGATACTAGAAAAAAAATAGGCTTTCTACATATTGCATCGTCCAAAAACGATTTTTAGCAGCTGTAACAAAAAAAGAAACTTCATAGAAGTCGAAATATGAAGAAATATATATGCCTAGATACTTTATTCTATGGATAAAGGATCTAATTGATAAAGGAAGCACCGTAAAGATCAATTAGCGAGATTTTGGGCCGATACAATAAATAAGAACTGCTTACTTATGTCATGATATGAGATAAAAATTAGGAATCGACTTATGTAATAGAGCCGATCCCCTAAGTTATTGAGCAGCGGTGTAGCATCAGATCCCAAAGACAGTAAGTCTTTTTTTTATGAGGAAGAAGTCTTTTTCAAGGATTCTATAT
>CP131465.1:27500-32500 GCA_030664755.1 Microcos paniculata | reverse complement strand
CCAATCACTTCCCGAAAGGGTCTTATCCTTTGTATTATTAATATAATCTCGTTTCTTTTTATAATATCGATTTATAAAATAGATTGAATTTATCTAATTCATTTCTATATAGAACAGAGTGTCGATTAAAATGAATGATTTATGAGTATAAATCACGAATCCAAAATGGAAAATCATAAAAGATGAAAAAAGCTTTCGGATCTCGTCATATCGTTCCATTATATTGACAATTTCAAAAAACTGTTCATACTATGAGCATTGTATGATGTGGGTCAAGCAAATAGGCCCCCATCGTCTAGCGGTTCAGGACATCTCTCTTTCAAGGAGGCAGCGGGGATTCGACTTCCCCTGGGGGTAGGGTACTGCGAAAGGAAGTTGATCGTGGATTATCAATAAACCTAGAATTGATTCTTCCTGGGTCGATGCCCGAGCGGTTAATGGGGACGGACTGTAAATTCGTTGGCAATATGTCTACGCTGGTTCAAATCCAGCTCGGCCCAATAATTCGCTGATCCGCCATAACATAAACTTATATAACCATTTTTTTGTATTTTGTTTTCCAGAAAAGCCAAACAAAAAAAGGGAAGAATAAAAAAAGTCCAATTTTCTGATCTATCCATCCCTACCGCTATTTGTTTTTTATTTGTTCTATTTATTTGTTCCCATAAATTCTGAACTTGATAACGATCTAGATTCATATCAGGATCATTAAGTTTTAGTAAAAAGTTTAATGAAAAGAAAGAGTAAAGTAAAGAAAAAAGACCTTTTTTTTCATTTTCAAATTGATTATCGATCGATTTGACAATAATGAAAGGATTACTAGTAACCAGTAATCCGCGTCGCCCTCACTAAGGTGCATATCTGTACGGATATCAATATATCACCCGCGCCTTTGTTTGTTACAACACGGCGATTCGAATCTAAAATCTAAATAGAAAATGGCTTAAATGAAATCATAAGAATATCTATGCTGTACACTTTATCTTTATTTCCCTGGGATTGTAGTTCAATTGGTCAGAGCACCGCCCTGTCAAGGCGGAAGCTGCGGGTTCGAGCCCCGTCAGTCCCGACGGATACAATAAAAAAAAATACATCAATTCATCCTTCCATTTTCTGTGAAAGGAGACACAAATGACAGAATTTCATTCCCAACGATTTTTATTTCTTTTTTTCCTTTCTATTTTTTTTGTTGGGGTTTTTTTGTAAACTATTTGTAAACGGTGGAAGTGGAAAAGCAGTCAGATGATACATTATCAGATGATTGTACAAGGAAGGCGGTAGATTATTGAAAAGAAAGGGGGGAAAAGAATATATATAAATAAAGGAATTCTTTTGATTGGACCAGGAATCAAAATTTGTATTCGGTATGGATAAAAGATCTTCCTATGTTATACTATTCTATTCAATTCTCGACGGTGAATCGCTTAGATATTGTTATTCATGATATTGATCCGATCTGATTCGATGTCATTGAAATTGAAATGTAAGTCATTGCATTGAATTTACAAGCGACAAATTTCTCATCTCTATGGGATTAAATCCCGAGCTATTGCGAAGTAAAAAAAAAACAATGAAATTATGGAAGTAAATATTCTCGCATTTATTGCTACTGCGCTGTTCATTCTAGTTCCTACCGCTTTTTTACTTATAATATACGTAAAAACTGTCAGTCAAAGTGATTAATTTGAACGAAACTTGACCCTTTATCATTATCAAGGATTTAAGAAAAAAAGGATTCCAATTTCACGTCTTAAAATAAAATGAATGACTAGAATCAGCAGTATCCTATAAAACTCGATAGTATGGTAGAAAAAAATATGAATCTTTCTACCATACTATCTATTATTGTAATGTATAAAGATACAATAGATGAATCTACAATATGTATCTTCATACATGTCGATATCAATTAAATATATGGAATGTACATAGTATCTCAATTTTATTTCTTCGCTTGATATATTTTATTTGTGTCGATTTCAATCAATTCAATCTGAAATAATCGAAAGGCAAGCCTTACGATTTTCTAATTCCTTCATTTCATGGATTTGATTGTTTTGATGAATACCGAGATCCATATTGAAAACAATCAGAAATGCAGGAAAAATAGAATGGAATAGGCATATATTAATTTATTAATTTAATAAAAAAAAGAAAATAAAGTAATCTTTTTTTTAACATTCCAAAGAAGTAATTGATTGAGCAGTTGACAGATGATCCAAAGAGTTCTATGGTAACTTTTCTTCGTATTTCGTTTCGAAAAAGGGCCTACCCATTTTTAATTTAACCTCTTTTCTTTGATCCATGATATGAAATGAGTCAATAAAGTATAGCATAAATCAAAAACAAAGTCCTAAAATAATAAAACAAGGGGTAAATGCGCAATATGTAACCACACTAAGGCAAGATCTTATTAAATAAAAGAACTACTTTCTTTTCTCGTTGAACCGTAAGAGTAAAGAGGGAAGGAAATAAAAACAAGCAAATACAGAAAAAAAGGGGGTTCCTTGTCCCTCATTGTCCATATATAACTCTGGTAAGAGCTGGTTTATCGAAATAGAAAATTTAGGATCTTTTTTTTTTAATAAATTGCCTATCATCCGTATCCCTTTTAGTTTAGTTTCGAAATACGAACATGGGAATTATTGAAATGTTTGTTTGATTTTGATTGAAAAGGTATTATTCATCTATATTATTCATAGAATACATTACTCCACTAGAATCCAAGAGTTTCGAAATGAAGACTAATAAAACAGTTAAAAAAAGGCTTTGCAAAACAATCTAGAAAACAATTGGTACGTTTTGATTCCTCAACCCAATTAGGAGTACCCCTAGAGTCCACTTCTTCCCCATACTACGAGTGAAAGGGAAAATGTAAAGACTACCATTAAAGCAGCCCAAGCAAGACTTACTATATCCATGTGTATTATGTCCCCTATCTCTATGAATATGAAACAAATATGAAGGCATTTTTCCATTATTATTCACTAATAATAGTGGAATTACCGGTGCAGAGTCAAAAAGAAAAGGGGATTCTGACACACCACCGTTGATGAAACACTCCAATAAATCCGCTTCTAACAAGCTCTTATATGATTTCTAGTAAAATCGATTTCTAGTAAAATCCAGAACCATTAAGCACAAGCAAAATACGCAGTAAGACTTTTGGAAGTATCAAAAGAATGTTACTAACACGTAACAATAATAAGACTTATTCTTTCTTTTGTTGTCCCTCATTAAGTAAAAGCCAATTATCCATCCAATCTAATATTGATTGGATGCCTGAACACTCAGAGACTTTCATCAGTCTGTATACAAAGTATCTTCCAACACTTCTACAACCATTAATTAGGTAATTAGACACTCCCGCTATCCAATCTAATTCAGGACTCCGCTAGTAGACACTCCACTACTAATGGAGTGTCTACCATATCAAGATTTACTGATTCCCTTCCACTTCTCTAGGTTTTCCTTGAATACTAGACGTAAGGATTTACAACACTTTAGAAAACAAAACCGTCGGAAGTTTAGAATCAAGAAAGTATCAAGAGTCCTTTTCTTACACTTGTTTTTGCTGGAGAAAATTTGTCGAGTTATATCGGCAAAACAGAATAGAGGATTTCGAGTTTTTTGTTGATCAGGCGACACCCGGATTTGAACTGGGGAATAAGGGATTTGCAGTCCCCCGCCTTACCGCTCGGCCATGTCGCCAAAAGGCTACAAACAAAAAAAATGAGAGTAGCCCCCCCTTTATTTATTATTGTACTTTCTGTGTTGAATTCCTTTTTTTCGTTAATCCCTTGCCTAAAAGAAATTCCTCCTTTTTATTTTTAGATTGGATCCATACCTTCGATTGGTTATAGTATCTCAAGACACACAATATCTAAAAACTTTCCCCTTCTTTTTTTCTTTTCTATTGAAAAAGAAAATCTGGATTTTCGGCTACAAAAGTGAAAATTCAGGACAAATTGGAACCTTTAACTATTGAATGCAAATTTATGGACGATTCTTCTTCACTTGTCTTTCGCTAATGATATAAGAAAATCAAAACGGATACGTAACTAATCCGTATTGATTTTTTTTTTCAATAAAAAAACTTTCTGAATTTCAATTATAATATAACAGCAATTATGAGTATATGTAAACCCCAGAACATAATGATGTCCATAGGGAATCAGCAAGAAATTATCGTGTTTCCGTTTTTCATTGAATAGATTAAAGAAAAAATAGAATTTTTGATAGAGCACGCCTCTCCACTAGAGAGTTATAATGGAATAAAAAGAAAAGAGGAGAAAGACATATATAAACAGAAATGCTATATCTGCACATGTTTAATAAATACAAGCCCTCTTTTCGTACGCACTTCAATCATATTCTAACTATTCTACTAAAAAACTAAAAAGTGGGTAAAACCCTCTCTCTTCTCTGCGAATCTTTTTTTGAACAATAGAATCTATGAAAAATTGAAGTGCTAGAAAAATCAACTCTCCCTCTATATATATTTTATGATTATTTTGTCTTTATCTCAACGAACAGATCAAATCAGGAATTCATTTCATTTTTCTGGTATTCAATCGGATTGGAATATGTAATATCATAATAATGGTAGAAATTGAATTCTTTTTTTTTTTTTATATTCTATACAAAACTCCGTAAAGCTAAATGGCATTTATCAATTCTTTTCCGTTTGTATCTGTTTGTTATAAATATAAATTCAAATTTGAGTATAATCTTTCTTCTTCCGTTCATACGCATTTCATATTTCATACATTCCATATATATTATAGGGTATATGGAGTTGGATAAAATTTCATGTGATTCAGTAAACAGAATAGAAATTCAATTCCATCATTATTAGATCGATTCATATGATTCGATGAAGAATGAGAAAAGAATGGGATTTTTTTGATAAATGGGAAATTCAAAATAAAATGCTCGGGGATAAAAATGGGGAAATGTCTACAATACCTGGGTTGAATCAGATACAATTTGAAGGATTT
>CP131465.1:12500-15000 GCA_030664755.1 Microcos paniculata | reverse complement strand
CCGGTTTGGTCCATTTTTTTTTATTATTTATATCATATTTCCCCTCAATGAATATTATCTTTATATTGATATTGTTTTTGTTTATTCAATTTCAATATTATGAGTCCTAATTTGAATAGGAATTCTTATGGTATCAAGTTAGGGTCTATGATTTAAAAAAAGCTGTTCTTTCTATAGAATGATTCCCATTTCAGTCAATTTCATTCAATTTAACGATTGACCAAAAGAAAATTTTAATAAATAATAAATTGCATGAACTTAGCTCAATCAAATATTGATATTGATTTTTTATTTTTATGCAATGATTTCGTCTAATGAATTCGTCCATATCCATGTGAGATAATGAGAAGAGGCGGATTTACAAAAAACGATATAAAAAAAATGAGTTGTTTAGAAAAAAAAGGGGGGGTAGAATTAGGTATATGTAATCTAATGGTTATAAGCCAGCTCTTGTCTATCTTATCCTTTGAGGAATAATTCTAGAATCCGATTGAATCTAAGATATGAATAGTTGGTTTACGTTATGTAGGAAACACACATATATGGGATATTAGATATTGACTAGTTATATATGAACTAAAAATATATCTAATCCGCCCTACTGCTGTGGTGTGGATTTAGATAGGGATTCCAATAGAAAAATAAAAGTTCTTCTCTTTCGTCTTTGACTCTGAATAAAGAGATAAAATAAAGACAAAAAACGAAGAATTCAAAGCAAGGGATGGGTTGTAAAAAAGAAATGGAAGAACAAAGTATCCGCGGATTTACATTTACAAAAATCCAGTGGAGTGGAGAGGAACTAAAAAAAAAGATATCGAAATAGTTCTGACGGTTCAATAATATTATCACTTCCATTCGGAGTTCTTAGTTACTTTTTCAGGTTGAATCTTAGCGATGGAATAATTAAGTCAAAATTCATTGGATGATTGTATCATTAACCATTTCTTTATTTTGGTGTGAGGAACTTATCATGAATCCACTGATTTCTGCCGCTTCCGTTATTGCTGCTGGGTTGGCTGTCGGGCTTGCTTCTATTGGACCTGGAGTTGGTCAAGGTACTGCTGCGGGCCAAGCTGTAGAAGGTATCGCGAGACAACCGGAGGCAGAGGGAAAAATACGAGGTACTCTATTGCTTAGTTTGGCTTTTATGGAAGCTTTAACAATTTATGGGCTAGTTGTAGCATTGGCACTTTTATTTGCGAATCCCTTTGTTTAATCCTATAAGCACGAGAATTATGTATTTTTTTTTTTATTTTATGGCTTGGGACTTACTCCTTGCTTTTTCTAATTATATCAATATTTCGCCCCTACAATTACTTATTCGTTGGGACAATAATCCACGGGAAGGATTAATTTGAGGACGGGGAATTATCACACTGACTCGCTTTCTTCCTTCCCCTAAAAACCCCTTTTTTAAAGGAAAAGGAGTGTTGCAACAAATGAGGTATTTTGCCATTGACATGAAAGCCGCCCCCCCTAATTCTAATAAGTATAATTATTATTGGACATTTTCAATTGAAAAAAAAAAAAATACATTTCTAGCTAAATAGAATATATTTTTGACTCCCTTTAGAAATGAAAATAAATAAAAATGAAAATGAATAATTTAATAAAATAATAAATTAATAATTTTTTAAATTTTAAATATAAAATATATATAGAATTAGAATAATTAGAATAATATAAATATATTAAATATATAGAATAAATGGAAAAGGAGTGAAAGTGATACAATACAAAAATAGACTACAAAAAAAGAACCGAGTTCTTTTTTTTTGTAGTCTATCTAAAAAAAAGTCTATCTAAAAAAATAGGAGATCATATGAAAAATGTAACCGATTCTTTCGTTTCCTTGGGTCACTGGCCATCCGCCGGGAGTTTCGGGTTTAATACCGATATTTTAGCAACAAATCCAATAAATCTAAGTATAGTCCTTGGTGTATTGATCTTTTTTGGAAAGGGAGTGTGTGCGAGTTGCTTATTTCAAGAATAGACTGGATTCACCCAGTTGCACTTTTTTCATTATAACTAGGAAAGAAAGGAGTGCATGATCCCGCGAATGACTTCTGAATAAATTCAAAAATCATATTTAAGAACCATAGCATTTCGTGATTCATTGGTACATCGACTTTGATTCTCTATTAACCAATAATCTGGGACCATTAACATGGTTAAGGCCAAATCGTTTGAAGTTCAGATGCAGCAGGGTACTCTTTCTACTACTATGTTAATAAATACAGAAATATTTTCAAAACAAATAGTTGAAAATGTTTTTTCGATATAAAACACTCATGTCGATAAAACGATTTGAGCCCCTTTTTCCAATGCTGAATCGATGACCTATGTATAAAGTGAGAAGAATTCTTTGAATTTGAAGAAAAAAAAAACAACTTTGCTGACAAATTACAATTATACATTATACAATACAATTATAAGTACAATTACAATTAGAAATTTTATATAAATTAAATTAGAATTATATAAAATAGAAATTCTTTAT
>CP131465.1:2500-7500 GCA_030664755.1 Microcos paniculata | reverse complement strand
GATCTCATCGAAAACTTACAGCAGCTTGCCAAACAAAGGCTAAGAGAAAAAAGAGAACAGGTATTACTGGCATAAAATCTACGATTGGATTCAAAAAAGCATAGGCCTCGGGCAATTTGGCGAATAAAAAACTACTCGAAAAAAGGGCAGAATTAAAACAGAGACCAATCAAATTAAAGATATTAAGCATAACAAAATTTTGTTCTTGGAGATAATTTTGATTGAGTTATTAATATGTTTTTGATATAAGGAAAAAAATGAAGAAAGGAAAAAAATAAGGCAGACTAAACAATACTTCTTTGAACTCACTCAATCAAAAAGCCTTCAATTCTTACAAGAGAATAGAAGAAATCATACTTTCATACAATATCTTAATTGAATTATATGTAATGATCAATAAAATCGGTTTAATTTTCTATCCAGACGTGCCAAAATCCTAGCAAGAATCTAATCTATTCCATAGCTATTTGGAACTGGAATTGACGAACAAGGAATACCCATATTAGTGTTTAGTAGTGTCAAATAGAAATCTAAATGGGGCGTGGCCAAGCGGTAAGGCAACGGGTTTTGGTCCCGCTATTCGGAGGTTCGAATCCTTCCGTCCCAGAGCAACTCTTTTTTTATATATCAGAATACCGATATCGGAATCTAATTTGCTCTTTTTTTTTAACAACCCTCTCTTCTTTCTAAGAGCCAAGTAGTGGAGAAAATGTGATTCTTGCTTTTGATTTTTAATGATTTCTTAAGATTGGTACTCGATGTGAGATTGGCAAATCTATTCTATCGAGTTATTTGATCTATCCAGTTATTTGAAGATGCAGGGCAGATTCAAAAGGATTAGTTTATTTGTGTTATTTATAATATTCGTGATATTATCATTAATGATCGTGATATTATTATTAATGATATTATTAATTTCTTATTAATTAGAATAGAAATTAATTAGAATAGAAAAGTATAAAAAATAAAAATATATTACATTCATACAATACAATATGGGTTAATTTGAATTCGTATTGAGGCTTTTTCTTCATAAATTTTTTATTTATTTCATTTCATATAGAATAGAAGGAAGAACTCTAGATAGATTACTATGTACCGACTGAACCGATGACTATTCATGATTCCATAATTGAATCAATGTTCCAAACCAGAGGAATGTTATGGTAAAACTTCGTCTGAAACGATGTGGTAGAAAGCAACGTGCGACTTGAAGGACATGATCTGCTGTGGATGTCAAAACCCACCACTTTCCATTATGTAGAAATGAAGGTGCTTTTAGCTCGACATCCTTTGTTCTATTATAATATAATCCGTTTTTTTGGTGGGTTGTAATGTAAATATAAATAAAATAGTACAGGATGGAGCTCGAAGAGAAACATCTATTTCTCGGGGGCAAGGATCTAGGGTTAGTTACTGGAAATCAATAAGTTGGAACAACTTCGTAAGTATATTTTTGATATAGAAATCGAAAGGCTCCGATTCAAACAATTTTCAAATCAAAAAGAAAAACTGTTTGAATCGGTAAAACTCTTTCGATCAAAAGTGTATCCTGCGGGAATTAATTGTTCATATGATTCTTTGATAGAAAGAAATCACAAATAAAAAAAAGAGAGAAAAAGGGGCATGTTGCTGCCATTTTTGAAATGATTAAAGATCGCCGAAGTAATGTCTAAACCCAATGATTCAGGGCAAGGATAAAGGATCCTAGAACAAGGAAATACCGTTTTCAATTGTCTCAACAACCATGAAGAATCTAAATAGATTCTAAACGAGACAAACAAAAAAGGGTTTAGAGACCACTCAATAAGAGAATGCCTAAGGTTTTTTGAGCATTTTGAGAGTTATTTGACTTGAGTTATGAGAGTACGAATGCTTTTTTCTTTTTTTTCGAAAAAAAAAAGACGGGTTTAAATGTCTAATTGATTTGCAGGGTTTATGGATCTTTTTGACATTCTAATTCCATACATAGGCAGAACTACTAATCATTTTTTTCTCGAGCCGTACGAAGAGAAAACTTCTTATACGTTTCTAGGGGGGGTATTATTTAACTACATCTATCCCAATGAGCCGTTTATCGAATCGTTGCAATTGATGTTCGATCCCGAAGAGAGGGAAGAGATCTTCGAAAAGTGGGTTTTTATGATCCGATAAATAATCAAACCTATTTAAATGTTCCCGATATTCTCTATTTCCTTGAAAAAGGAGCTCAACCCACAGGAACTGTTCGTGATATTTTAAGGAAGGGGGGGGTTTTTACGGAACTTAGTCTTAATCAAACAAAGTTCAATTAATGAAATACAAAAAAGAGGGTGTGGATGACTCATATCTAGCTTTGTATCAATTTTTCTTTATTATTTCCTCCCCCCTCTTTTGTTCTATTCATACTTATTTTATTTATTATTCTATGTCTTATTTATTTTATTCTTATTTATTATTTTATTGCTACTTATAGAATACCGTGGTCTATAACAACAAAACCCGATTTTATTGAACTAATTTTATTGATATAAAATATAGAGAAAAAAGATCATAAATGAAGTAATTGCCTAAAAAAAAAACAAAAAAAAAACAATAGATAACAATGGATAAGACAGATAAGATAAAATAACATTATGATAAAATAACATAAATAACATATAAAAATAGAAAATATTAATGGACTTAATTCTTTTTTTTTTCATTGTATTTTTTTGTATTTTTTTAGAGTCTTTTTTATATATTCTTTTCTCAACGTTTCTATTCAAAATTTACAATCATATTGACAACAGTGTATCGAATAAATATAATTCGATCGTAGATAAAAAAATCTATTTATCCCCGCCCTTTGTTTTGTTGATTTCACTTCATTCAAACGGTGGGTTCTTTCTTTGAATTTGTTGTGCTACAAGAAGGTTTTTTTGTCTTGAAACAAAAAACAATAGATAACAATGGATAAGACAGGGGGCGGTCTGCAAATTTTTTATTTTCACTTATTCTATGTTTTTATTTGAGAATTTCGCGTATTTTGATCTAATCTGAACATTGAATGTTCAGAATCGATTATCATTTTTTATTTTTATTAAAATTTTTGCTAATTTCATGTTTTGATTGCGTCGTGCAATTCAATTTTTTTTATTCCGATTGTATCTACACATTCTAATTTTTTTTTTGGGGGGGGGGTTGCTAACTCAACGGTAGAGTACTCGGCTTTTAAGTGCGGCTAGCATCTTTTACACATTTGTATGAAGAAAGGGATTCGTTCATACCATCGGCAGAGTTTGTAAGACCACGACTGATCCTAAAAGGAGTGGATGGAAAAAAGAGCATGTCGTATCAATGGAGAATTCTAAGAATCCATTTTTTTCCGGATCGGTCCAAAAAAAATCGTCTTTGAATTTTTGGTGCGGAACAAAAAAATTAATTGAATTCAAAGTTGGGTTGAGTGAATAAATGGATAGAGCTCTACGGCCCCAATTATAGGGAAACAAAAAGTAACGAGCTTCTGTTCTCTATTTGCAATTTGAATGATTACCCGATCTAATTAAACGTTAAAAATAAATTAGTGCCTACTGCGGTAAAGGTTTTTCTCATGAGTAAATTTTCGATTTTTTTATGAATCCTAATTATTATTATTAGTTATTCCCTATATAATTATGGGTTAGACATGAATGTGTAGAAGAAGCAGTATATTGATAAAGAAAAGATATTTTTTTTTTTCAAAATCAAAAGAGCGATTGGGTTGAAAAAATAAAGGATTTCTAACCATCTTCTTAAACGAACATAACTCAATTAGATGGTAAAAGATAGGATAGAGAATCCGTTGATGAATCTATCTGTCTCCGAGGTATCTATTCTTTTCTTACTATAATACCTTGTTTTGACTGTATCGCACTATGTATCATTTGATAACCGAATAGATCCCCTATTTTTTTTGTTCAAATTTAATTTGAAATGGAAGAATTTCAAGTGTATTTAGAACTAAATAGATCTCGCCAACAGGATTTCCTATATCCACTTATTTTTCGGGAGTCTATTTATGCACTTGCGCATGATCATGGTTTAAATAAATCGATGATTTTGTTGGAAAATGAGGGTTATGGTAGTAAATTCAGTTTGCTAATTGTGAAACGTTTAATTATTCGAATGGATCAACAGAATCATTTGATTATTTCTGCTAATGATTCCAACCAAAATCCGTTTTTTGGGCATAACAATAATTTGTATTCTCAAATGATATCGGCGGGATTTGCCGTCATTGTGGAAATTCCATTTTCCTTACGATTAGGATCTTCCTCACAAGGTAAAGAAGTAGCAAAATCTCATAATTTACAATCAATTCATTCAATATTTCCTTTTTTAGAGGACAAATTCTCACATTTAAATTATGTCTTAGATGTACTAATACCTTACCCCATCCATCTAGAAATCTTGGTTCAAGCCCTTCGCTATTGGGTAAAAGATGCTTCCTCTTTGCATTTATTACGGTTCTCTCTCTACGAGTATTGTAATTTGAAGAGTTTTTTTACCCCAAAGAAATCTATTTCTATTTTTAATCCAAGATTTTTCTTGTTCCTATATAATTCTCATGTATGTGAATACGAATCCATTTTCCTTTTTCTCCGTAACCAATCTTCTCATTTACGATCAACATCTTCTGGGGTCTTTCTTGAACGAATTTTTTTCTATGGAAAAATGGAGCATCTTGTAGAAGCTTTTTCTAATGATTTTCAGAACAACCTCCGGTTGTTCAAAGACCCTTTCATACATTTGATTAGATATCAAGGAAAGGCAAGTCTAGCCTCAAAAGATACGTCTCCTCTGATGAATAGGTGGGAATATTACTTTGTCGATTTATGGCAATATTATTTTTACGTGTGGTCTCAATCAGGAAGAGTCCGTATAAATCAATTATCTAAATATTCTCTCGACTTTCTGGGCTATCTTTCAAGTATGCGATTAAATCCTTCAGTGGTACGGAGTCAAATGCTAGAAAATTCATTTATAATAGATAATGCTAT
>CP131466.1:350000-380905 GCA_030664755.1 Microcos paniculata | reverse complement strand
CAATTAAGGAATAAGGTAGCTAGCCACTCCGTCCCGGCCTCAGTCAAGTCGATGGAAGACTCTTCTCTTTAGATTTAGATAAGGAAGAAGAAGTCCCAGCTTGGAACTCCCGAACTAGGGGATTCATTAACAAGCCACGTACAGGCCTAGGAGCGAAACCCAATTATAGCTTATAAGCTATCTGAAAGCAATAGCTTTCGCCCATACCAGGGAAAAGCAAGAGTCCGACACGCGGGCTTGCAGGCTTTAAATAAGGCGCCTCATTAATCCGAAATAAGCTCGACTGGACGACATGCAACTCAAACTCGTTCGCTCAATTGAATGACTCAAATTCACAATGGCTTTGTCAGGAAAGGATCAATGCCCGGGGATGCATTATGAATTGTTCCGAACTGCCTAAAAGAAAAGCTTTGGATGTGCTGTAACTGATTATCCTACTAGGAGCCTTGGATGGCCCAGAAAAGGCCACTTCTAATCATCTTCTTCGTCAAACTCTATCAAATCCTCTGCACTGCACCTTATTATATTTCAGAGCAGCCCAATTCTCAGTATAGTGCCCTACAGCGCCTGCATTATAAGATAAAGATAAGAAAACCGGGATCGTACTATATATATAATATAAAGGATACGGCTTTTTATGGCTTCCACAGGAATGGGTGCAAGCATATGCTTTTGAATAAGTCCACGGAGCGGGAGCAGCTCAGTCTAAGTCATAGGGATGGGCTACATTTTCTTTCTTCATTTGGATGTCCTGTCTCCCCTCGAATCGGATGTCAGACTGACATACTTGGAATTCGATGTGTTAAGCATGGTGCACATCCGCTTTGAACAAATCCGCTCCTCTCTTATCCGCTGCTTGAGAATAGGCCTTGAGGAAGGGTACCACATATCCCTCTTAGTACACCCTAAGGACAGAGAAGAGGTAACCCTTTTAGTCAACTATTAGCGTACCAAGCAGTGCGCTATCAGTCCAGTACCATTAGTTCTCCAAGGAATAAAAGTACTTACTTGATAGAGTAAGGGCACACTTTGTCTATTATCAATAGATTCACTTTCTCTCGATGCGAAGAATAGCTATCTTTCGTACTATAGCTCCTCTAGGTCCCAATAGAATGAAATTAGTGCTTCGAATGTAGAAAGCAATGCTTCCATTACCCCGCCAAGGGAGTTTTTTCTCTCGTTAAAGTGCTTTCGTCTTTCAGATGGAGGTGAGGACAGACAGAGAGGCTATTTTCAAAGGAAGGAGTGTCAGGCAACTCGACTTCAACCCGCTGAAAGCGGAGAGTAAGGGATCAGCCTTTCTTGTTTCCAGCGGTTCCCCTTATCACTGCCCCGGGGAAAGAAAGACTGTAGGACTGGCTTCAACAAGCCATCACCCAACGAAAAAGGTCTGGCTTTGCGCGATGAAGGTCTTCAGCAACGCAAGATAGAGATTCTTAAACTATTCGCATCGCAATTACCGATTCAACTCTGAGAAAGGCTGCTTCGGGTTATCCAATTACCACTAAACCTGATCCCCACATAACCTGACCCGGATGTCACTAAGGCAAGAGCATAGGGGCTCAAGACTAAAGAAGGTAAGGTCAATTCTAGCGAATGCAAGGCTCCAATCCTAATAGTGAACTTTGAATACCCGCTTCCAGGAACATCAATCCTGTCCTTGTCTTTCCTTCTCGTGAGAATGCCTTGTTAAGTCATTTCTGGCAGTGAGTAAGACTCCTACCCTCTCTGGCTCACTGACTAGCTAGCTTGCCTAAAGCCCTGACCTGATGGAAACACTTTTTATGCTGGCTTGAGATGCTACTACTTGAAATGCTTAAAAGACTCCTGCTCTTAGCTAGCTTAAAACAATTGGATCCACTTGCTACAATTTTGGAAAGTAACTTGATTATAATGAGGAGGACGACAGACCCATCACGATCGACTAAAGGGAAAGTAGCCCAAAATAGGGGGATATTGGTTCGAATCCAATTCGTGAGAATAGTCCAAGCGAGAGACTATAACAGTAAAGAGGCCTTCGGTTAACTATATCTGCTTCTATTTATTAGAAAGACTAAAGGAAGGGGGAAACCCTGATCAAGAAGAGGCTAAAGATTAAGGGATACCTTACGAGTATATGGGCAAGAAGCAAGTTTGTTTGCGAGCAGATTCTGACAATCCAGTCTATGAGAAGTCGAGATCGGCTTACTCAATTCTTATAGCGGAGTGAGTGATGGAACGACCCAAAACAAACGAAGAAGGAAATATCACAGAAGAAAAGCTTACCTGCGGAGGGTATCAAACTCCTGTCAAAAAAACAGCCCTTGGTGGTGCATATCGTGGTCCCAGAAGCGGTACGACCACCTCATCCCTCTAGGGAAGCCCATAGCTTAAAGCAGAACTTACAAGCTTCTCACTGACCTCCGTGGGAAAGCTAAGTGCCCCTATTTAGTAAGGCGCCCCCCCTTTACGCGAATTGGGTATTACCGGCCGATGGCGAATAAGTCCTCACAACAAAGGTTAGGTGCTTGAGATCATAACTGCTTACAGCAGCGCTCCCGGCGCGAGACTCTTTCGCCTAGAATGAATTCGGAAAGGAAAGGAAGGGTAGAGCCTCATGGTCAATTGAATAGCACTTCCCTCAGAATTCTTGAATTCGAAATAAAAGGCTTTGCCTTGGTCTTTATTGCGCACTATCTCATCTTTGGCTTGAAGTGAGTGTATCACCTCTGCTTGTTGAATCCTAAAGAGCTAACCGAAGGGCAATTGGCGGAAGCTGGAAGCTCCAAGCTACTTCAAAACGAGTCTCCGTATTGCGAACCTCTTATTAGTTATTAGGGAAAAAAACACTCCTTTCTCTTCTGCCGCTTTGATCTTTTGTGCTGTTTCCGGTGTTGATGACAATTCAAACTTGCCTAATCTATCCAGCTCTGGGGTAAGATCGATGAATATTCCTGTCGGAAAGGCTGATTCACATTGGTCATTGGTTTTTCTTTCTTAGTGTGGCATGGATCTCACCTTTCTACTGGTGGTTTCGTAGATAGAGAAAAAGGGAATTCTTTTTGGACAGGAACGGGCTCGGCCGGATCCCCATAGAAGGCCTTAGGATAGTAATGGGTGGGCTTACCCTTTTTTCTCCAACTATATCGAAGGAGCAGGCTTACTCTTCCAATCCAACTATATCAAAGAAAGAAACTACTAAAGCTTACGAAGGCAAGAAGCGACGATGAAACAAAATCGATCTTTTCCCTCTATCCTCTATATTAGGCTAAGGCGGCTATCAAGTAATCCTAATAGAATCTGCCCTTGAATTTTGGCGTTTGGTTTGCAACCGGCCAACCGTTGGAATTCCTGTCTTCTTGGCCGCTCTTCGCGCTTTGCCATCAACTTTATTGTGTGGTACTGCGCGGAAAAGGTCTATCCTAATCGTGTTTTCAAGCGTTATGCTCTCCTCGGTGAATAAAATTTATGATTCACCTGTTCCGAGGAAGAAATATAACATCTAATTTTATTAACAGATCAGATGTAGCATTAGTTCTATCAAACTTTATTAAAGGTGCGACTGCGGGGAAGGTGCCTAGCATTTTTCAAATGAGTCTTCCTATAGAAAGTCCTTTTTATTTTAATAAGAGGCCTAGCGATCTACAACCGAGTCTTCTTCACGTCGAAAACAACTGTCTATTGACTCCCGACAGGACATTGATTTTGCTTTCTTTCCTTGTATACGAAATTCCAAGGTATGGTTCTTTCTACACCCAAAGAAAAGAGTAGGGGGCTGCAGCTCTTATCTTAGAAGAGCCAAGGAGCGCGTCTTCTGGGGATTCAATGTCCAATGCGTTCGCTCAAGCTATCGAATCGAATCCCTAACTAATAGGTCAGTATACCCATTGTTTGGGATAAGCTAATCCCCCATGGGCCCAAGTACTCTGGCGCTTGACACAGCCGCGGAAGAATGAACCAAAGGATTCAAACGTGGAGTTCTTTCCCACTTATGACGGTGAGCAGTGCAAATATTTCCTGGAAACGGGATCTCGAATCTTTTCATAGACTTTTCGATCAACCACTCATCCATGTTGGGCTTTCAACTAAGCCGGTGCTCCGTGCCTCCATCTTCAGGGGCCCTTCTCAGTGATCAATGGAGCGGAGACCTAACCTAGGGCCAGAGACGAAAGCCTTTGGACTCCATCCTAAGTAAAGCAGTCTGAAAGAAAGATGCCATATAAAGAAGAAAGCCAGATAGCGGTAAACCAATATTAAATAAGAACCAATAGCAGTTGTTGAAGCTTTAGCTCTAGATAGAGAGCCGGAAATAGGACCCTACAGGACCGGCGTCCTTATTTACATATCCTTAGCAGGAGGTGAAGATCAAGCACATCGTGAGGGAACGGAATGATAAGTAGAATCGGCAGCGGAGGATATGAAATAGAAGCATTCCCGTCATCAGCATCTGAGTCATTAGTTTCTTCAGCACCGGGGCCCATAGTTGTTCCCCTTGAAGCAGTACGTGTTGATTGAGATCGCGCTTCTTCCTAGAGGTAATTAAGAGGCAGGGGATTGAGTTCCAGGAGCAAAAAGGGTAAAAGTCGGCACCTTTAGTTGACCTCGTTAATTGAGAACCAGAGCCTGTTCAAGCAAATCCGATTCAAGGCGCAAAATAGAGTTTCTTAATAACCAGCATCCTCACCAGTTCCAACTTCCTAGCAGGCCGGCATCCCACTTAATCAAATTTTAAATGACCTTTTAGCTAATGGAGCGCGAAGTCAGTATTATGCTGACATACTAACAGAAATTAAAAAATTGAATAGCTAGGGGTCCGTGTTCTTTAGGATTGGGAAGCAGGCTAGTCCCCGAAAATGCCCGTTCGTTTGTCGTTGGGGTTCAAATTTTTCCTTCCCCCCGTCTTGCTGGATCCTGTGCCTGTTCATCACTGTGCTCTTGGTAAAAGAGCTTTAGTCTCGGAAGCGCTTGATCGGAAGTTTCCTAGCACTGGAGTTTGATCTCTCAGTCCTTCATTCTTCAATTCATAATCTTTCGTGACAAGCGGAAGACGGAAGAGCAGGCAAGAAGAGCAAGCAGAGTGAAAGTATCCTCATGGGCCAAACAAACAAAAAGAGGTTTAGCCTCAACGTCAAATGCAATTTTCAAGGCAAATGTTTTATTCTCTATAAGGGGTGGTGGAGGGAAACATCGTCTATCTCTTTGGTCAAGTGGCTCTGCTCTTAGGGAGAGCAAAAAGGACTGCTATACAGAGCCCCCCGGTACACTATCCGAGCCTATTGAATAGGAAGGAAGGATACTTGGCGAATAGCATGGATTTGACTTGTACTCTTTGGCATACGGTTCAATCCAGTTATTTTGTTCAGTAGTTTGCCTGGGCTTGGGATAAGTTGAATAAGAATAGAATTCCCTCTCGAAAGACTAGAAGGGTAGCCTAGGAGACGTGAAAGAAAGCTTGAAAAGAACTCCCTTCAGAGCTAAGAGAGGCTGATTCTGTAAGAGCTTATTCTTCCTGAAAACATCCGCAGATCTTATTCTCGTCATCCCCTTTCAGAAGAAGAAGGCGAGTCTCCTCCCGGGGGCACATCTTGACTATGAAAAAGAAAAAGAGAGAGCGCTACGCACCTTGGTTTGGTACCGAGAATTGAATGATTTGATTCTCACCCTCACCTCAGGGCACGAGCTGCCTTTAGTGATGGGGGAAGACTAACTTAAATATTAACTAAGGAATTGGCCTCTGCTTTCTTTCAATGCAATGGCAGCTAGTTTACTAGTTTAATGGTAGCTTTCTAGTTAAAGAGCATTGTTTAAAGCCTTTCGCCGGCTACCTCTTAGCAACGAGATGTGTGATTAGCTTGGCTATGGTTCTGTCTTTCCTTTCTTAGGTTAGGATGGATACCCGAGGGTTCCTTCCCTAACTTGAGAGCTAACGGCAGGGTATATATATTAAGAATTCGTTCATCACATCTGTTAGCAATCAATCAGTATAAGTTCTTAAAAAGTACACCAAAAAAACGGGATGGGATAAAAAATATGCATTTTCTTCTTGCTCTTTTAATTGTATAGGTCCTTCATCTAATCATTTCGAATCGAAGGCTTTTCGTGACATATTCCGAGAGGGGGAGACCCTTCCTTTGGTTACATTACAAAAGGAAGAAAAACACAAGCTAAACCATACAAGCCCGCGGCCACGAAAGGCCGCGTATATCAGCTAACAATAAACTTCCCAAACCCATAGGGTGATGATCAATAAAATGGATTCCTAATGTTTGAGTGAAAGCAAATCCCGCTAGCCAGTCAGCACACCTATTTGCTTCCCTCCACACATGAGTTACTTTAACAATCCAATCCCGAGCCATGAGATGCTTGATACCATCCACAAGAGAGGAGTTTTCATTTACATGAGCTTAACATCTTTCTCGATACAAGGTCTACTGCTAGTAATGATTCCACTTCTATAACAACCTGACAGGCAGCTAACTGGAGACCTATTAAAATGCCCCATAGCTCAGCATTCAGAAAAGAGCAGGAATCAATGTAATATGAAAACCCCATCTTCAACAGGCCAACTTCATCCTGGATAAGATCCCCAGCCCGTTGCCAGGTTGACCGAGCGACGATAGGCCCCATCAGTATTAACTTTCACCCATCGGGTCGATTCACCTATTTCCTCTCTAGTGGGAGCTACAGAACCCATGGTTTCAAAGAGCTCTTGAGCATGGGGGATTTACGTGGCAAATGGCATAACAGTCATAACTGGGTCACATTAAAAAATCTACTTATCATCAAAAAGCAATTTATTCCTCCACTACCAGAGGCTCCATACAGCAACACCAAAAATAGTAGGCCAGCTCACATTACCAAAGCGACCTCACAGTCCAGAAAGGCATGCAAAGTTTTTTTTTCTTCCTCACTTCCACAGATAGGACAAGAAGCATCTATCGCCATGTGCCTCCGTCGTCTTGAGCTATTAGTTAGAAGTAGAGCTTGTAGTGTAAGTCAGAGAAATAAGTGAATTTTTGTCTCTTTGAAACACTTTTTCCCACTTGCTTTCGGTAGGGGTTTTGGCCCCTACAAGTAGTGTATAAGCTGATTTAACCGAGAAGTCAGTCTCCTCTCCATAAGGTGGGTGTCCCCAATATAGTTTCTCATTAGCGAAGAATCGACTCGGAGGTCTAATCCCTGCTATTTTCAGACAAACACTTCCTGATAGCAGATGCTGGAACATATGCCAAGCCGCCCGCGTTGGCACCGGGCTCCAACTCAATTTTTTGATCCACCTCTCACCTAGGTAGTAGCCTCTTAGGAAGCTCAGCGGGTATCACATATTTTTAAGAAACTTCCTCCACTTCTCTAGGGGGTGGTGCGCCATCATCTCCCTTCTCTTCCCTTTGCCCAGCTAAACGCAAAGAGAAGAAGAGATGCCCAAAGACTTCCACTTGTGGAGAAAATTTTATGACCTTTGGCTTTGTCACGAACTGGACTCGAACCAGCCCCCCCAGATGCGGGTCTGGAAAACAACCTTTCTGATCGTGACTTTGTTCACCCGGTTCGTCCTCGACAAAAGCAAGACTAATGAGGACTACATTCGGGGGGAGAAGGGCTTCTTCTCCCAAAGGCCGTCGGGCCGACGACAACCCGCGGCAACCATACCAAGACCTAACGAGAGATTTCTCTCTCTCCCCCCCTTTTTGGCGCCAAAACCCTGTGAAATATAAAAAAATATATAGCATAGTCCAAGCGGACCGACTTAAAATCTTTATTTACTCCCAATATCAAAAACTACTTTTTTTTTCGATGTTGGTTGACAACTGAAAGAAATTTGAAAAAGGGGTGCCCTGGGGGGACTTTAGTATCGAGATCCAATTCATGGATCTCCTTCCACATGAGTTCCATCGACTCCTTTGTTTGGACTAAGTCCAAACTGAAAAGAGCGAGTAACTGTTCCTTCTCCTTTTGTTTGAGAGAGGGATCAATGCGCCCCAACTGTTCCCACTCTGTCATTTTACTTTGTAACTTTTCGGCAAAAGTGTCTGCCATTGCCGCGTGGGCTGGTTTACCCGGCTCTATGTAAGTAAAGGGGTGGGCTGCCCCATTTTTAGGAGAAGGAAGTGATGAGTTGGAAGAAGAAGAAGAAGAAATGGAAGATAGGGAGGGCGATGGTGAAAAAAAGAGCTCTTTCTCCGAATCCGTTTCGGAGGAGGCGTGGCCATTAAAGAGTCTGGTGGAGAAGAAGGGTGCTGCTCCATTGCTAATGCAATGTCAGCACTTAGGTGGTTCATAAAAATGAACAAAATAGAAAAAAGAATCATGATGATGTTGAAAATAGATAAAAAACGTTCAGGTACAGCATCACATTTGACACCTGAAGAAAAACTATGAGAGACATCAGCAGATGTCACAATAGAACGTAAATGAGTTTTGGCTGGTACAACGACCCTATTGTCCACTTCTAATAAACGTGATTGTAGTAATTCTGGTTTTATACTATTTGGAATAGCTCTCTCATATTGAGAAATAAGAAAGTCAGAATTTTTATTTTTTAATCTATTCACAGCAAAAAGTAGTGATTTCATATTTGGCTTTACTATAAATGTGCGCTTTTTTTTTTCGCCTGCCTTCATAGGCTGCGGGGCTGTGCACTTCAGCCCCATCACATCAAGGTGACAGGATTCGAACCTATGGCCCTCTGTACCCAAAACAGATGCGCTGACCAGACTGCGCTACACCTCGTCTCACCCTCCGAAGCATATAGATCCGCCCGATCGATGAACACTCGAACCGAACTCGCCTATCCTTTTGGACACAGGGGGGCGAGAACCAATCCGAGTAATCAACCGCTTTTTTTATAAAATCTGCCTCCCGCACTATACGGCTTTTTGCCTTCTTCTTTCACTTGAATTTCCAAATCCGGCTCGCTCTCGGCTACGTGTCCTTTGGACTTGGACCCTTCGCCCGCTTAGAAGTGGATTCGAACCACTGACACAAGGATTTTCAGTCCTTTGCTCTAACCAGCTGAGCTACCTGAACCACTTTCCTAAAGTCTGTTTTCTTCATCGAATAGCGCCCTACTTTACCACTTAACTAGTAAGGGAAAAGCCCCTTACTAATATGTTAGGGCTTTTTTCGCTTGTTCGTCAAGCTTTCGAGCAGCTCTTTCAACTGCCGCCTAATCTCCCAACATGCTCAAGAACCGAGAGCCGTCCAGTCCCTGGACGGCCGGAGGAAATAGAAAGAAGATAGGCCGGTCAAACAAAAACAACGCGCAACGGGCTCTCCGCTCCGTCTCACTAAGTAGTGCTATTCTGTCCTCCGGGGGACTCCACCAAGAGGTTCTTTCTTTCACGTAATTTCGCCTGCCCGTTACACTTCCGTGCCGGAGGAAATGGGATTCGAACCCATGATACAATCTTCTTGTATGTCGATTTAGCAAACCAATGCCTTAAGCCACTCAGCCATCCCTCCAAGTTGTTGATCGAAATTTGATGCGCGCCCGAAGGGCTATCTGATCCGCGCAAGCCGTAGCGCGCTAGCGCGCGAACTCTTCCTCTATGAGCGAGACTCTATCCAGACCCCCCCAGCATCCAAGCCATCAAAATCTGCGGGCGAGGCCCATGAAGACCCACCACTGAATGATGAACTTTGCGCTTCCGACCCAGACGAATTGAATTCATATCTCTTTCGTCTGGTCGCCGGACTGTGATTCTTCTATTACATTACATTACGGAGAAGTCCATTCTCGTCATGATCGATCCGCGTCCTACCGTAGTGCCCGGAGAACCTTAGCAAGGCTTACTAAGGCGAAGGAATGCTTCGTTGATTGCACGAGCTAGCCAGCAAGCAAGCCCCTTACTCACCTCTTAATCTATAAAAAAAGCTCTCTCCGGAAAGCTTTCAAGCCCCTTTACTTGATGTCGGACCGAAGCGGAGGACAGTGTAATTTTGTATGACCTCGAAAATAGACTACCGAAAGGTATGAAATTACTATCAACCTCCAGATAGTCTTCTCTCTCGTATCCTCCCTTCCCCGATCCGCTGGTCTTAAGTTACCGGTTGTCCCTGAGAGGGGGGTCTCTCAGGGCGGGTAGGCCAAAGTTCCTTTCAGACATGGTGCCCTACTTCTATATGTATATGTAGGCCACTCGGAGTCAGCCATGTGCTACAGCATAGACGCCTGCGATCGAATCCGCGAGGGTTTGCTGGCCCGGCTGAGACTGCACAGGAGTATCACCAATCATATCCAATCCTGCTGTCGAAAGCGTCATCTAATCCTGCATCCTCTGGTAAAAAAAAATGTTCGACCGATGTGTCGGGTTCATTCTCAGTAGCCATACCGAAAAGGAACCAATGCCAACAGAGGGGTTACGGGCGAGCAAGGAAACCCTATGGCTAAGAAGACTGCAACCGTGAAGGGAGGGATGAGCCCGAATGCCCACTGGGGGATATCCTCTGGGTCTTAGTCCAATAGAACCGACGGAATGAATCGTCTCTTTTATGTGGTTAACACACGGGGCCGAAAGGTTTGACGCACGTTTCTAGCTTTGCTGGAAACACTCTGGACCCGCTCAATCCAGGAAGTTCAGAGGGTAGGAGGTATGGAGAAAGGAAAGCATTTGAACTCATTCTAGTGCACATCGGCTAGAGGCGGCGGACATCCAGGCTGAAAGACAGGTTTGCGAGCCCCAGCAGCCGTCTTCGATGAAAGGCGGGAAGACATCGTCTAAAGGGAGACCGACTCTTTCGCCTGCGCTCTTTTTCGAGGCCTTCCCCCTCGAATTCACCAAATTCGAAAGGACCCCCACTCATTAAGGATCTTCCACAGGGGTGGCCCCGGAAAAGAGTATGCTAACGAACCGTTCTTAGAGACAGAAACTCTTAGAACCGTCTCCAGCAGTATACGTCTATAAGTGAAGATTGGTTTTGTACCAGGTCATGGTGATATGCTTTCAAACAAAAGGTTTGTTTCGTCGATAGCATTTTCTGATGTAGGATGCGTAGTAACTGTTGTCACAGTAGGGGTCCTAAGGCGGGAATTGCCCTAAAGTAGCCATAGCGTTGATTGCTCTCCCTCTTCTATTGTATGGGCGAATTATCTTAATGAAAGCTGACTCTCGTGTGAAGGTTGACATAACACTTCTGTCTATCTGCTGTATCGCTTGGGCCAATGCCTCTTTTCATTACTCTAACTCTTCTTCTGGCACAAGTACTCATTTTCTTCCTTGGGGTGACCCATACCATTAGTTATGGTTCCCGCGATCAATTAGTTTAAGCCTTTTTTGTCGATTCGGTTAGGATTGTAAGCATACCCGTAGCGTCTTAGTCTGGTGCAATGCTTTAGTTGAAATAACTGCTGATCCGGAGTCATCTTTATCCTCGACTCGGAGTCAGGGAAGAAGATCGAGCTTATGTTATTTACGGTGTCTGCCCAGTTCCGCGCGAAGGGAGATCGCAGACCATTGAATGTTCTTGCCATAGTTAATGTATGGTCTCTTGTCTCGATGAGGGCTGGTGCTCTAATACTAGCAGCTCTCGGGTCTACTATCCCTTCTACTCCAGCCTTAAAGGCCTGGTTTCGTCTGGTAAGCTCTCTATACTATATATAGATACAGCCCTCCGCTGTTAGTGGTTTCGTTTGGTTGTCCTTTCCGTTTTGTTTTTTCCATTCAAGCAATCCTGCTTTTTCGAGCTTTATTGGGTTTAGGTCTAGTTGAGACTAAAGTAAATGCCCCTATTGTAAGGAAAATGGCGAGAATCATCTTCTAGAAGTAGTGTTCCTGATTGTCGCTACTGCGGATAAGAAGATTTTTATCTGCCTAGTTTTCCCCTGGGATGCCTGCTTTTAAAGTAATTGGTTCAGTTCATGGCTTCATTAAATAGAGGTTAACCTGGTTCTACCCTTTGAGAACAAAATCATCTTATTAAAAGACAAAAAGCATCTCTCTTCCCTGAGCAGGCTACCCACTTCCCTTAGTCATAGTAGGAGTCGAAACTATGCCACCTCGTCAACTCGGGAAAGCTTCTGCGCTCCTCACCTTTGAAATTGAGGACTTGGTTCAGGCAATCACTGATAGACTTCCCGCTCTTAAACTCGTTCAAGCAGTTGACCTCATTGCCGAAGCCCTATCTGATTCGAGAGTCTGACCTTTTCTTGCCTTTGAGTTGGCTTCATTGATTGCTTAATGGTATAAATGTTAACCAGGTCCCCTTGTCTCCTCCTTTCTGCCCATTAAGGAAGGGCGGCTTAACTGCCGAACCTCTGAGTGGCATTCCCCTTGGCTTAACCTCTCTTGTTCATTACCCTAGCTGTTCAAAACCCCTTCCCTGAACCCTACGTGACTACAGTCAGAAAGTCTGTCTTTGTCAAAGTCCCGTTCGTCTATAAATAATATCTAAAGAGAAGAGGAGACCTAATACCTACTCAATGCGGATAGGAACCGTTTGCCTAGTATGAACTCTTCTTCTTCCTCAATCAAGATGATCAGTACTGATGACCAGGCTAGCCCTTTCTCTTCTATCTAGTAGCCACTGCCTGAAGTTGGTTTTCTATTCTATAGGATGGCTGTCTTCTACGCTTGTGTGCTCTTCGGTCGAACAAGTCTTCAACGAGTTTGCAGACATCGCTGCGCTCCTTTTATATTCCTCATCGAGTCATTCTTTCCTCAATCAACTCAGGCGGAACCTTGCATTCTCTCTTAGAGACTCTATCATGAAAGAAAGGGAAGCCAACTAACTCATAGCCGCCCACTCGCTCATATGACCGGCAGGTCGGAATTAGCCCTGATCCCTTCTGCTTCTTTTTTTTTAAGTATGAGTTGAGAGTCAAAGGAATAGCTCAAGAAGGCGCATTCCTGCCCTGCCTGCCCGCTTTCAAAGCTTTCTTTTAGAGTGCCTACTTGATTAGAGCCTTTGCGCCTTTCCTAGTTCTAAGCTTGCAGCTCAACTCAAGAGCAAGGTAAGGCGCGCTCTTTCGTTCATTAGCTAGGGCTTTGCGCGCTCATGTCCCTCTCTTTCTGAGAGATGAATTGAAGAGGCACCATCCATCCAACAAGTAGGCTAGAGTCTCAGACGGAAGCACGCCACCCCGCGAGAAGGAACAGAGCTTCCTGGGATCTCTTCACTCTGACGAAGAAGTTAAAAAAAAAGAAGAGACTAAGTACCATCCATTGTCTGGCCTATGATATATGGATCACTTTTCGAAGTCGACAAGGGTTAGTTCATTACATAAGTACGCTCTCGAATGACCAACCTCTTTCGTCAGGTGTAACACATTCAATCAAGGTCAAAGTTTTCTCATTCTTGTTTGACTGAACCCTCCAGTCACGATCAACAGAGAGAGATTCATGGTCGGGAAGGAGAAGGCTTTCTCCGTTGAACAAAATCCTTCTTCTTTAAAGCGGTTCAAAATAAAGAGCCTTTTAGACACACTCATCACAGGCTTTGGACGAGAAGTTGGAGTCCAATCCTTCTTTAAATAAGGATACACCGGATCCCGGGGGAACCTCACATAGTTTGATGGAAATGTTGCTCACCTAGATGCCGTGCTGGTGTATATGTTCCACGTGCTTCTACTGGCCAAACCAACCCTAACTCGTTTTGCTTTCATGTACACGTCTTACCTCTTCCCTACAACCCATGACATGCCCTGCTTTCTATGCCATGCTTCCTCAAATACTGGAACAGGGCCCTCACTATAAACCAACCTCACAGATCCCACTCAATCTTTTACACCGATGTATCGTACTCTCTCGACCAGGTCATCATAAGAAAATACTGCTAAATCTTTCCAAAGTGAGAGAAGGAGGGAAGGCGCGCTACAACTAACATAAAAGCCAGCTGAAAAACGCTAGCTAGCTAGGCTAGCGCGCAATGGCTTTCTCTGATAGGGGCTCGCTTTCTCTCAGCCACTAGTGGCTTATGTAGTGGTCGGCATTCCTACGTGCTCCTCTGCCCCTACTTAAGAATCCAAAGGTGACCTTTGGATGTTGTCGTGACGCTTTGGTTACGAAGGTTACCGGGGTCTAGGTTTATGGATGGATTCAGTCAGTGAAAGTCCCTCAAACTCAATCAATATCAACAACATGTCGTGACCGGTTAGGCTTGGTTGATTTTGTCAGAAAAGAAAGTAGGTTTCGGGGGTTCATTGATTAGTACACCTCCGGTGCTGGTAAGGTCGGGACCGTGGTCGTTCGTCTCTGGTTTGCCGGCCGATAAGATCTCTGAGATTGACCAGCCAGCTGGGTTGGTTTGGCTATTCCTTTCTATTGAAAAGGAGTCAGCTGTCTGCGCGAGTCACCTTCTTCTAGGCTCCGCTGGACGACACGGCATTCTCGTTCAAATATAGGCCGGTCGTACTTGTGATGGTTCCCAAGGATCCAATATGACTACTTAGGTCTACGTTGCCGCGATATTGTTCTATGGAAGCGGGCGGGCTTGTTAGAAGTTCGGCCCGGTTTTTTTGGTGTCGTAGGGGAGGGATTGACCTTTCTAACGCATATTCAGTCGTATCGGCATGGCCCCACTGATTTGTTTTCGATCGGAGCATCAAGCAGCGCAACCCGGTTCTACTTGACTAAGCCCCGTGCTCGTCCAAGGAGGGAGTTTGCTTTACCCAACTCTTTTTTTGATAACAAGGCAGAAAGCCCCGACCCGACATTCATTAGTTTCGAATGAAGAATGAAGAGTGCCCTGCCCCAGCAAGCACCTACTCCTATCAAAATGAAAAGCTTGACTTTACTAAACAAGCAAGAAAAGCCCTATATATTCTATTAGTAAAGCCTAAACGCCCTTGTTGCTAAAGGTAAGGCCGGCTTTCGAGCTGTAGCTTTACCAACGATAGGGGGCCTTCATTATTATTAGTAAGATAGGTTGTTTGAGCGCATTTTTCCCCTTTCTAAGTAAGGTTGTCAAAAGGCTTTCCGATTGTTTGATTGCAGGGGCATCCATAGTAAGGGGCCTTTTCAATAAGGCTCGCGCTAGGCGCTCACCTTTTTTGGCTTTTCTAAAATCGAATATTTTGAAGTTGGTAAAGACCCACCCCTTGTTTCAGTCAAAATGAGTCCCCGGGACCCCGGGACATTGGCTTCCGCCAACAATGGACTATTAAGGATCACATCCCGCGCATATTCTACATTATAGCCTGCAACTAATTCAGCTTCCGCTTCTGGGAGATCAAACGGAGCTCGATTAGTTTCTGCTAGACAAGAAATGAGGAACATAACCAATACAGGAAACAAGGGAATACCAGACCATATCTGCTTTTGCGCCATGACAATTTCACTCGAATTACGGGGACCTACACATATTAGTACAGTATACCGGGGTCCCCGGCCAGAACCACACGTGCAAGTTTCCCTGCATGTAGCTCGTCCGTGCTTTCCGAGGCGCTGCCTGTGACTCAGCATGAGAGAAGGGGGCGGAACTGCACACTCTCGTGTTCAGAGCATTGTCCGAGTGAGTAGGCAGCGCCTACCAAGCAAAGCTTTCTTGAGGAGGCTGGGCTGGTTCCTTTTCGGAAAACCGCCTTTTTTTATTCATCTATACTAAAAGCTGCCATGCACGACCAAATAGGAATGATTTCAGCGCCCCTCTCTAGAGAAGAAGCAAAACGCGCCATCACCTACAGCCCTCTCCTCTGCCGGGGACTTCCATGAAATGAAAACGGGCGGCATCGTCGTATGCTCGACATTAGTTGCCCTGGTTTATATCCCGGAGTACTCCTATGGCCGATCTGTCACCCAACCTACTTAAACAACTTAAAGGCTTGGCCCCGTCCCGTTTGGAGAATGACCCTTATGGCATGGCTTAGTCAGTTATTCTCGCAGTTCAGATAAGATTCGGACCGCCACTTTTCTGAAAGCATGGTTCTTGCCTCCCTCTCTCCTCCCTCCTTGGAGCTCGTCCATTTGTTGGGTGATCCCTTGCTCTCGCGTTCGAGTGTTTGCTCGTCGTTTAGGCCAGTGAGTGAGATTTCTGCTCATTGCAGTCATCCCCGGGGTTCTTCGCACCTGGATAGTACCAGGACCCTTGTGCCCCGGCCCTTGATCAGATAAAGCTGCCCGCCCGAAACCCACCCTATGACCCACAACTAAAAATTAGCCTTGCGACGAGACGCGGACATTCCCCATGCTGCGGTTCCCTCCGGTCCGTTCCCGGGTTGGGTTAGGGGAACACCCGAGCGATTGCCTTCGCGAATCCAAACGCGCTCACAAGGCGCACAATAAGAATAAGACCAATAGAGACTTCATAAGAGACCATTTGAGCTGCAGATCGTAATGCTCCTAGAAAGGCATATTTCGAATATAGAGGAGTGAAAGTTCCCGACAACCAACGAGTTGATCATACCCTTCTATGAACCGTACGAGCACGTCCTTTGTCACCCCCCACCGCGCTTACGGCTCTATACCCCAACCCAACTTGCTCTGGCCCCGGGTCCTCCCTTTCTATTCCTCGGAAAGCGGACCGTGGGAGCATGGGAGGAGGGCAGTATCCGCTTTTTTTTTTGACTGATAGAAAGCATCTCTCTTTTGTCTCTCCTGACCGAACCCGCCAAAAAAATCACAATAGAAAAAGTTGTTCTTGCCGGGAGAGTAGCGTCGGAGACATCTTTATCTGAGGAGGAGGCTTCGTCGTCCGGCTCCTTGTTAGGATCGGCCGGCTCATCCTCGGAATCCGAAAATAAAACAGAGACAGAACGGATTGTTTCAGTGACATATCTAATCAGACTGAATAGGATTTGAAGAGCTGTCACGATCATTCACATCAATTTCAGCAGGCAGGAAGGGCGCGGAAGTTACCGTTTCTAGAATGCAAGCAAGGTAGCTTGCTTACCCTCCTAATAGCGTACGTTGGCGACAAGGAAGAAGGCATTAGCATTAGAAAGACTACAGAGGCATTCCGGGCCGACTACAATACAAGTCATGAGCGATAGCGAAGCCTAGGGGGGCGGAAGCAGTAGCTTCTAGGACGAAGCCGAGCCACTAGTGGAGTGGCGAAGGAGGCCTACTATACGTATACTGGATTAGTAACCGGTGAAATACCAAAAAAACTAAAAAAAATTCAGTAAACTATTGAAGCTATCAGTGTGATTGATCAGACAAGTACCAAGGGCTTTCGGTAGACTTCTTTCATTTCCGAATTTGCTTGCGACAAGTCCTAGCATTAGTATGAGTTCGTTGACCGCGTAAGGGCAATCCATCTTGATGACGAATTCCACGATAACAAGAAATAGAAATTAATCGTTCGATGTCTGCTCGTTTTCCCCTCTTCAATTCCCAATGAACAACATGATCTTGACCTATCATTTGTTCAATTTGGTCGATCTGATACTTAGTTAACTCTTTTATCTTTATGTTTCATATAATATGTTTTTTTCCATTCCTCGTGAGCCACTTATTTCCCCTCAACCTCTATCATGGAAGAAATCCAAAATGACAACTCATTATGTCGGAATACAGATTTCTATCGTAAAAGCATGAGCTTGTAATATAGCTACACGACCGGTTAATGCCATGCAAGATAAATAAGTATCATGGCACAATACCCTTAAACTTCGCCCCGAAAATGCGCGATGAAATCTGTATATAAAAGGGAATTGGCACCGTGCTCATGGAGATGATTTAACCAGCTTTGAAGAGTAGTTTGAAGAAAAACTCTTTGAAAAGTAGAGCGGGGATATTCCATATGGACAGCGGGAATTCTTTCTTCAATAAAGCACAAGGCTTCTTCCCTTATTTGCCATTCACTAAAAGGAGATTCCATAAAAAGCTGAGTTAAGTACGGATCTGGTTCGTTTAACAATAGGGTAAAAAGGTTTTCTTGCAAATTCGCTTTTAATTCGAGAATTGTAATCTCGAAGAGCTCAGTGTTAAGAACAGTTTGATAGTGGGGAATGCTTATTGTCTGTTCTAAGTTATTTCTTACCAATGTAGCATATTCCCCGGGGTGAAGTTGAGGCGGCAACCGATCGATTAATTGGTTTTCGAGGTTTCCTATCCGCGAAAACAGCTCTGCTTCGACGTGCTCGTTTTGCGCGCGAAAGTTGCCCAAGACTTGTGCCGCGGGTACTTCCCCCTCAGCAGTCCATCCCGAGGAAGACTGTAAAAGATCAGTCCATCCTGAGGAAGACTGTAAAAGATCAGCCCAGCTGGAAGAAGCATCGGCAGAGTGATCCGATGCTAAAATGACATTTGGGTCATCATTCATAGAAAGGCAGAGCGCTGGGTTAGTGATAGAAAGACAGAGTGAAATTCCGACAGAAAGGAAAATGTAAATGACAAATCGAACTAAAGGCCTAACCATATATAAACTTAGATTGATAAAGATCTTACTAAAAAACAGGGAAAATCTTTGAAGATGAGGAGATAACGGGCGAAGGATATTCTTGTTAGGATTAGCACGTCTGATTAGATCATCATATAAAACATCTAAAAATTTAAAAAAACATTCTTTCTTATCTTCATTTTTTATTGTCTTATTTAATTCTCTTTTTATATTCTTTTTGTTATTTAATAATTCTTCAATCATTTGAATAATTTGCTTTCTCTTCTCATTCATTTCTGCTTCCTTCACAAAAATGAGGAAAGACTTTTCAAAATCACTGGTTGGGTTGGTCCAACCAAGAAAGACATGGGAGGTTTTGGGCGTCAGATTCTATTTCTATACGATATTTCTAATTACCTAAATAGAATAATAAATACTGTAGGTCGAACTACAGCTCGACTTCCTTCTTCTTTTGGGTCTGCTTTGTCTTGCCGGGCTTAGACTCTTTCACATAGTTTACTTAGTTATCCGTGAATGAGAACTCGTTTTGCTTGTTGGCTGGTTGGTTAGCTCGAAAGCGAGTTTTTACTCTTTTATCGTCGAGGAATAAAGGTGTGATTGCCTGAGGTGGGGTTGACCTTCTTTCTGCGGTACGGCTATTAGTCTTATTAGAGTCAGTAGCTGGGAATCCCTTTTTACGCCTATTAGCGGTGTGACTTTCTTCTTGAAAAGACTGCTTTCTTTTGAAAGAGAATATGTTGTTGTCGGCATAACCGATGCAGTTATCTCAAAAGGGAGTTCAGTCACTTCCTGATCCGGATTCAATGATTGTTGAGTGAACGAAACCAAACGTCTCATTCATCTCTCAAGCCCTGGTTGGCTACTGACTTGCTTGGCTTCCAAGCTAAAAGCAGCCTCAACTATACGTTAGGACCAAACTCAACTGATTCAACTCAAGCAATCACGGCTTCTTCAACGACTCTTTCCGCAAGCCCTATGTTGTAAGGGATGGAAAGTGTAATCGCCAAAGCCGATTATTCGGAAAGTAAGGAGGTCTTTCTCTGATCCTGTATCTGCTCCCGGCTCTGCTCAAAGCCGGAAGCTCATCTCAAAGAAAAGCTATAGAGGGGAGGAAAGCCAAGGAAGACTTAGCGCAACCGCTTAGCGGAAGGAATATTCTGAAACCACTAGCTGCAATTAAACTAAAGGAAAGCCTTGATCGATATGATATTAATATTTTTTAATGGGCTCAAGCATGCGAAGAAAGCTCTTCAAGCTTCCCTTATATTATAGAAAGGTTTGTAGAAAGGGGGGCAAGGAAGGAGCTATGAAGGATATCCGCCGATATGGTTAGTAGTCATATAATATAGCGTATATGCGACAATTTTTCCACTACTGAAGGTATGATTTCTCAGTCGAGTGACATTCCCGTCTTGCTTGACGGGAGTACTAGCTTTCTTCTTCTGTCAGAGACGGATCTTGGGCTACCGGGGACCGGCTTTCAAAAAGCACCTTTGGGCAGAGCTTTCTGGATCCACTAACTGACTTAGGAGACAGAAGTAAGAGCTTGCACATCGCCCTAACGAAGAATTTCTCGAAAAACAAAACTCTTCTATATATACGCAATTCCTATCCACAAAAGTACCGTTCGGGTTAGCTTGAAGGCTAGGCGAGTGGGTAGGTGCTTGTATACCGCCTCGAGTAGGCAAAGATTGGGGATGGCACAAGGTCCCTCTTTCTTTAGAGAATGACCGTGGTCGTGAAGCTTCCTTTCCATTGCGACAGGATTGAATCAGCCGAACCGCTTGAAGCCTTCTTTTTTTTCACGAGGAAAGTTTTTTGGGGGGATTTCCTATAGCCTAACTGGAAGCGCCCAAAATCTTGTTGGCTTAGCACGCCCCTGTGATGATCGATCTTCAAGCATTGGACAAATACAAATAAATGGAGGTCTTGAAGAGCCTTTACTTCTTACTTGATGCGGGAGGGCTTTCGTACCGTACCAAAGCTGAATGGTGAAAGCATTCCTTGTTTTGACCACAGCACCCTATCTTGACCCTTTTCTCGAATTGGTCCATTTCGAGTTGGCCCTTCGACCGGCCTTGGCCTTCAAAGGAAGAGTTGGATTTCCAGCAATAGAAAGATAGGAATCAAAGCCCCAGGCATTAGCCAAAAGAGTGTAACTTCTCTGTCAAGTTCTACTCTTTCTCTTTGAACGAATCCGAAGTTCGAAGGGGAGATTGATTTGAACCTAAATCCTTGGATCGCTCATGTGTCTATGAAGAAGAGCTTTTAAGCTAAGCCACTTCTTTCGCCTTTAGCTTGACAGTAGGAATGTGATCTTTGCCTTTAAGCTTTGAGCTTGGCAGTATAATCTATAGAACCGGATAGGCCAGGCCAATTAGTTAGTGTGCTTCGATAGCTTTTTCTCTTGTTTCATCAGTTGCCATTGGTCCTGTCGTATTAAAGGCATGGCCTTGTGTGAAGGAAGAAGACGGCGCTATCGAATCCGTTCTTCGCGAATCCACATTAGCGGAAATCCGATCTTTTCGGGGTTGAAGGAGTAAGCGTAGCTATTAAATCCGCATCTGGCTTGACTGCTGGAAAGCTTGACTTGGCTTGGCTAGAAGGGACGAGCGATGCGAAGGGCTTCCCCGAGACTTTCTAGTTGAATCAGGAGCTTCCTCGTTCTTCTTTCTCTGGTTTTCTTTGTTTTTTTGACAGGCATCCGGGGACTTCTTCCTCTGATTTCTTTGTTGAGAAAGAATTCTCTATGCGTAGCAGGGAATTGGAACTAGCAGTTCCGATGTCTTCTTTGTTTGGCTTGCTCTTGCTTCAAACGAGTAGAGAAACCTTACTTTCAAGTCAAGAGTCCCCCTCTTTCCGAGACTTCCAAGTCTCAAGCTAAAGCAGCTGATATTATATCTATGCCAAAACACGGGGTTTCATCGACTTCCAATATTGGGCAAGATCGGAAGAGAACTTCTTTAGGCCATGTGAGACCAGTCGCTTATTCGGGATATGCTCTGTCACCACTAGCCCTTGCATTCCCTTATAATAAGCTGTCTACGGCAATCTCTCTGTAGCAAGAAGCCCTGTGAAAGCCATCTCATAGGCGATTACGTCCTGGGAAAAACGATAGAAAAAGCCTTTCCCGCAGCTACCAGCCGGTCGCGACTAAAAGCGTTGCACCTACTTCTTCTTCTGCTAACTCTTCCCCGAGTCAGCTCTATTTAATTAAATGTGAATCTCTGAGTCGCTAACCTTTTTTGGTATAAGTTCGCTTCATCTAGGGGTTGCGCAGTCAGCCGATCAATCTCGGCCGGATGGGGGTGCATCCTAGCCCCAATAGGTAGGTCTTTCTTTCCGTTCTGGATTTCAGAGAGATTTTGGTATGAGCACGTAGAAAAGCTCGGACTTCCCTCTTCATTTCTTCTTGTTTCCTGAAAAGGGAGCCTGAGTGAATATAGGTAATCTGTATGTCCTCGGCCATACAAGATGGCTCATCTAGTCTCTCTCGATCTACCGAACAGCGAATGATAATGATCTTGCACGAGCTGCTCCCAGCAAGTCACTAGAATATATAAAATATGAAATGCGTAATCAAAGGATTTCCCCGAATTCCCCCTTGTTTTTGCATTCATTGATTGATTTGGATGAATTCATTTATGGATTGATTTTTATGGTCTCGGAGAGCAATCAAGGAATGAATCAAGACCACGGAGGGAACCAAGCCAAAACAAACGGCTACTTAGGGGGCCTAACCTTATCCCCGGTCAACCGGAACTGGAATGGACGAAAGTCGACCTAAAGTGCCCCATATCTTGGATAATCCGATTGGGTAATCCGAGGATGCGACTGACTACTACGGAACGAGAGTAGCTGTGGGAATAGGAATAGCGGAAACCCATTCTGTGAAACTCACGTTTAGGAAATTGTAGCATGGGGTGAGGAATCCCTAAAGAGGCTTACAGGAATCCCCTGTTTTTTGTTTTGGCTATAGCGATGAAGCAAGGTTATTAGATACCTCGGGAAAGCGGTTAGCCTTTAGCCTTCCATAACCCCCCCCTCGGTCGTTTTCGGTACTCAACCAAAGCATCATCGCCCGTCGGTGCTTAGCTCATTTCCTTCGGAACCCCGACACGGAAAGCTATTCTATCGAAAGAAGAAGGTAAGCTACATGGGATAGCGATAATATCGTATGAGAGAAGAGAAGGTTTTAATGTAGTATTCTCGAAGGCTTTAGCTGGGCGAAGCGAAGAGCTGAAACGTAGGGTAGAGAAACTACGTACCTAGCTGTTTTGAACTTTAAGGAGATTAAAGAGTCGCCAGCCTTATGAAATTCTGAATCGCGTTCTTGGCTCTGATAGAGCCCAACTCGAGTGAGTTTCGCTTGTCCCCCCCTCCTAAACTTGCGGGTCTAGTCGCATACCCAAACCAACCGAGAGGGGCTCGGCCGCTTTCTTAGGATATCTACTCCTTATCCTATTATACCGCACCTAACAGCTGGGTGAGCGGAAATTCCCCTAATCTAATCAAGCTGTAATCCAACCCTATCGGGTGAAATTGAAATCTCTTTTCAAGTTCGTCTACGTCGGCAACTACAGTCCCTCAGGGGACCTCCTAATGTTGTACGAAGGAACGGGGGAAGAAAAAAAGAAAATGAAAAGCTGGAATCTGAGAAGACAAGACCCCGCTAAGAGGTCTTGCCAAAGCTTGTTCACCGGCTTCCTTCCCTATTTGCTGGAAAAGCGACTACATCCTCGGCTTAAGAATCAGTCTCGGTTGATTATGACTGGTCGTTCAATTGAAAGTTCTATTCCTTTTTTCACTTGAAAGGCGTGAAAGCCTTTTTAGCGTAGGAGAGCACCTGACTTTCATGATCGCCTATTGCCTTTTTCCTACTTCATCTGCAGAGCGGATTTGCGATAAGAGCAGCTTCTTCTATCACAGATTGGTCTTCCTCCCCCGGATGAGTCTTTTAGAACAGCCTTTTCCACAGCAGACAGAAAAAAAAGGGAGCAGACGAGTTAGCAGTTCTCACATTACAGACTTTTTCGGACCGAGATAATTCATAAATCTTGCTTGTGGCACCTGACTAAGAGGCCAGGAAGGAAAAAGCAGTAAGCATTTCAAGGCAAGACCTTTACGCAGGGGAAGAATAAAGAGCTATAGCTCCAGACGAAGATTAACGACTTTTGAGGTAAAAAGAGCTCCTATTTGAACTAACATCAGATACCTGCTTGAAGAAGACAAGAGTTGTGAACTCCTCCCACTAGCCCTTCCCATTAGATGAAATAGGAGAAAATAATGTGGTCTTCGGTCGGGACAGGATCAACCGCTCTTTCGTCCTTCACGCTCTTCTGCCTACTTCTTCCTTTTCATTGATTGACTAATCTTTTCTACCTTTTCTTATGAAATTGATAGAAAAAGGTCCTGCAGGAGTTGAACACAGCTGATATTGATCCGCTGCTGGATCCGCTGAAAGATCTGTTGCCAGTTCCGATGGGATAGGAGTGAAGGCCAATCATTCCGGCTATCTGAGTTTCCCTCGACAATGCCGGAGATGTTCTCAGATGCTCTTAGATCGGAGAGGAAGAATTGGGGCTGTGGGGGTATATGACTGAGTTCAACTCTTGGTATTCTTTACCAGTTAAGCCCTCAGAGGGGGGAAAGAAAGAAGCTCTTAGCAAGCAGAGGTGAGGAGCTAGATTCCCTTACCGCTGCTACGTTCATTTAAGGAAACTACTCAGGATTCTTCTTCTTGACCTTGATGTTGATGCCCGACCTCTTCCAAAGACGCAATCTCGCCCTTTTCTTTTGATTTCTCATGACCAAAACAAGCAACGGCCCTACTCTAATAAGGGCGCGCTAGCGCGAAAGCCGTTGCGCTAACGCGCTTTAGTTTTCTTGCTTGGATCATAAATCTCTTTTTGGATTCGGTATGGATAAAGATCCAGTCATGAGCAAGAGTTCCAAGGGCAGCTGACTACCACGAAAAGTCAGTAAAAAAGGTTTTTCGATGAAGGTACTGGGATGAAAGAGAAGTGGGACTTTCAAGGCCGGCTTCGGCATGGGCTACGTGAGCTCCTAAAACCGTCCGATCATAGCATTCAAGATAGGGCCAAGCCACTAAGGAAAAAAAGCTTAGCAGTCGGTCTACCCTACAGCCTGTCTAAAGGTAACGACGAGCCTAGGTGAACCTCTTTACAAAGAAGAAGTACGGGGGAATTCCCTTGCTTTCTGATCTTTCTGTGCCTAACTAAGAGTAAGGAGGTGACGAGCTCCTATGAATGGGTACAGAGCCTTCAAGCCATAAAGAAGGAAAAGAAGTTCATCCGCTTACTCCTTCAAAGCAAACTCAAAAGCTTAGACGGTCAGAGCCAACTCCCAGTCCTACTACTGCTTCTGAGGCAAGAGAGACTTCTTCAACTCCTACTAGTCCTAGGGACGGAGTTTACCAATCCACTAGAAGGTTAGAGTCAATCGACTATCTATCAGTGAATCATTGATAGAGAGCTGGGTTTAAGCCAGTAAGGAGGATGGATCGGTGAGAGCTAGCAGGTTGAGAAAGAGATAAGGGATGGGATGGCTGCTTCTTTATGGAATTGATTGAATTAGCATTACCGCCTCTTTGCACTCGCTTCGAAAGTTGGGATTCCGCGCGAGATCTTTCATCAGCTCGTCCAACCTTTTCAATTCACCTAGCATCCGTATGCGCATCGGAATTCGTTGACCGACGCTCCGGGAAATTTCTCTCTCCGGCAAAACCTTACCCTTGATCTAGGTGCATTGGAAGAGTTCACTCAACCATTCGGTTCGAATCCTGTCATCTTGATGTGACGCTAAAGAAGGAATGTCTCGCTATGGCTCTTTCGCGGGGGGTTTATCTGGACATCTAATCCATGCAGGTATGCCAAATGACTTTCTCTTTATAACGAGGAAGGGAAATGGAATTTATAGGAAGAAACCTCTGTGATGTGGTATAAGATGGCCAATTGCATTAAAAGAGTGGCTAAAGAGATTTTTGGAGAATATAAGGGTAAAAATCACTCACATAAAGAAAGTTGGGGGTGAAACCAACCAAGATGTATGTCGTCCGACCCAACCTCAGACTCTTTCTTCCCGACCTGGGAAGTCTTTCGACCTCACTCACTTGATCAGCAAATGGGAAGCTTGAAAAAGCGGATTAGAGCTCCTTCTTCCGTAAAATAAAGCAAAACGGCTGCTGCAACTACAGGTGAAAGTGGCACGGGTCTTGTATGATGGAGAAAAAATGACCAGAATCAAAAGATAGACCAAATTCAATGGAGGATGGGGAGTATGGCTGAGATTCCAAATCTTAAGAGATTGAAAGAGTGTAGGGGACATATTCTACATCTTAATAGCCCCGTGCTTTATTAGCGCAGTGTTAGAGAAGGGAGGACCGAACAATATGACAGGGCAAGAGCTTCGCTTAGCTTAGTTAGGAAGGCAATATTTCGCGTACTAAGGCGCGCGTAAGCATCAAAGCCCATAGCGCGATAGGAAAGAATCTTAGTCTGGGCGGGTGCGGATGGGGATTCGAACATTGATTCTACAGATTCGGATTTGGATGCCCCTGCGCATAAAGATATGGATAGGGATGCCGATTCAGATGCGGCTACAAAGGCTCGTTTGAGTGATTCATAAACCTTCGTCGGGATAAACAAGCAAGGGTTTCATCCTCCGCTTATGGGAATGCTATTTCGAGAAATGCTGCTTCAGGATAAACTAGATATTTTGCGAGATAAACTGGATATGTTAGTTCGGCTGATGCTGGTTTGGATTCTTACCTAATCTTTTTCCATCTTACAATCGCCCTGTAGTTTTCTTCGCTGGAGCGCAGGTTTGGAACCCTATCTTACTAATAATAAGAAAGGGACTTGTTGAAGCTATGAAGCATCTTAGAGTATTCCATTCCGTTTTTCAGCTGGATCCGGGCCTTGTGTTCGGCCTGAAAAAACTGTATTTTTTAGAGAGAGAGGGGCTTTTTTCGAAAGGCTATCAACGTATACGTATATAGATATAGTGAGTGTGCGTTCAGGGTGTAGGTGTACCACTTACGAGAAAGAACCCCAAGTCAGTAAAGTAGTTAACCAAACACAAGTAAGTAGTTCGTCAGTCCTTCCTCCGACGCCTCCCGTTCATTCTTCTTCATTTCATCATGTTTGTTGTGTTGTTTCGTGCATAGGTCCCAAGCCCTTCTTAGAAAGCTCTCCTCCCTCTCCTTAAGTAAAAAAAAAGAAGAATGCTGCTTTTTGATTGAACGAACATTGTAAGAACCTTTCTAACTGACACCTCAGTCATAATGTCACCCACGTCTTTTTTTTTTCTTTTGAACAAAGAGGCAAACGCCTGAATAATCCTCATTTTTTATTTTTTGTGTTTTTTGATTTGAATCCAAAATAACTGGCGGGTTTCATTAATGAAAAGAAAAGCGGAGGCCCGCCATCTGCTAGCATTGTGGTCTTTATCAATGACCCACCCTTTCTTTGAACCTTGTCAATGATCGAACTTAAAGATATGAACTGAGTGCCATTTGATGAGTAACTGAGAACAAAGGAGAGGGATATAGAAAGGATGAAGTAATGAAAGAGGAAGTCATTGCTAGTAGTAACGACTTGTTACGATCCATTGGTTCATATAGAATCCATGTCCTAGGTGTATCAAAAAACATTCTTTTCGCTAAGCGTATATAATAAAATAGAGTGAAAGGGTCCACCCCGAAACTAAGGGGGTACTAACTAACAGCTGAGTCCTCTCCGAACCGCAGGAGATAGTTGCCCATCATACGGCTCACCAACTTCACTTGCCTCTATGGGAGGCTCGCTCCGGGCAGGTTCGGATCACTTACAATACACAGCTCCACGAAGGAAGGGGTTGGGTTAAGAACGTTTTCAATATGATTTTTTTTCCATATTTGTTTGATCTCTTCCATCTCTGCCCCGCGTTGTCACCTATGTTGAAAAAAGGTTTGGAACCCTGTAGAGAATGAAGAGGAGCCAAGGATCTTCCTTTCAACAGTGCTTCTCGAGGCTCCACTCTCCCCCCTGAAAAAGTAAGGCCCCGTTAGCCTGGGCGAAGATGGGGATAAGGAATAAGGATTGAAGCCCCCTTAGCTCTGCCAGGCACTGGACAGGGGTTAGCTCGGTAAATGTGTAGAGCCAAGTGTAGTGTGGTGTAGTAGTAGGCACTTCTAGGCCCCTTCCCGGCTACTGGATCACTCCAGCGCTTTGGGTACTACGGGCCCTCTGCCATCCATTGCAGCAGAGTCGTTTCATGAGCGGGGGGGCTAAGCACAGTTCTTTGAATCAAACGTTGAATGAAATCGATTCTTTTTTAGATATCAAAATCGAAATCGGATAGGATAGATGGATGGATCTATCTTTCTATTTATATAGTTAAGTAGCGTAGCAAAAAGCCCTAAATCCTTGATTTGGCCAGGAAAGACTGCACTGCTTTGGGCCCAGGAAGCGAAGGGAATGAGCTCGGCTGCTTCTCCTCCACACTTATTTTTCTCCGTGCCCGCTCCGCATGCGCTTCGCGCGCCATTGGCGCTTTGCTCTCCTCTTATTCTTCATTGGACGATTCGGATGGACTTCGCCGTTCTTTCCCAACTAAAATAGAAAAGGCTGTATCACATCGAGATGTCGATTCGTTTTCCGCCCCCAATGAGATGGGGAATTTTTAACCCCCTATTTATACTTTGGGGCCCTTCATCCTTCTGAATCGAGGCCCGGCCCGGCTCGCGTCGTTCCAACAACCGGCGGGGAGCACCCCAGTATACGATCGCGCGCAGTAACTGGGAGTCCTATTACACCTAAGGCCAACTTCAATTCACCAAACCAAGGTTCATCTCGTGTAGTGATTGTGGACTCATACAAGGATATTGAGTAGACGGTTGATGTATCAGACTCGACCCTATCTTTCGTAGCATGCATTCCCATCTGTGTCGCAACTGATTCGGTAAGCTACGTGTCCGGTGCACGGAGAACGGCCTTCGGCCCCCCAAACTGACTTACTCGTGGCAACCTTCCGGCCGCCCAACAACCTATAACGCTAGTCACTACTCCCACTGGGGCTAGGAAGTAAGCCCCACAACCCAAAGCGGCGAAAAACAAATAGAATTTGCTACAAAAGCCGGCTAACGGGGGTATTCCTGCGTATGAGAACATAGTAATGGAGAAGGTAATAGCCGAAATAGGATTCGTTTTGGCTAGAGCGCCCAAATCCGCTATATATTTGACACGGGTTTGCCGTAATGCTGAAACTATGGCGAATGCATCTATCGTCATTAATGCATAAATAAAGATACCAATTAGTAGTGATTGAATTCCTTCTATGGTTCCACATGAGAAACCAGTACGAATATAACCTACATGTCCAATTGAACTATGAGCTAGAGGTCTTTTTACTTTCGTTTGGGCCATGGCGGCCAGTGCTCCTAAGATCATAGAAGCAATGCTGCAAAAAAAGAAGATTTGTTGCAATGTAGCTCCATAGGAACCATAAATAGAAACACGTGAAATATTAGCAGAAATCGAAATTTTAGGCGCAATAGAAAGGAATGCTGTAACCGGGGTGGGTGAACCCTCATAGATATCAGGTGCCCACATATATAGAGTCAAAAGAGATATGGAGTCCGAAGGGGAGGGGGGTTTTCTTCGGGGCTCGAGAGATGGAAATAGATAGGGGCCCACAAGTTTTTAATTCACCGTTGGGGAATTCACACGAAAGGGAACGAGGAATTCTCAACGAAAAAAGTGCTCTCTGAACCGAACGTGAAAGTCGTTTTCCATCAGACGGCTGTTCCCGTAACTCCACTCTCGACTTGGATTATATATCCAAAAAGGTCCGCTCTTGGCCATTCCACACGCTGCCTAGCAGAGGCATGGTTATCTGAAGTGGATTCTCTCTTTTCTAGTAGATACCGAACCTGCGGCCCCATTGATTAAGAAGAGGGGCGGACGCAGCAGTTACATGGACCCCTTCCTTTCTGTTGTTGCCAGCGCTTTCCCGGGCCGAGCCGGAATTTGTTATTATAAAGGGCAGGCAAAACCCGAAGGCTGCTATCCCAATAGGCCTGCGGGCGGAACGAGGAGAGGCCCCGGAAATCATACCACCGCGGTCGAAAAAGCGTGTTCCCTTCAGATAACACGCACCGTAGGCCATCCTCGGCCTTCTTCGTTTTTGATGAAAAACAAATCAAATCTCTCGATCTCCGAAAGCGTTTTCCTTCCCCCGCCGCATCTCCCTCCCTTCGTCGAGCCTTTTCTTTAATGGTTGGGGGAAGCATTCCCTTATCTGAACTTGGCGGGCATTCTTTCCAGCCTTATTCAAATAGGGGGATGGGTTTGGTTTGAACTTTGAACATAGGCTCAAACATGATTTGAAGGTCCTAGCTACGCCATGCGTTCAATACAAAGGAAAGCTGCAGAGATGACAAAAAGAGGGCGCTTCCCTATGTTGCACTGAAAAAATAAGGACAACGGATAAGAACGTCTTCTCTTAGGTTTCTTCCTCCCGCGCCCGCCGCCGCCCGGCCCGCGTTAGAGGGGAAGATTAGCAAAGCGAGAAAAGACAGAGGGAAGGAGAGCCGCATTTTATTCTCTTTGCGAGAACTTCCGGATCGGAGAAGCATTCGGAACGGGCTCCGCGTTCATTTCGTTGGCGGAAACGATCCAATCCATTCGGGGCTTCGGGGAACCCAAAAACGAAGTCTTTCGACTTGATTCATAGATAGAATCAATGATAAATAGACAAAAGATAGATGAACGAGATATCTTTTTTTTCTCTAAAAAAAATGGAGAGAGAAAGAGCAGATGCTCAATAGCACCTATATCGAACACTAATTCCTATCTATTGATAGGAAGATCTTCGTCAAATACCGGACTTTTCCTTTTTTTTAGGAATTCCTCATATCCAAGGCAGCTTACCACAAGCCCCACTCCATACGACTAGTCGGGGGGGCTGTTCGCCTTTTGAATCAAACAAAGTAAGTAGTAGGGGCTTCATAGCGACTTTCATTCTAAAGGAAACCGAAAAACCAACCTTTAGTCAATAGGGGAGCCCTACTTCCCTCTTTGCGACCTCATCACTTCAATTTAAGCGCAAACCCATTTCTTTCTTAGTCACCGGGCGGAGCGCACCTTTGGTACTTCAGTAGGGCGAGCTGTTTGATAGTGACTTCTTTCGTTTGCTAGGGCGACGAAAGGCTACTTCAATCTAGGAAACAGCCGGAAACTCGAGAGGGTCGCCTTTGGAAGCGTTCGCCGGTAACCAAAGCGTCACTCCCTCCTTTTGATTATGTCGTGACGCTGACTGAATCCAATCCATAACCCCGGAAACGAAACAAAGTTCGTTCCCTTTCGTCAAGTAGGCATACGAACCACTTACTTTTGCTTTGCCTTAGACTCTATTAGAATAAAGCAAAGAAAGAGGCGGAATGGAGAAAGGAAAGGGACAAGGGCGGTCTTGCTTGGCGCGAAGGCTGCTGGTTCGGGGGTAGGGTACGGTACTAAAGGTCCTCGGACTTCCAGGCGGTTTTTCTTTTGGGCAGCTGTTCACCGTTGGATCTCGCCAATACAGCCCCCTATAGTTTTCGTTACCGAGATATCTTTTTTTTTTTCATTGTTCCCAGGGATTTTTTGGGT
>CP131466.1:325000-347500 GCA_030664755.1 Microcos paniculata | reverse complement strand
AAGCTGAAAAAGCCCTATATTATTAGTAAGCTAGCGCCTCAAACTAAAGCGCTAACGAGCAAGAAAAGGGGCCCTTACTATAGGCGTTAGCACTTTAGTTTGATTGCTGCTAGCGCGCCACCCTTCTTTCTCAAAGTCAAGTTTCGCGCTTGTTAGTTAAGCTTTGAAGCCCCTACCTTTATTTATGGGATATTTTAAGAAGCGCGGGTTTTGAACCCTATACAAGGTGCTGGTCTCGATCTCGCTCGGTGGTGCCCCTTTCGATGATTGTGGACTCAACATTGATTTCGTGCTTGAGTTGGAGGCCCCCCATCCATCGAGTCAAGTAATTCGCTATCGGAAATTTTTCCGCCGCGTATCTCATGTCATGCTTCTTGTTTCTCCGAATCGGTTCCTAGTGTCAGTCAATCAAGATTCGCCATCAAGAGAGGGAAGAGCCTTTACTTTAGGTTAGGCCGGTCTCGTCATTCACGCAATTCCTCCGTCCATTGATCGATCACGCGAGTACGCATCCAGTCAGCACATAGCGAACGAAAAAAGCTCCTTCTCATGTTGCATTTCTTTGGTTTGGGAGTTCCAGTATGTTGTCTGTGGATTTCTAACAAAGGAAAGCCCCCTTATGCCATTTTTATAATTAAAATTCCGTGCTGCTCGCCACTCCCCGAGGCCAAGGACGGGGTCGAACCGTCATTCCAGGATTTGCAGTCCAATACATTTCCATTATGTTACCTAGCCAAACCCGCCACCTCATGTGCCAAAGTCAAACGGTTGTTCTTCCTTCCCCGCTCCCTCTTTTTCTACATATGCGGTGGCGGGTTACCAGAGAAGAGGGGACAACTTCTTTCTCCCTTGCCTTGCTCAATTTTACTTTTCTGATTGAAAGTAGCAAGCCACTCCACTACTAGTACAGAGGCCAGATAAAAGGTTGCTTTCTCTATATGTTCAGGCAAAGAACATCTAGAAGCTGGCTTTTGTCTTGTCTTGTAAGCAACCATGCCTATCTAATCGAATTTTGCTTACCAAAGTGGTCTTACTAAAAGTAAGTAAGCAACCAGTTCCGTTCCAAGTGACATGGCTTTTCACTATTCTTTTCCAGAGAAGGTTGCTCATCCAGCCCAGCGGATCCATTGTTTACGCGGCAGTGCGCAACGGCTGAAAAGCCGTTGTTGCTTGCTGCTTGCAGGCTCGACAATCTTTCTTTCGTCTCTCCTCCCTGTCTCCATTCTGATTGATTCGCTTCTTCTTTTTCTCGAAAATTGTTGATGAGCTCTCATTTATTTATTTTCGCTTTTTGTCTTTGCTTTGCGGTATATTCTTCAGCTTATCTTATCTGCGAACACGAATCAGAGAAAATTCCTTCTACTTTATGATAAAAAGGGAATTGCTGTAGCGCAGCTACCGTTCGTGGCAGGGAGTTGAAAGGCTTAGCAGCAGCCATTAGCCATTCTCCTTCCTAAAGCATCACTTCAGCGGGAATTTTCCCCGACCTTCTACTCCGTACTATGAGATAGAGGAAGGAAAAGTTATGAATTGCAATGCACTATCCGAAATCCGATCTAGCCCAAATCCCCTTTCCCAACTGCTATTCGAATCTCGATCTCTGGAATCGAAACCAAGACCAACGAGCCCTCGGTCAAGCGAAAGACTTACGACTTTGAATTGAGGATCGCTAGAATCCGAAGCTCTTTCAAGTCCTTTGGGCACAAAGGAACTAAACACTACACTATTCTTTCTATTTCTTTAGTTCGAATGCTTTGATACTCTTAATAGAGAGCGCAGTTCCAGCAGAATCCTAATCAGACTATTGCTCGTACCTAATCACTGCTTAAACCCTCGGTGAAACTGGCTTAAGCCAGACTACAGAGCCCATCTATATAGGGATATACATAGGGATATACCACCAAACCTGTGAACCAAAGCGCATTCTAACTCCCTTACTCTATCAAGTAAGTACTTTCATTCCTTTGGAAAAAAGAAAGTCTGCTATCAAAAAAAAATCGTCTTCTGTGTGGGATGCCAGGTTTCGCCTACGCTACGGTTTCACAAGATTGAACCTTTTTTGTTCAACCGAAGTTAAGGAGTTCCAGAGCACGAGGGAATGGGCTTTCATTCCCGGGACCGCCTCGTCTATGTACTCGGCCCCCCGATTGCTTGAAGATGCGCGCGCGATACGATACGATAAAGGGCCCAGGGGGGGAACCAATGAAAAGCCAGGGTAGAGCCTCGGAGCCGGCCCAAGCGAAGATCGGCACTCGAAGGCTTGAGGAGCAGCCCGCAAAAGGGAAAATCGTGGAGACGGCAGACTCGCCAGTCAGGCACACCGTGAGGCTGACTACAGCAGACCGGGGGGTTACAATTTCTGTTTTCCTGTTTCAATTTCCGGGAATGAATGTAGGAAGTGCAGATGGTGGATCAGGTGTGAACATTCAACCAAAGGCGTCTTTCTTGGAGATCGACAATAGCTAAGTATTGCGGCCATCACAGTTCAAGCTACGTATGGCTGGCGTACAACCTACGGGCTTCTTAGCCAAAAAAAACAACAAAAAAGGATGCCTGGTTTGGTACTTTTAGTCCAATCTTAGACAAAGAGCAAGGAGGATATGCAGCACTGCTGGGTAGACCATGGTCCCAACCAGGGTGGTTCATGACTAGGCTAATGTCTCAAGCAGGGAAACGCGGGATGGAAGGCGGAAAAGGCTTGGCTTTGTTTCACAGAACTAAGGAAATTTCGTTTCCGTAGTGGTGATGCTGATATATATATATATATATGCAAGATCGAAGACGCGATTCGCGCGGGTCCGCTTTTTTTTTTAAGATAGCAAGGAGGCGATTTGTTCGCTGGGCGATTCCGCTAGCCAAATCGCACTAATGCAATTCATTCGCCCTACTATCCTACAGAGCAATTCAAATTCTTAGTAAGAGCTAGGGCGATTCATTCTATTCTCTTTGAGGTCAGTGCAAGTCTGTCTATGATTAAGAGTCTAGGTGGTGTTGAAGCTGGCTTATTCATGCTAGTCATCTTAGAGCTATGAGTCAAAACAATGTTCACCAACTCTTCCATAGTAATCTTGTTCATATTCATATATCGAAAAAGCTTTTAAAATTTGAGTTTAAATTGTTATATTAAAGTGTTTTGTCTCTTCCCAAGGTAGCATTGCCGAGCGGGCGACCTCTATCTTGTTTATCCAGCTAGCTTTTCTCCGTGGTACTCAAATTCTATTTGTGAGAGCTCCTTTGGCTCGGCTACTTTTTTTGAAAGGTAAGGTGGGACCTTAAAGCATTCTCAAAAAAAAATGCCTATCTATAAAGCGCTGAGTTGAAGAGGGAACAAGTCCCACAGAGAGATGATAAGTGAGGGAAAAAGTGAAATTCAAATCTCTTCTGGAATGGAAGACCCCCCATCCACTGACTACAAGACTGCAGCCTAACACCCAAGTTAGCCTGACAGTCAGCTAAATGAGTCGCTTCCCTCTTCACATGATGAATTTTAACTCTTTATATATTGAGCGAGAAGGACTTTTATGATATGACACAGGTCGAAGGGCGAAGACGGCAAGGGGAAGGCTTGGATAAAGGCTTTCAAACAGGTATAAAACCTGTCCCTTAGAGGGGAACACAAGGATTCGATACCTGCGAGCTCTTATCCCTCGGAGTTCTCAAACCTTGAGGGGCGAAGCACAAAAGGTTAAAGAGCTGGTAAACACGTATGTCTACCGGTATGAACCTTTCTATGTGAACATCTTAGCCCTGGACCTTGGAAAATTATACACGAGTGACCTTATAAAAGGAATCCACTGTATGTTCAAGGGCGACATCTAATTTCCTACAAGACGGGCTAGAGTAGAGGTCCAGGATAGGATGATCACTTGTTGAATCAGACGAAATAGGTGGTGCTCGATTCCACCCATTGCAAGAGGTTCATCTTAATATATACTATTGGGAAGAAGGAAGACACGACCCAGGCCAGTAGTCTCTTAGAGGGGTAGCACGTTTCACTCCTCTTCGCCGGCTTCAAAGGATTTTGAGATTCTTGAGGAAGACCACTGCGTGTATGTTAAAAGGTCCAAGGAGTTTATGTTGACGACATCCTACTAGCTGGAAAGAATTTGGAGATGATTGTAGCCACGTTGTCTTCCACTTCTTGAGTTAACCCCCGGCCTGAGATTTTTATCCTCGAGCCGACTCTCGTCTTGCGGGGTTCATGTGTCGAGCAAGTTTTGAAAGAGGGTTCCTGTTTGTCTTAGTGTGAAGTGAGAGCCCGAATAGACTCTGATCGCTCACCAACTAAAGGGCAGCCCTCCCTCTTTGCTCAGCTTCAATAGGATTACATACCTTTACCGATGCTCTTATTGTCACGTGGGCGCACTGGTTAAATGAGACCACCAAAGCTTAAAGTATGGAGTTGGGCGAAGAGGATCAGTGACTACACTCCCTATAGGCCAAGGACGAAGCTAACATTCTACAGTAGCCATTGAAGAATGCTTGACGCCCTGAATGACAGATACCGAAAAACAAAGATACGACCTCTTACTACCAGTTGGTGAATCAATATCTGGATGCCCGACCCTTGACTCAGTTCAAGGAGAACGCACCCACTTCTAAGTCCGCTTTAACAAATCCACGATCTCACTCTTGGATGAACTTTGACCCACACCACAAGGACCGAGATCCCACGTTTTGACTATAGAAGAAGGGGCTCTGATGATATGGATTGGTAACACTGTCAAATCTTATAGGGCGCCTTCATCCTTAGGGCTTCCCGGAGCGACTCGCTCTAACATTCCACATTCAGTGAGAACGAATTGACCAAGAACGAGAAAGACGACTTCACACTATTCTACTCTACACAAGACAAGTAGATGGCTGCTGGTCTCCTTGGTAATAGATCGGATTGACACTTTCCGCTAAGATGAGAAGAGAAGAGCTTTAGTTCGATACGAAAGACCTCAGTTCCCCCACGAGATAGATGGAGCGAGGCTTTTGCCATTCATTGAGACCAAGAGAAGAGCACCCTTCCACTCCTCACAACAAAGCGAGGAATCTACTCTATATACAAGAATCGAGAGCCTGCCTGTTGGAACACTCTTTCGAGACAGAAAATCTTAGCAGCAGCTGACGAGGGGAGTCTCCCAGTCATTGAGATAGAAAGAAGGCACCTACTCCACCTTATGCCCCAATAAAAGAACCGAACACTTCATACTTTCAATCGATCAACCACTGAGCCAGGAATAGGAATGGAGATCCAATTGGCCCTCTCTTTACGCTTTGCGCAGATCAGAGCGAAGTTCTTCTCTTAAGATCATTGGGTCTTTCATTCGAAGAGTTCACGCAAGGATTTGAACAAAGATCTTCTACTAATTGTTTTCGTAGGAAGACGAAGAACATATCGGTGGGCGGGGAATGAAGGCATCTCGCAACTAAGACAGGGTGAGATAGCTGGTGAAACCGCTTATGAGATTGATGGGGAAAAGGATTGATTCGATAGCAGCTCCGCTCTCCTAAAAAACCTGGTGGATAGCCCCGAGGGCTTTCATATCTTCCTGATTGACTTGTAGATTGAGCTTTACGCATCGATTGAACCATAAATATAATCCCTCTCTAAGACTGGCTTGTAGCCCACTGAATTGAATTTTTTTATTCCCCCTGCTGCTGCGGGGTCTCTAGATCTTTCTTTCGCCTCCTTGGGAGCTTCACTTCCTTTCCTTTACATGAGTGAATCAATGCCGTAAGTATCCAAGCAAATCTCAATTAAACTCACTCATCAAGTAGCGGCTCGACAAGCCTTGTTCCCGAGCTTTACCTCCCGGACTGAAAGCTCACATCGAGTAAAACGGAAAGTGATAGCGCTTACTGAAAGTACTGATTCTAGCCAAGATTGCATGTTAATTCAGATAGCGAGAGGGAGAGGAGAGTTAATGTTGAAAGCATTGATTCAGTTGGCTTGTAGACAGATAGGCTTTAGCTTGTAGCTTCAGCCGTGTCACTTCTCATCTTTGGCGCATAAGAACATTAAGTTACTGCTCCGGGGACAGCTAGAAATGATTGGGCTGAACGATGGGGATTTACAATTCTTGAATCAAAGCTCAAGCCCGGGGGGCATATCAACATAAGAAGAAGGCTAGGAGCGTGAACATCAACTATTTAATGTATTTTGTATTTTTTTTTCTATATAAATGTCAAATCACTATGCTATGGCTTCCCCAAGCTGCCACCGAGTCAATGGTAGCTTCAGATGAGATAAACCCCGGAGTCCAACGGCTTTTCGTAAAGTAATGGTCTCCAAATAACCCAAGGGTTACTATTAATTAATTTTGCTGAGATGTTAATTGCTTCAATTAATTAAATTCATTTCTCCTGTCTTTTACATTTTTTTGCTGGTTGCCTTTTTTTTCTAAAGTTAGAACTCTCCTTGCGTCAAACGTTATACGAAAGGTCCAAACATTTGAAGACCCATTCACGGCTCCAGCAGGAACAGGCTGTATTACACCCTGGGCCAGCCCACAACCCAATATTTTCCCTCTTATAGGACCCAAATCAGACCTCACCTCACCTCCCTCCTCTTTGCAGTTTACACTCAAACGTAACCAACTCCAACGAGCTTTCCCGCTCCCTCCTTTACCCTTTCTTTTCCCTCTGTCCTTTTCCTCTCCATTTGCCTAAGTATCCTCGCCGGCAATACCCTTTCCTTCAATGTCCCTTTCTCGGAAACCTGCCACATTTTCTTTCCTTTTTTGATCAAATCCGAAACGAAAAGAAAACAAGAAAAGAAAGATTGAGAGAAAGAGAGAGATAGATAGAGAGAGAGGCTGGAGATGGAGAATTATTACGTGTTGGAGATAACCTTAATCTCCGCGCAAGGACTTAAGGAGCCATCCAGTAAACTCCGCCGCATGCAAACATACGCCCTCGCTTGGATTGATTCCTCCGTCAAGCTCCGTACTTGCGCATTGACCGGCGGTGTCTCTGCCATCGGTTTCCGTGATCTAATCGGGGAGAGTCTTCGTGCAAGGACACACCGGAGCATTAAGAAGTCAAAGTCTGCAGTCCGTCTATCTCGCGAGAATTCGTTCCGTGATTCTGATGATCAATCGGACGGTTGTGATTCGACGACTTCGTCATCGTCAACGGCATCAAGGGCTTTGAGGGAGTGGAATGAAGTAGCTCGGGAGTTGGAGGGAACGAATCATGTAAGGTCTTCATCAGACGGTGGAATTTTGCTTTGCGGTTTGGTGTCGTCGCCTAGGAAGGCTACTTGTCTCGGCACCTTGATGTCCAGTCAAAGCTTTAATGAAGGGAAATTGGTGAATGGACGGTCAAGATTCGCTTGATAAGATTGGAGGAAGAAAAGATTCATCCACGTACGCCTGTTTGATTAGTGATCTTTGGAAGGTCTGTGTGGTTCGTCAGTATGTTTTACTAGGTTTTTTGCCCTGTTACACATTTAAAGCAAAAAAAAGACTACTGATATGTGGTGAAGAGTTGCTGTTTCGCTTTGTTCCTTTTGTTCTGTTGGTTGTACATGAATATGATTTGAACTTGGGGAGCCTTAAGGTTTTTTGTCATTTTGTCAAGTGACGGTTTAGTTTTAATTACTTCATAACGAAAATCTCAATTTTAGGTTTTTAGCAAAAGAATCTCAACTTTAGGTTCTTAATACCTTCTGGTATAATGTGGTAATGATTTTTCACAGCTTTCGTCGCATGGAACATTCCTATATACAATAGATTTTAAGAAATTAATGTAGATGAAATCATAAAACATTGTTTTCTATTAAATATATATGTAAGGAATCAGAGTAGAATCTCGCCTTCTATTTTCCATATAAAGTGGGTAGGTTGTTTCTGTGAGTATTTCACAACTCGTGTCAATTGTCTCTGGCTCTGGTAGTCTAGTAATTAATTACCTTCTCAATTTGAAGAAGAAGAAGGAAGGTTTAGTTTTCGCGCCCGTTCTACTCGCCCTTTCCGCCCCTCAAAGACGGGTTCTAAGTTTTTTCCCAGGTTAGAGAACTTTCCCCGCTGTCCTTCTTTCAGCCGGTCCAAACTTCCTTCTCTTCTGGTTAGTCCTATAAATAGGTAATCGGATCGGCAACAGGTAACAGGCTTTATGTGGGTTTAATTTTATGATTCCTACCCTGACCCGCCTTTATAAATGTCTGAATGCAGATAGTGCCACTACTTAAAGGAAAGGTAGATCCCTCAGAGCCAAGTTTCAAGGTTGAGTCCGAGTGTGGGTATTATAGTCTAAAATTGATTGAGAATCGGGTAAGGGCATCCGGAGTGGAAGCCAAACGACGGGGCCGAGAATCCGTGATCGGAGTTAGACTTTCCAAGATATCCTCTCTCTCGTCGTATCACCCGCCACCGGAACATAAGCTTCAACAGGCATAATCGTAACCGGCTCTTAGTCTTTTAGAAGTGGGTTTGCCAAAAGAATAAGAATAGAGACTCAAACCTACTCAGGACCTGCACTTTCAACCCAGTTCACCGACCTCACGAGTCTGATTTGGCTCTCTATTGTCTACCAAGGAAACTCCAAACAACTCCACTGCGACTGAGCGATCTCATCGATCTGACATTCCTACTCGGTATGGAAGGACTCTTGACTGACACTGAGACTCAGTCTTCTGACTTAGATTGGCATACTGGTGTCCAACTCGTGACAAGGTCTTGGTCATATAAGATGTCTTGAGGCTTCTCTTTTCTCGTAATAAGGATGACTGCCCCGAGGTCACAAGAATCTCACTAAAAGCTCACATGCCGGAATCCCCTGTGAGGAAAGTCCTATTCGACCATTCAACTTGCTAGTTTCGGCATTGAAAGTGAACCCTTTGCCCGATAAGAGAATAGTCTTTCCTGCCATTACTCGCATTTGAAACCTGTGTAACCTTTTGCCATAACACTTTCCCAACAGTGCCATAATCGTTAAGAGGACAGGGAAGTGAATGCCTAGAGTTACGACCTACAGGAACACGAGTGAATCCATTTTGAAAGTAAGTTCACAGCGAGTTCGTAGGTGAGTGCGTTTTCGATTCTTCTTCGTCGAGCGATGAGGCTAGCCAATGGTACTGATGCTGCTACTATATGATACGATTGGGTATGCATGGTATGCCGCCCTTCTATTCAAGATTTACCACAGTTTCTTCACTCTTTCTTACCAGTCAAAAACGTATTCATCATCAAAGTGCTTCCAAAGGCATGGAATTTCCTTCCCTTGTGGGAATTAGGATAACAAGCATCTTCCTGACTGACTGTGTCGACCTTACTGGGTGCAGACTCCTCCACCAGCTATTTTAAGAGAAGATCATCATTGTCTGGCTTAGGCCTTGATGTCTTTTGATTTCAGCTTTCCATGCCCGGAATAGGAAATGAGATGATTCGATAGTGGGAACTCATGAGCGCTCATCCATTCTATGCCGGTAATCGAGGTTTTTAAAAGATTGCTTTCTCGATAGTCGTCTTGGTATTGGATCCGCTCTTCTGTTAACATGAACATGAATTAGATTCTATTCATCTTCTTTATTCTTAAGAGAACCCCCCACCCGAACCATTCTTAAGACCACCAAGCTCTCTCGAATGAGTTCCTTAAATTCTCGAATGAGTCCCCCCCTTTTTTCTGATTTCAACATACACCGGAATCCTGCCCTCACTAAGAAGTGAAATCTTGTGACTAGATCGTCCTGAAAACGGATGCGACGGGAAGAAGTGGCATTTGGAAGTGTTGCTGACTTAACATTTAGGTTTCGGCATAACAAAGCTTGCACTGTCTTTTCGCACTTAGGCGCACAGCGTGCCATTGGTAATGATTCTACTATGGTTCCACAAATTCGCAAGCTGATCCTAAGTAATCGTTGTTGTTCATTGGATTCCGGAGGAACTACTTCGTTAGGATTGGGGAATTGCTGCGATTCTTCCTGAATAGCCTGGATTCTCCCGTCGAGAGTCACCTTGAAAGTCTTACCTAAACTCTTCCGACTGAATATGATAAAGCCTATAAAACAACGAGCTACTATCATTTCTTCATTATAGATTAAGATCTTCTTCGAGCTTAATGCACAAATAGATAGAATAGCAGCAAATAATATCTTTCTAGCCTGCATATTATTGAATTTCATTTTTTTTTCTTTTAACAAAATGAAATTGTTCAATCATTTGAACTTTGACTGCTCTGCTCCCCCCAAAAAAAAGAGAGACTGATTCTGACTATACCCATTCAGGAATTCACTGGTTGTTGGTTTTTGACCAACGGAAGACATGGGAGGTTTTGGGCGTCAGATTCTATTTCTATATGATATTACCAAGACTGTCTTCCCGCCTATGAGACCTAGTTGCTCGTATCGGCTATTACCTCCTAAGCTAGTCGCTCGTCTGCGCCTGCACCTACAGCAAAGGGAACTGAATGGAAGTCCCGGTACACTCATTAGTAAGGGTGTTACTTATTTTATAATAATAGCCCTGTCAGATAGTTAGGCTTCTTAGTAAGCGTAGGACTGATACGAAAAAAAGATTATCCACTGTAAAAGAACTTCCAGGGGGAAAAGGGGTGGAAGAGCTACTGTCTGGGGGGGGAATGACACTACTGCTACGAAAGCTGGCCAAGAAGCTTACTTCAAATAAAAAGGCTTTATCCCAAGATTGTACTAGCTGCTCGCTGGAAGGCACCAATTCCCGCGGGATGTAAGAGAGGGTCCAATCGCTGGAATGGAACTTGATCTAAGGGCACTGGCACTAGACAACTAAACCCCTGGTAAAGGACACAGAGACTAAAAGGGCACGGCTGGCTATATCCTATGATAAAAGCACTTTCTTGAACTGTCTTGATCACACTCACTGTCTTCTCTAAGATCCCTGCGCTTTCTGTCTATTCCGCCGCCCCGCCGCTTGTTCGTTAGCTCCTTAGGAATGAATGAAAGGGGAAGGAATGCCTTTGAGTTGCTTCTGCCTTAGGATTGACTGATGAAGTAGCATAGCAGTTGCTCTACCAAATGAGAAAAGAAAATGGAAAGACCAGTTCTGGCGATTTCGTCAATTGATTGATATATAATCAATTCTTTCTTATACTGAAAAAGCGATTACCAATTTTTCCATTTATCTGGTTCAGGATCAGGATGAAGATTTTGAAAGCCTCACTTTCAACTTTTTGACTTCGACTGGGTGGTTCCACTTATTTTGTACGATTCCTAATAATAGGGGAGGAGAGGAATTGCTGATGCTCATACCCCTGTAGAGAGTCAGAGTTGACTGAAGAAAGTTAAATGAATCCCTATGTTTTTTTTTAATTATGTCAGAAAGTCCCTGGAAGTTTTAGAATTTGCCTTTGACAGGACCTTAAGCATAGGCTCCTTTTTCGGATGTTTTATCATCAAACAAATCTGATTTCTTTTTTCTCAAAAAGGTGGATTCCATGTTCATGGACAAGCACGCGTCCTTACGGTCTAAAATAACCTTAGCTCTACTATATATTGAAATAAAAGGCAGACTTTGCTTTTTTCGTGGTATGGAAAAAAGAATGGGCTCTGCTGCTATCGAAAGTCTTGAATGAAAGGAAGAGACAGACCGACTAGCCTACCCGAAATGCTTGCCCAACGTCCACTACCAACAAGGGATCCTGCTGAAGCCATCTCCGAACGACGTCGATTTTTCTTTTAATCTAGTTTCATACGGACTACTTATGAGAATGAAAGTGTAATTTCATCCTACTAAGAAAAGATTTTTGAAATCCCTTCCGGGCCAGAGGTCTTTTCTTCTGTCGTCCTGCTCCTGCTAGCTCAAATCTCGTACTCTATGCATAGTATTTTAATTTCCTAGATAAAAAAAAAATATCTACCTAAATTTTCAAGACAAAAAGACGGGCTTTTTAGGCTAGTTGGGCGCGGGAGTGAAAAAAAAAACTTTTATAAAAGTCTATAAAAGCAGCTCATTCGGCAAGACGGTCATCCAACCTATTTCAGAATTGAATCGGTACAACCGGGAATCCGGAATCTCTAACGATCGCATCTGTCTGACTAATGAGAAAGGGAGTGATTGGGCCGCTTTTCCTTAAGTTTCATGCCTCTTCAATGGATATCGAATAAGGTCACCACAGAGGGAAAAGAACATGCTATCCAATTCCTTATTGAAAGCCTTAGGAAGTAATTCCACTATCGTTAGATAATTAGTAAAAAAATTATTAGAATATGTGAAAGAAAAACTGGAGGTCATAACCCGTCGGATAGGGTAAGAGGCTAGCATTCCTGCCGTTACTGAGGAGGAATAGTCACTTTTTTTAAACTCTTTGATGATAGATAGGCGAAGCGGGAGTCAGCCTGGAATCCATCCATTTTTTTTTTTTTTTTCAATTTCTCTTTCTTTTAGGCAGGAAATACAGTACTCTATTTAAGAATGATACAGACCTTTTTCTCTTGAGTTCCATAGTTCATTCCGCTTAACAAGCTGACCCAGGAAGGAGTTTTCTTTTCATTCTAATTGTTGTGAAGAATAGCTGAGATAAAAAGTCTTTACTCTATTCATTATGTTAGGACGGATACTGAACTAGTTAGTTGGAGGCCCTACGAGGAACTACCTTACGACAATGGTTCAAGCCTCACTCGAGCCAAGGAAACCAATTCCATTAAGCATAGTGACATCAATCCCAACTCTCTTATCTCAAGCAGCTCCTTCTCTTTCCTTCGACTATGTTGCGAATGAGAGAAATGTAAGTGAGTGAGCCTCCTGGCCGGCACTCAGCTTTCTTTAAGCTCTTATACTCGCACTATCTTTCTTCATCTGACATAACTTCATAGCTGCTAACTCTCTTCCAATGCGAAGCACCTTGAAGAGTAATTCAATTCAGCTTTCCCGTCCCGCATGCCTAGAGTCAGGTACTACCTTTCCCGAGCAGGGCCCTCTAAGAGAACATCTATTGCTTCTTAGTAATGCAAGAAATGGGCGACTGCCTCCACGCCAACTGGATATCCCAAAAAAACCGTTCCCACCGTTTGGAGCCCCCTTCTCTTCTTCACCCCGGCGTTCCCTGCTTGCTCCTCGGCTCTTCACCTTGGTAGCCGCTAGCTGCCACCTCAACTAGCGAGGAGACCGCTGCAGTATCGGAAGCCATCCGACTTACAGCCGTCGATGTCCCCCTTCTTGTACTGTACTTCTGCCTGGTTCATTTTTTGTCTGATGAAACTCTTCTATTCTAGGTCCACTTAGAATCCCCGAATAGGTCCCAAGACTCTCTTGACGGGATTACTGGACGGACAAGACTGAGGTTGGCTAACCCCCGGAACATGCCTAAAAGACTTTCTTTTTTCCCAGTGTACTCTAGATCTAGATTATCGTGTAGTAGACGTAACTCTTAGACTCTAGTTAGATACGATAAGCGAGTACACTCAAGCAAGAAAGATGATAAAAGGAACTCATTGACTGATTGAATGGTGGAATGGACATCGTGGCTGAACCCTCCTTTCCCTCTCGCTATGTGAAAAGCCCTAGTCTTTTAGCGGAGTTAAGCTTAAATCAATTCCATTCCTTAAAAAAAACATTGTTTGTAAAAATACGTTTTATATGTTATAAACTTCAAGGATGACTGACTCCTCTGTAGTAAGCCGGAGAAGTAGGCACCCGAAGATGCCAAAGGAGCTAGTCACTATCATCGTGTGAAGAGGCTAAACTGTTGGGCCGCAGGAAGAGTGAACGGTTAGGAGCTCTTACTTTATTCAAAGATCCCGGGCGGATCGTTCCCTGCTACCCTCCTTGAGACTTCTTCTAGACGCTCCCCGATTGACTAGCTTAATGTAATCATCGATGGCGTCTTGCACACCGACTTTCCCCACCGATAGTGTTCTTCGTCTTCCTTTCCCCTTCGGTCGGGGGAAGACTCTCACTGACCGAGCTTCTCTACACTGACCTTTCCTCTGGTCTCACGAATTGGATTCGAACCAATCTGACGTTCCTTTCTCTTTTTCTTTATTATCTCGTGATTGGGTCTGTCGTCCTCCTCATTATAGTCCCCCCAAAATTCAGGAGCAGGTAGCGCCGATACAAGGCCAGCCTCCGATCTTCATCTAAGATAAGAGGCGGGTCTAACTGCGGGACAAAGGGTGGAATCTCAGCGGGTGGGGCCTCCGGGGGCGTTTGAGGTTGTTCCTCAGGTAGAAATGGGAATTCTGCCGGTGGACTTGAGGTAGGAATGAGGGTGCCCATTGCATCACAAGAGGCAATTGTGGGGAATAACAATTCTAGAACAGAAATCTTTCCTAAGAAAGAATGTACCAAAAGAGCAATCACTTGCTTTCCACAAATAGGTTGTATGTAAACCTCCCTTCACCCCCATCCCCTAAAGTGGTAAAGAAGGGCTCTTTGGGGTCTAATTTTCTTTCTATCTGACAGGACAAACAAATAGGATAGGAAGGGATGGTTCTCTCATTGCATTGATAGAAGCCTATAAAGGGTCTCTCTATTACTTTGAGAAGAGAATCGTTGGTTTTGCCGACGAACTGCGTGGGAAATATGAGTTGAGAGGACCTCGATCCCCACGAAAGGCTAAAGGAACATAAAAAAAGCGAATCGATTTCTATTTCTATATGCAATTTTGAAAAATCTTTCACTAACGTCGGTGTCGGAAACTGAGAGCGTGAACGCTCACAAGCTCCTAGAAGATGCTTTTTTTTCTTTCTTCTACCAATGATCAGTAGATTGAACACTAACTAAATCTCGATGAAAGCAACTACAGCAAAAGCCTTCTTTCTTTTTATCTTCTTTCTGCTCTGTATTGCTTAAGTAAAGCAAAGACCAATCAGGAAAGAGAGCTCGAAAAGAAGCATCTTTCTTATATACGAAACTACCCCACCATTCCTAGGTTAATCATGCAAATCGCACAAGCAAATACTTGATCCAAAAATAAAAAATGAACCCATCTACTAAGAAAGAGACTTTCAAGACTCCACTCCTGAGGCAATTCGAGAGGCCATCAAAATGAAGAAAATGTAGCCCATCCCTATGACTTAGACTGAGCTGCTCCCGCTCCGTGGGCTTATTTAAAAGGATGAATTCCCCCTAGCGTAGTATAGAGGCTGCGGCTATTGTTAGTTTTTTTCCGATCCGGGAAGTTGTTCTAGACTAATCTGCAGCTGTTACAGAATCAGCAGCTATAGAGCTATTGAATCAGAAAAGGAAGATGTCCCCAAACAGCTTATATGCGACATCTTGTTAGCTACAGTCCTTGCTTACTCATCTAATGTTTAAAAGCAGACTTGCTCATTAGGTGTAACCCATACAAAATAGAAAATAGATTTGACTATGGAACTGGATCACTAGTCTGATATATACACACTCGAGTCAATCCTCAAACAGGAAGGGACTTCAACTTGTAAAGGTAATAAGAGGAACTTCAACTCTAGATGGCAGGGAATTACCAATGGATGAAATGAAAATAGCAATCCCACTACTTTTACAACTAGGGGGTCTATTAATTACGGGTATTATTTCCACTGAGGCTAGATGGCTTGTCTTTCCCCGAATGGAGGAATACACGTTGAAGGTGCTTAAAATGCTAAAGAACGCATTCTAGAAGCCTCTGAAACCGTTTTCGCCCATCCCTTTCAAGAAAGACGAGTGCCACCCAGAAGACTAATTCGTTAAACTTGGAGCTATTGACTCATGCCTGGTAGTAAGCTTTTGAACTTTCACTGGTATGGAAGCCATTGCCCGCTATAGACCATATCCCGCTTAACGCACAAAAGATGGGAACTGTTGGGATTTAATCGCAGGTGCTCCTTCCCTTGATTAGTCTTGAGCGCAGAGGGCTCCCTTAAATTGCTGATGGGTGAAGACAACTAGTATTCTGGTCTCATAAAAGTACTATTCCGTATTCGTATTCCTGAATTCTTATTATGTTGGTACTTTTTCCAATGCTATTGAGTATTCTGCTTATTCCGCGATTGCTTCTGCTTATTCATGTGCATGTGTTATCCCTAAATTCCCATCAAAGTAGAAATCCTCAAAAACTACCCATTCTGAACGTTTTCCTTATGTCGCAGCAACCAGCTAGCTAGAACTAGAAGAAGAAGGCGAGCTACCAGATGAGCTAACCAGCATACTTTATATGTTGAATAGAAGGAATGAAACCGGCGTACCGTATTTTCCGGCGGGTATATTTATTAATGAAAGAACTAAACCAACGCCCGCAGCTGCTCCTGCTCCTCCAACGCCTATAAATAGAGCTGAGAGCTTACCGTTTCTTTCTATTAGAGTCGCGAGCTTGTTGTAGTCGGTCCTAAAGCTAAAGCCCGTATATCTGTCAGGGCCTTGCTCAACACCTTCCATATTTGTGGTATGTCAGGGTTGCGTCTGGGTTTTAACTAAAGACCTTTCTCTACATTTGCACGGTGTGGGGGGTGCGGGGTACCGGTCGCTGGCTGAGGTCAGTAACCCTCGCAGTCGTAAAATGAAGCGGATTGATAAGGTTCGTTCCTTAGGATAACAAATGAGAGTCCTACAACTAATAAGAAAAGGCAGAGAACCAGACTGAACTGACTTCGACTGAGCTCGAAAGAACATATAAGGACTGAGTCTTTAAAAAGTCTTTTGAGGTAAAAGAGAGTATTCCGAGGAAAGTCGCCGATGAGTAGTACAGTCACCTCTTCTCTTACACTTCCTTGATGCCAAATTCACCAGTCTGAAGTAATTGAGTTGGTCATCGCGGAGGGAATTCATCTAAGGCTGCACCATTTATAGAAGCCTATTCCCCCATCTATTATGGTATTTCCTTAAGCAAGTGAAGCCGAAGTCAATCAAATCGAAGCTTATTCTCCAACACGCAGAATGGTCCTATCCCCTTATCCGTTTACCCTTTCAAGCATCAGACGATTTTCCATATTGAAATCCAGTACGTTTCCTCTTGTTGTTAGGATTCTTCTTTTTTAACTCAAAGCCCTGCCCTATACCGCCTAACCATCTGAATTCTTATACATGCCTTCTTCCCGGAAAAGATCCTGAGTAAGAATGACTTCCAGTAAGATGCTATCCTGGATCGCTCCTATCCTATAGAAAGTCAATCTTCTCTCTATCGTATGAAACCTAGTCAACCAACCTGGCCGGTGTGGAGGTTATTACTCCACCATTCGTGGAAAGAATAAAAACTAGCTCGTGTCCCCGCTCTCTATATGGAATAAGTACTACGACAACCCTCAGGGTATGGCATGAGCTGTGTGCGGTGCTGCTGAAAGATCTCAATCTCTACTAATTGGATATGGGACTGAGCGAAGGGAAGCTTTATGGGAGAAAGGAGGAAAAGGTCAGGCTAGTAGCTAAAGGCTTTACTCAAACATATAGGATAGATTACAAGAAAGCCTTTGCCCCGGTAGCCAAGATGAAGTCTGTTCGTCTCCTGCTCTCTATTTCTGCGAATCGAGATTGGCCTCTGTTCCAATTATATGTTCAAAATGCCTTCCTGAACAGGGACCTACAGGAAGAAGTTTACATGAGTCCTCAACCCGGTTGTGTAAGGGGGACGTTTTTCAACTCCAGAAAAGGTTTTTGCACCTTCTATGATTGTGAGGATGGAATGGGAAGCTAGCACAGATCCGCTTACTCCACTTCTACTTAAGGTAGAGTTGGGCTTAGTCATGAGGCTGATTGGGTAGTTAGGCTTGGACTAATAGAAAGCGTGAGACCAGACGAAGAAGCATAGAAGCGGACCGAATGGACCGATCCACCTGCTTACTTTTAAGGGCAAGGCAGCGACCTTCACCTTCCGCAGGTCGTACGGGGTGTTTCGCCGGAGTTCACGGCGGTCTATTCCCTTTCCAGATTGAGTTGATAGGGGCTTTTGGCTAACGTACGTTCAGGGGTCTGCCAGTCAACTACCTTCTCATCTAATGAGGTTTTCAGTACCACGAGTCCGTCGGTCGTTGTGTGGGTGGACTCGATTTCTTCCGGTTTTAAGAAATATGTCTTTCTCATCTTTCACCATATGGATTACCTATCTTTCGGTTTTTTTCCGCAAGTCCCTTCGGTCTCCCTTTAAGCTCTGGTGGGCGTGGTTCTGTAGTTCTTCTGGCCTTCCTTCATGTCGTAGCCTTAGCTTATCGATGGGTCTTGCATTAGATACATACAGCATTTTCTTTGACTCATGCCTCGGAGAAGAACGTTCTTTGTTTGAGTTTGAAGCCATTACCTTTCGGAAAAGCCACCTGGGCGAGACCCTTCTCTTTTTATTATTTTTATATGGTATGTTGAATCACTTGTGAAGTCGACTTCACTTGACCGTGTCTGCTTCAAATTCACCCTAGACTCGTGTCGTGTAGTGTAGTGTAGCAAGACTAACAAGTGGTCGAGTGAATTTATGAACGAGCAACTATTAGAAGCAATACCTTTCTATTTTTTGATTATTCCTCCACTCACCTCCACGGGCGAATGGAGTCTACTACACTCTTTCTTGGCTAGTGCAGTAGACTCCATTTTAGGTCATTCGGAAGGGCTCCGTATAGTTCTATTTTGGGGCGTAACGTTATGGTTCTTTCCTCGACTGACTGAGAAAAACAAGTTCCAGAGGCATCTTCCATTCATATCGATTTGGGTTTTTCTGCACCATATTTTGATCTGCCTCTTCTTCGATCCGGAATTCCCAGCAAATCCTTGACTCCTCGAATACAATGGAATTTCACACCTGGCAAATCTTTCACTCTGCCTCCTCTTATTAAGACCATAGAATGTTCCTGCGAATTATGACCTTCGCCTGGAATATAAGCAAATATATCATGTCGATTGCTCAACCGTACTTTAGCTATCTTACGTAGAGCTGAATTAGGTTTTTTCGGTGTTCTCGTTGAAACACGCGGGCATACTCCTTGCTTCTGGGGACATTGATCCAAAGCTCGAGTACGGTCCGTGCGCCGTTTTTCTTCTCTACCATGACGAATCAATTGATTGTTTGTAGGCATCGCTCTTTCCTTTGTCCTTCCCCCCGATTTTTGCCCTATCACTAGTGATTACTCCCGATCCGAAGCACCCCTTTTCCATTCATAAAAAGATCCAATCGTCAAAATCAATAAAAAGGCCATCATGGACCAAAATCCAAACAGATCAATCTTGTTGGGAGGTACTGCCCAAGGAAAGAAAAAGGTGACTTCCGGATCAGGGATAATAAATAAAATTGAAACAAGATAAAATCGTATATCGAAACGACTTCTGGCATCACCGAAAGGATCGAAACCACATTCGTAGGCCGACAATTTTTCTGGATAGGTCGAACTATTGGAAACAAATGGAAAAGGAAGACCGAGTAGGATCAAAGAAACTAGCGGACTAATCACTAAATAGATACAAATAGGTGAAAATTCTGACATCACCACAGCCCACTTGGTTCTCTCGCTCCTTGCTCGCGGAGCGGCATACCGAAAAAAAAAAATAAAGAAGAAAAAGCCCATCTCGCAACCTTTCTTAACTAGAAAGAGGGGGTTCCCTGGGGCGACACGATATTGATAGAAGCTTCTTTTTCATTCTTGGACAATAAAATCGAGAAGAAAGATTGCGTTCAATATTGCTTTTCTTTCGCCTGATAGTTTATGGAGCTATCATCTTTCCTAAGCTGGGTTAACCGCCGGGAAAAAGATTCATGCTTTTTCTCCAATTTTTCAGGATCAAAGCGCTGCGCATGCCGGCTGATCACCTTCTACTCGGCCTTTCTTCGCTGTGTGAATAAGGTCCTTACTTAGTATGGATGAGCATTCTGGGCGGGTCGCAATAAGTCGCTGGTCGAAGGTTTGGACCAATCGCAATTCATCACCATTTTCCCTCTTTCTAATTGATGACTGGCTATTATATAAGTGACAGGTGCACGATCGACTTTGCACGCTCTATTCTTTGGCCTTTCGCCTATCGGCTTTTTTTGCAAGCTACCTTGATCCGTCTTCGGCTTCGATTCGTTATGCTCAGCAGCTCCAACAAGCCCTAAAGTATCTTGCCGCCTAAAGCTCTGCCAAGAAAGCCCTGCTTTACGTTTGAACCTATGTGACCAGAGAATGCTATGCCCTCTCCACTTTCGGACCTCGAAAAGAGAGAACGTCTTTTTTCCTATGACTTTCTCTCTCATTCGAGGAGCGAAGAAAGCGGGCTTTGCCCCAGCTACCGCTACCCTTGGGAAAGCAAAAGAGCTACCGAAGGAAAGGGATAGAGTCCCCCCATTGGCCTTTGGAGAGGAGAGGGCAGAGAAGAAGACGTTCTTCGCGCAAGTTTTTTTTCTTCCTGCACCTTTTCTATACAAGGCGCTCTTCGACCAAGGGGACATTCTGCTAGGAGGGCCGACCACTACATAAGCCGCCATCAGTCCAGGGGAGAAGGTCTTGTAGAGCCTTTGATCCACCTTCCCGGGCAGGGAAGAGAACGAAAATAGGCCGCGGATGGTGGTCGTGGTAGGTTCGAGGATCTTACGCGGCGGAGCGAACTCCTCTATCGTATTCAATTTCCTCTGGCGGACCCCCTCTCCCCCGATCCATCGTACTGGAGCGATCTGAGAAGAACGATTAGGGTCATATTCTATCCTTTCTACAATGCCCATAGACGAAGTGCTTCGTTTCAGATCAATTCTTCGCTGCAATCGCTTTGATCCACCCCCTCGGTGAAAAACCGTAATACACCCTGAGGAATTCCTACCAGCAGACTTCCCTGTACTCAAAATGAATTGTCTAAGCGCTCTCCCCTCTTGGCTTTGTCTCATTGTCTATCTCGTAATCATTCGATTCCGCCCTTCAGGCTAGCTCCTACTCCTCCTCTTCTCCTCCTTCGTATCCTTCATCGTCGTTGGTCCTTGTAAATCGATGGCTTTCTTCTCTTATGAAATTTCTAGTTTGATCGAGGGCGGTACACTTCTCCCCAATATGAGATAGGTTTCAGCTATAGTCAGAACTCTAACTTTAAAGTCCGAACCTACTTACCCGACTACGGCTTTCCCAGTTCTCCCGTATGGAGCCACTGTCTTTTGTCTTTCACTAGGCATGTTCTTTCTTCTTTTTATTTTATTAAAGTACGATCTCTTTTCTTTCTTTTTGGAAGAGGAGGTTTAGACCATCGACCAACTACTAGCAGCTTCTTACGAAGCCTCGCGAATGTTTAGTAAGACATATTGCTTCTAAGCGAATGTCTTTCCCTAAATATTAGACATTAAATTCGCAAAGGAGCGGGCATCTTCCTTTATGGTTTAAGGATCCATGACGATCTGAGGTGCCACGTAAGCAGAATGTATGGGATCGAAGAGAACTCTTCTATAGCGCTATTGATAAAATCAAAAACATTCTTTTCTTTCCTTTGCTTTTGCTAGTTGGGGCACTTAGCCATACCTACACCTAGAGTTCGAGTTGGCGACTTCATCGCACGGGCTCATGATTGATCATGAGTCATCAAAGCAAAGGAGGCACTGAGAATTGAATCATAAAGATATAAAGATAGGCTCTAGTTTTGGATCCTGGCTAAGACTACCTTTCTTCTGAATCTTGTCTGCCCTTGGGTGCGGCTATCTCTGTGGAATGATGCCCTTTCCCCTTTTGGCACCCGCAGTTCGCAGTTTGATCGTGTGTCTCTTTCCCCCTTCGAATTAGGCGCCTACTTTTGTTTTGGCTCCGAGGCTTAGTTCAGTGCTCTCCCAAAGGTTCCCTCTTTTTATTTTCTTTTCTGATGCTGCGGGGCCAAGATAAGTTTACTCATCAATAGACTAAAGTTGAAGTTGGAAATGCTGCCTGGCGGGCTAGGGGACGAGAAATAAAGAGAAAGCGACGAAGCCTTTTGTACAAGGGCCTTACTCGCAAATCAATCTATCATGACGGTTATCCAACAAGGTGTTAAAATGAAATAAGAGTGCCATTTCCTCTATTTTAGTCTTTTGCCGTCCGTCTTGCTCGATCGAAGGGTTGCTTTGTCTCCCGAAAATTGGATCTTGGGATGGGTGGGTGCCCTCTTTTCTTGCTCCGGATTTTCTCAAGTGGCAATCGAATATGACCAATAGCCTCTCCCGAAGTGGAAGCGCCAAGCGAATAAGAGATTAGGGTCATGCCAAATAAAAATCAAATAAGTAAAAAAGATTGATATAATAAGATAGCCTTTACTCTTACTAACTAAGGCAATGATATTGGTATTGGGACCGAAAGGAAGGGATCAATGAATCTCATCTGTGCCCAGCCCAAGGCGAGCTATGAATTGAATCTCATATTGTGTGCCGAGGCGCTTTCGTAGACAAGGCTCGTTCCGTACTTGATTTACGAGCTCGTGTACTAAACGAGCGTTAGAGCGAGCGAGTGAACAATTTACTGGCTTCCTCCCTTTTTCCTCACCCTACTCTTTCATTTCCGCTTAAGCTTCCTGGGGGATTAATTGATTGGATACCCGAGAACCATAATCTTTCCTAATCCTAAACATGTAATTTTAAAAGTCTGGTTTGGTTTGAACGAATTTCTCGAGATTACGAAGCTTGAATCATCTTCCATTCATCGTCACTGGCATCATGTACGACCCTGTCACTAGATTTTTC
>CP131466.1:280000-320000 GCA_030664755.1 Microcos paniculata | reverse complement strand
TACTGTGTGGTTTTAGGCGCCTCTCTCTTTGCTTTTTTTCGAGTGTCTATCGCTCTGTAACTTCTCTGTCAAGTTCTACTCTTTTGGCTAATGCCTGGGGCTTTGATTCCTATCTTTCTATGAGTTTAATCGGGAATTGAATTGCTTCCATTAGCGTATATAAAGAAGTAGTAGTTCCCGGTTCAGGGCCATGAATAAAAAAGGCTATTTACCTGACTTCCCCAGGGAGGAAGCAAGTCTAGAGAAAAGCATAAAATCACATATAAAAGGTATAGAGCACCCTACCTTGCTCAGAGAGAGGCAAAGAGAAAGCAAGATAGCTGGCATTTTTACTCAAGAGTGAAAGTTAGATCCATTCGCGCCCAGAGGCAGAGCAAAGAAAGCCTTAGATCTTTGCTTGACAGTCGAGTCGGAGTTGCTCTTTTCGAACAAAGAAGAAACTGGCTAAGATTCAATTGACCTATATAGCCACCAGTTCAACTAAAGGGAGTCGCTTACGGGCTTAAGGCAGCTCGGGACTCTGGGGCGAGAAGAAGCTTTTCCCGCATTCCTGTTGATGCAGAGATCAGACGAGAAGGCCCATCTCTTTACTAGAATCCGATGTGATAGAAGGAGCTGCTCTAGCTTAAGCTTAAGTCGATCCTTACTTAATAGAATAGCCGAACGAATTAGCCATAGAGCTCATCCCCGGTTAATATAGTTGATGATTTCTTGATGGTTGACTGCTATATCTTAATTAGAGAATCGACTGGGAACGAATACTTGAAACAAAAAGAATAAGCGATGCCATTGAATCTGTTAGAGGAAGGCTAGAAGAGAGTAGCTCATGCCCGGCAAAGTCCGATCGTAGAATATCAAAGTATGTTCCCGCGTCCCAGGGAGCGCTAAGAAGCAGGGCCGGAGTGAGGGTTACATGAGTTAGGAACGATCCCTGATGTGGAATAATTATTAAGGGCGTGGGATACTACTTAATCGACCTCAAAGCGAAAGAGATGAAGAGCTAGCCTTATTGAATATAATAAGAGAGAGATGCTTTTCATAGCGTAGTCGTAGTTTCGTACCCGGAATAAACTTGCTTGCCCTCTGGCCTGACCTTCTGAGATGGCGAGAATCCGGTCTTTTCGGCATAACAGGTCTTAGCTTTGACTTGGCAGTAGGAAGAGTCTAAAGGCCTAACCCTATTACCGCAGTGGGAGGAAGAGAAGTAGGAGCGGCAGGCGAAGGGGAATTTCCTTTTGATGGAAAGGGAAAAAATTCCCGATTCAAGTCTTGGAGGAAGGGTGGCTACTCTCTCTTTTGAGATTGTCAGAGCCAGGAGTTGAAGAGCTAACCATAGACAGTCCTTATGCCGACAAGAAAGAGGAAGACTGGAATAGCAGACAAAGTGGAATATGACTCACTAGGAAAGAAGAGATCAGCGCTTTGGTTAAAAGTGGTTTTTTCCCTCGTAAGGCAGGCTCTAGTTCGACTAGCTTTTAGCTGGAACGTGGCTAATTTAACCGGAGATCGTAGTCTCAATCCTAACCGCAGTGAACAGAGGATTTGGCCCAGCTTCTCTGATCTTTCTTGGTAGGAGGGTTTCACCCGAGCAGAAGCGGAGGATCAAGATACTTTTTTGACCTTCACTCTGGAAAGCATGCAACAAAGCCGCTTGATGTTTCCATCAGGAAGAAAAACTTAGCTGATAAGCTTATGTTGGGCATACGGATTCGACTAGCATTCACGTGGGTAGCATTTGAATGAAACCTGTAAGTCAGTGGCCAAGAATCATCGATTTTGGAGTTACCAGCTCAAGTAATGGGAATTTCTTTAAGTAAGAACGATCCCCAGTGTCATCCCCTTCGTCTCCTCGAAAGAAAACAAGTGACGAGAGGGTAGAGGGTAGGGTAGCAAAGAGACGACCACTTTTTAGTAAGATAGCAGCCAGTGAAAGAGTAGAACTCATTATCTCCATTCCAACTCGATCTTATTCAGTTGGAGATTCAATCATCCTTGAAGTGCTCCAGTGGTCGATGTAGAAAAATCGGCTAAAGGTCCATTGCTTTCATAAAGTGAATTTCAATCGTGTATAAGAAAGGCGAATCGAGATAATCGAAGTCCAGTGCTACAGATTTCCCTCAAGCAAAGAACAAAGATTTGATTCGGAAAAGCTAATTCCTTGATCCGGGAAAGCGGTTAGACTCAGTCTCATAGTAGAGGAAAAAGATTCAATCGCTCTCATTCACTCGCCCTTAATCAAGGGGATTCCCGAAAGCGTGGCTATTTCAGACAGACTAAGAGAGAGGTGGAAAGAGTACGGTACGGTATCCATCAGGGTGCGGGGCCGGGAACTCAATAAAGCGCTACGGCTACGGTAGAGGATCATGCTAGGCTCTGCAAGACCATTAGTTGGTTCCGGTTCAAAGCTAGGGGAGAGATCAGCATCGATAGGACATGGAGATGTGGGCTCAGGAAGGAGCAGAATAAGAGTTGGAGTCTCTCCAACATCGGGGGAGACCCAGAGTCAGAGGTGAGAGTGGATTCCTTTCGAGTTTTTCTTGAACCAGTAAATGGGATCTCATTTCGAGTCAAAGAAGAGGTAAACAGCTCTGCCCAAGTGGCAACGAATGCCGATAGGCAAGTAGACAAGTTGATTGATTGGATTGGAGGTTCAAAAGAAGAATGGTTGAAAGAGGGATAAGACCGAGGCCTCGGACTCTCTAGACTCCTCTGGTCTCTATCGACCGAGTGAACATGCCCACTACCTTCTACCCCGTTGTCCCTTCTTTCATAGAAAGGGGTTCAAGACTACTAAGCAGATGGTCCGATCCAAAATGCTAAAATAGATCCTTGCTAAGCTTCTTTCCCAGGTAGTTGCCGGTCGGCGGCCTTGTCAACTGAATTCCCCACTCCATCCTGTGCTACATCGAATCAAAAGATTAATCCAGTTGGGAATTTCCACAACAGGATCTTTATCTCACTAACAAAACCTGAGGCTGATACCTGAGAAGTGGAGTTCCCCTATTTCATGCCTAGAAGGCCCTATCTATGCTACTAAAGCTGGTAAGGGAAATGAATGAAATAAGCTTCTTCAATTCGCATGTGGTAAGCCAAACCATTTTCTCTTCTTTTTTTTTGCATCTAGAATGCTTTAAGCGGTATTTCAACAACGAAAATCATGGTACCAAAGATGGTGCGCCTTCAGAGGTGGAGCCAATTAGCCGCTTTCCTTGTTTCCATGTACCTGGTATCCAGGGATGGGACCTTCCGCCCAATTCTTTTCTTGCCTCGGACGGGAGTCGTCATCATTGATGGTCTTTCTTGAGGAATGGTTCCCCCGGCAAGGGGTAGTGGGTCGGCTTCATTAGTTTGAGTTTCAAATGAATGATCCCCAATTCATTTGGAAAGGGTTTACTAGAGTTAGAGTACGTTGGGCTAAGGAGAGAAAGCCGCTACTCGACCGAAGAAGCTATTCACAAGGAGGGAAAACTGCTTTCCTGATCTTCTTCGAAGCGACAGAGAAGTTGCATCTACTGAACTATCTCCGGAGTGGGAATCCCTTTATAAAAAGACCAATCCCTCTCGGAAAAAGAGGGGTTCAATAGGTATTGGACCCTTCTCTCCCTCTTACCTCATGAGATGGTGATCCTACTTTCAAGGCTAAAAAGAAAACAAAAGAAAGACAACCATTCCTAGAGGAATGCAATCAAAGACTCGAATGAAATGCCAAACAAGACCGCTCCATCGGGTGCCATAATCCAATGACACCCTTCTCTCGCTCCTGCCTCATGACATGGTACTCACGCTTTTCTTTCTCTTTTCCCGGCATAGCGCTTCACTTTCTTTCTATAGGTCGGAGTTCCTAAACTACGGTTTTCGTTCCGACTTTCACTTTCAACTTGCACCTTCATCTTGAACCGCAACGCCCACTTGCATTTTCAAATAAAAGGTCATCCAGAAGGGAAGGAGGATCGGAAGTATTGAAAGACAGAACGGTATTCGTAGATGGATTGGACTTTTGGCAGGAGAGAATACTGATTGAGCACATGCTTCTGATTCATATCTATATAGGATATGCTAAGCCTTTTCTTATTTATCTATCTAGGAAGCAGAGAGATATTATTATATTATAAATAGGTTCCTTCGCTTGAGGGAAAGAGACAAAAGAACAGACCTTTCCTACGAATGTGAATCTGCCAAGGATCCCATGAAGGAAACGGCATAGAGGCGAGGGACCCTGCCAGATCTTCTACTCGTGCGGTCAGCCTATGACACACATACTTTAGTTTAAGACGAATTCCTGGTCATTCCTACCATTTGTTCTCATCATGCCATTTTGACCACCTTGCGAGGAGAATCTGCTTTCTATAGATAGCCCAGAGAGGTGCTTGTTCAAGCTTCACAAATCATGCTTTCAAACTTGCCGCAGTTCTTCTAATAAAATCATCGATAGTAGACCAAGTTAGATGGGAATCGCCTCTACAAAGCTTGTTTTACTTAGAGAGACTTAGTCAACTCATAAAGGATGGGTTGAGGCCCGAGCCCTTGATACGTAGCTGATCTTTAGCTAGTTTCTAATCTTTTTACCCTTCAGTGGTAAACAACTATAGGAAGTATCCTCGGGACTGATCAAGGTTAGACTTTCATTGCTTCAATTCAATAACAACCAGATGGGGCACCTTTTAGAACACATGCGAACAATCCAACTACTACCCCTACTTGATCTTCGTATGCTATTCTCTTCCCAACCCAACCGTCCTCAGTAGGGCTCACTATCTATGCCGGATGCTCTTTTGTGCTACCTTCCCGTTTAGCCCTGCCTACTATTGAATGAAAAAAATAGAAAATCGGATTCCAGGGATTACCTATAACATCGTTGTCAAGGTTAGTCTTCAACCCCTTCCCCGAAACCCTCAATGCTCTTACCCACCTGTCTTTGGCTATATTGAGCTTGTTCATAAGCTTGGACAGTTCTCCTTCCTTGGGCATTCTGTTCATCCGACCACCGCTCTCCAGGAAACTAACGGCTCGCAGCTGTTCAGCCGCTTCTCTAGGAGATGTGCCGCTGACTGGGTTCAGGCTCAACCAAGTCTTCGTCCACCCTTTCTCGAACCAGATCCATGCCTTGGGCTTGAGTCCCAGCTTCGGTAGGAGTCCAAACAGCATTATCCATTTCGAATTCCGAATTCTCATCCATAGGTGGAAATTCTTCTATGACGGCATCAATTGGTTGTTTTGCTTATTCAACGACTCCTTCCCCTGACCTGGTTTTAGCTCTGGCAAACAGCCCTGATAGCTTACAATCTAGTACAGGTTCTAGGTCGAAAGAATCAATGGCAATGGAATTCCTGCTCAGGTTCAATGTGACTCTAAGGCACTTGTTGATGCGCTACTACTATCAGTTCGACTTTAGCAGTTAGGATTTATTTGACTTAGCCGTGCCTGCCGGACTATCCTATCTTTTTTCATTCCGTTTGGCTTGGGGGAAAACTAACCCCTTCTCACTGATCTGATAAGGATAAGGGCGGAATAGCACACTCGTCTTTGAGAGCTGAGTGAGTCACCCACACGTTGGGGTTTTCTAATGTTATGATATAGGTAGGCGTCCTCCGTCACCCTCTGCTTATGCCATTAGTTAGCACTTCCTCGGTCTTTCAGGAATGTATACCCGACCTACTCACCTGTTCTCTCTCGGTTGAGTGAAGGTATCTAGTATCCTAGGTCTAGAGAAAACCTTTGAGCTTATGTAGTGGTCGGCCTTCCCCACGATCTCTGAAACCCTACCGTACTAGGCTAAAGTTCAGATCTTCTTTCTGCAGCATCTTTTTAAGTTGGCTAACCTTACTTGCTTCCTCTAGCTCGGAATTACTCTATAACCTTGCTCACTCTAGAACCAGGGGAAGACGGGAGTCAGACACTTCACTCGGTTCAGTCCACAAAACCAGTTTTTAAGCAGACCAACAATCCAGCAAAAGGGCTAAAAAGCAGACTGCTTCGATTCAATAGGAGGTTTTTATTCCAGCACTCGAACGACAAGCAGCTCAATTGATTCTTGATTCCATTCTTCCACTGGCACCGACCTCTATTCAATAGACAGCTATAGAATAGAAAGAGGATCGGAGCCCATTTCCCCATCAAGATCTGGCCATAGTTTTTCAGTTTTCACGCTCTTCCGAAAAGAGGAGATTTTGGTCTTGACTTCAGACCCACCAAACGGAAGTTTTTGAGTATACTAAGGATTACCCATATCGAGAAAAGGCCCGTGCTGGTACCATACAAGAGTGAAATCCTGCCCCTGATCATGCCTCGAAGAAGGCAATTCACGAGGAAAGGTCCCACTCAGACATTCAGACACACACAAAGACAAACATTACAACCGGGGCACGTTGCTAAGGATGGGCTTCCGCTTTTCATATAGAATAAATGAGCGTGACACATGCCATGATCAGACTAAAAAAGAGAATGAATCGAGACCGAAAGCAATAACTTAAATTCTCACTTTATGGAATTGTTTTGTTTTCTATGGATTCCCCAGAGGGGGGGAGACCCCAGTTAGCGACACATAAATGGTTGAATCAGAGTTCTTGAGATTGGATTGATGCCATGTCTTTCTTTCCCTTCTGGCTCTCAGGGCTTATAGTAGGTTCTGTTCTAAGGTATTCCCTTTCATTTTCTACGCGAGGCTAGACCTTGACTGAAAGGAAAGGAGAAGGGACGAGTGGCTCTGATAGCGCATAGAAGACTGTTTTTGATAGCACCGAAGAACCAGTTGCCACTTTCTGGCTCCATATCTCCTTCCCCTTTTCTCGGTCCCCCCGGAAAAGCGATATATATTAATTATATATATGATTCCCCCCAACAATTCTGTACTATAGCTATCCAGCTGACGAGTTTACCCTAGCTCTTGTGCTCCGGGGAAAAATAAGAGAAGGTGTCTAAAAAAGGAAGCAGAGGTTCTTCACTTCACGTGACATAGTTACGCCCAGGTTTCACCAACTTCGCGTCGGGTTCACTTCAGTGAAATCTTGTTAAAGCAAACCAACAGTTGATTGAACCTTAGGACGGTAGCGAAAGGAACCTTCTAGCTAACCGGGTCAATTCAAACTCACAACATACTCCATGGAATGTTGAATCCAGCGTAATTGGTTTTCTCCAGCGGCTCTTTTTTCTATATTTTTTAAGATGGCCCTGCTACGTCTGCCCATTACAGAGCAGGCCTGACTCTCGTGAGCAGGTCCGCTGGCTTTTAGTATGTCTTTTGACTTTTCTGATCCGGCATGATAAACAACTCGAACTCAACTTCTATTCTTTCAAGAGAGGGCACCGGGATCCCGCGTAAGCGTTGTTTGCCCTATCCCAATAGGATCGACTTGGGTAGTCAAATTCCATTGTGAGATTCAAAAATATGAAAGTAAGGGACCGGAAATCTTAGGATCAAAAGGTTGTTCTAAAGGACTGTAAATCCTTGCTCCTAGGATCAAGGAGGGGTTTTAGGAAAGACTCAAAATCATTCCTAATTACCTAACTTACCCTAGTGTCTACTGACTGAGTCGTAAATTAGATTGGATGGACCGATGGGGAATCAAATTAGGAGTTTTGGAAAGGACTGAAGATACTATGTATCAAGACTCGCGATAGGATCTGAGTGCTCAGTCATTCAATATTTGATGGGTAATTTTTTCTTCTAGAAAAAAAGTAAAAAAAAGCAGTAGAAACTATAATAAACAGTGCAGTAGCAATAAATGCTCGGTACTTCCATAATCTCATCATCTTGTTTTTTTTATTTTATATCCCTTTCCAGTGTCGAATCACAAGAAGTTGGAGCGGATCTTTGATCTTTTATTAGTATTACCCTTCCTTAGACTGGGACGCATACATCGAGAATCCAGTGTGCAATTCATTTTGATAAGATAGATAGATTGTTCCCAATTAGTCATATAGGTTACACTAAATCGGAGCTAGAATAAAGGGTAGGTTGAATCTTAAAAGTACCCTGCCGGGTACGGGTAACTATGTTAAGTTAATTACGTATCATAAAAAAAATTTTTATATGCTCCTGGGAAATAAATTGTGCTACTCTATTCGATGGATCAGGAACAATCGAAAAAAGCCAGACCAGTACGGTATCTCTTTGAATCCTGAATATGGTGATTCCCCCGATTGTACAAACCTACATATGTTTCCCCCCCATCAATCGGTACTAGTTATTGTCATTTGGATTTCTTTACTTTCTTTGTCCGATGAGAAATGCGAAACGAAAGAAGGATCCTCCTGCTGGGAATTAGATCCTACTCTTTGTCTCTTCTTTTCTTTTTACAGAAAATGAAGAGATGAATTGATCGATTCATCGGATCCTAGGTCGGGACTGACGGGGCTCGAACCCGCAGCTTCCGCCTTGACAGGGCGGTGCTCTGACCGATTGAACTACAATCCCAGGAAAATTAGGTGTACAGCCTCAAAATTCTTATTATTTTTCTTATTGGATTTCATTCCAACCATTTAGTTTCGCCGTGTTGTAACAAGAGACACGAATGATATACTATATTATTATAATAAAATATATCTTTATAAATATAAATGCAGTAAACTCATAGTGGGCTAATTCATGAATTGAATCAAATGGGCCCTTTAACTAAGCGGTAGAGTTGCGCTCTTTAAACGCCCTAAGAAATAGGCGTAAGTCGTCGGTTTAAATCCGATAAAAAAGGGCTTTTCTATTTTCTACGAAACTCCTATCTTAGTCTTCATTTTCTTTTTCAGCAGAGAATATAGATATGAAAAAAAGGTAACCGCCTGGTGAGTAGTTTTTTTTTTAGTTTTTAAGTAGAATGTTCATTATGATGATAAGTAGTCGATTAGGAGAATTGCTATGTCATTTATGGTCGTTGCCTCATCCTCATGTTTTTATTATTCAGATTTGTTGTTTTGGGACATAGATATTCTAGATACCCATTATGGAATCGATAAAGTCTTCCTACTTCTCCATTGTTCCAATCAGATTCGAAAAATGAGAAAGAAAGAAAAAGTAAGTGGACCTAAAGAAAATCATAACTATATAAGCTATTCTGATATTAAGATTCGATATAGATGAAATCGTGGAAGCGGACCTTTGATTTCCTTGGACCACGTAAAAATTCGTCGTCCGATTGAATCCTCTTGTTCTTGGATGCTCTATAGGAATTTTTCGCTATTCCTTTTCTCCACCGAGAAAGGTTCATTCCGAGTCACAAGAGCAATCTCTCTTTTTTTTCATTTTGATTCTTTTTGTTATGGTAATGCAATGCAAGAGGTCGGAAAGAAGGTTGTTTTTAATGATGAAAAGAGCTTTTTTTTATGTTATATGAAATTGATGAAAACCCGATATTTAAAGGTAGGTAATGTTAGAAGACGACTGTCGGTATCTGATGGTAAGATACCTGCGGTCGGTATATCTTTGAAAGCTCAGACGGAGAGAATAAACGGACTCCTCGAGGGCTACTTAAGGCACTTTAGTGCAAACCAGAAGGGCTGGAGCTGTTGGATGTTGCTCAGTGCTGCTATAACTTAACAACCAAAAAGCTCTGCGTCGAACTTCAGTCCCTTCGAGTTGGCCACGGGGCAACAGCCTCTGACGCCCCACACCATTGTGAAAAGAGGGGGCTTGCCCATCAGCCTACTTTGCCAAGAGGTGGCAGGATCGCAACGACCTAGCCCAAACCTACAAAAACTAAAGGCTTGGCCGGGTTTGAAGGAAGAAGAAAGTAGACCTTGTAGAGAAGCAGATAGGAGGGGTAACCTATAGACTCAAACGATCAGCTCGATGAAAACTCACCCCGTATTCCATGTGAGTTAGTTGACTTCGATTAGACCAGACCGAGCCAGAGAGGAACGTGCCCGCGAGGGCACCACCAGATGTTGTAGATGAACCTACTAAAGAAGAAGGTTGAGTATATCATAGCTGCCCGCACCATGGGCTAGCCCATACACCCACTGCACGAGTGAAATACTACTTAGTCAAGTAGAAGGGCCAACCTGAGAGCGAGGCAAGCAAGCTGCGAACGGGCTGAAACTTACGATTCGAAGACCAAGTCAGAGATTACTAGACCTTTCGCAGAGCGACTCTCAACGAGGACATTAAGACTTAAAAAATGTTTTTTTTGGCTTAATCCGCCTTTACTAAAGATCAAGGAGTATACTTGTACTCCGGCTAATAAAGGAAAGGTTTTTTTCATTTTAAATTGAAGTTTGACTCTGATTAGATCCTTAGCGCAAGCGCTAAGTAAGCAAGCTACCTTATGTAATGTAAAAAAAACCGAGGAAAATAACGTCAAATAGAAACGAACAAGGTCTTACGGCGCGATCACTATATCTTTTCTTTTTTTTTATATATGGAAAGAGGGGATGATACGTGGCGTGGTATACCTAATCGTTTGGTCAACGAGACGTACGTAAGTCGACATAGCTCCATGTATATGTTCTTTGGAGCTAGAACCCATAAATAGAATGAAATGAAATAATGGTGAGCCTAGGGCGACGAATATGGCTCAAGGGTGTCTATACTATACAAAGCCCTTCTCTTATTCATTCAAAGGGGCAATGCACCAGCCAGCCGGTGTGGTGGCGAACACGCTGTGCTGTAAGCCAAGCTGTTCACCTTGTAGACGGAGGAGATATAGAAAGTGTGCCGTGCGTGATTCAAAAGATTCTATAGTAGCACCAGTATATTATTTTATTTCACTTAGCCTGCCTCCCCCATGACTTTCCGGACCAACCAACCCAGATCTGCCCTTGCAAGTCTCTCTGCATTTTGGGAGCAGAGCATGCAAAATCGATCGAGCAATGGATGGATCTTAGAAGAATTCCACTTTGAACGGCGCAACTCTTTCTATTTTTTCGCTGGAATGGATTTTGTCTCCCCTCCTCTTTCAATCGGCACACTCGACGCAGATAGCTCCGGTGGCCCCGGCTTCTGCCTCTATCAGGCGGCGGCAGCCCCCACCTCCACAGCCACAGCATGGAGGAGCAGCTCCTTAATCCGCACTACAACCAATCCACCGGATCGATATATGATGATGCTAAACCGAGACCGAGATAGAGAAAGAGGGCTGTCCCTTTGTTGGCTTTTCGAAAAAAAGCACTCATAGGAATGGTGCTAATTCCCATGTTCTTTTTAGTCTCGCTTGGTTTCGGGAGCCTCCCCCTCCCCGTCTCTTACTCGTCTTTTGAAAGCCGTCATCCTGGATTTCTTTTTTTTCGTATGCCGGGGAAAGTGCCTCACCTTTCTACATTAATTATTATTAATATTTCCTCAGGTCTCTATAAAACAGAATGAAAAACCCGGGTGAAAACACAAACAAAAAGAGAGAAGAAAAGTAGAAAGGGGGGAAGAAGTCTAGTGCTAGTTCTTACTGAAACTTTTTTATTTAACTTTCATTTTTGAGTGGTTTCTTTGTTCTCTTATTTTGATTGAAAGAAAGACAAAACTTCCTCTTTTTCGACTTCGGCTATGACTAATGTCCCGGCTGAATAGGCGTCAAAGCTACCTGAAAAAAGGCAAGATTCCCCATTGGATAAAAAATTCTAAAATAGAAATAAAGGCGCATACGCGGGAAGGGGGCCCCACTACTTCCAGGGGTGGGGACTAGCCTCATTCTTTCTTACTGGGCGAGAGGTGCACCTAACCCACCTACCCACTCATCAATCACGGTGTTCAGCTGACTTGCACCGATAGACCCCTATTGTATTGGAATTAGGCGCCCATCTTTTTACTGTTGTCAACTAATCTCTTCAATGTTCGATTCTACTCTATGTTAGAACATTTCTGTGAATGCTATTCTGATCTAAGTGGTCCTATTCTGTGTCCCGTGCTAGGAAGCATTACTCCTCTTTTCATTCCAAATTCAAGAATACGACCGATACGATTGATTGGTCTGTGTGCCTCTTTTATTACTTTTTTGTATTCTCCTGTTCCTCGGATACAATTCGATCCTTCTACGGCCAAATCTCAATTTGTGGAAAGCCTTCGATGGCTTCCTTATGAAAACATCAATTTTTATTTGGGTATAGACGGTATCTCTTTATTCTTCGTGATATTGACCACATTTCTGATCCCTATTTGCATTTTGGTGGGCTGGTCTGGTATGAGAAGTTATGGGAAAGAGTATATTACAGCATCTCTAATTCGTGAATTTCTAATGATCGCCGTGTTCCGCATGCTGGATCTTCTACTATTCTATGTTTTTCCCGAAAGCGTGCCAATCCCTATGTTGTGCGGAGCTGAGCATCTTCTATTCGCTGGGATAAAGCTTTTCCTCTGCAGGGGCCTTGTGCAGTAAACCCCCTACGGGCGGTCGTCCGTCGTCGTAAAGTAGTCCCCGCGAAGCTTTCGGGAGGAGGGGTAGTCTTGTGTGTAAGCATAGCATTTCTGGTCGAACCCGCCCAACCCAACTAAGAAGAACCGAACCTGACAGACACATCTTTTTCCTTTTGGGAGGGTACTCCGAGTAGTGGGTACCTCGTAGGACCTCGACCCGCCTACTCGGGTCTTGTATGGATATGCAGGAAGGGGTGCTCCTAGGTGTGTGTAGGGGTTGTGTTTGTTCGCGAGAATGGATTCCTCGTCAAGTCATTTTGGGGGGTGTGGACACACTTGCGCGAATTCGGGTAACGGCTACAAGGGAGAAATCGAAAGGAAACTGTACCCGACCAGGGATGGACGTAAACTCGTAAGCTACCGAGGGTAGGGATAATCGTCCAGGTCTTATTGTGAAACAAAAAAGCCGCCCCGCCACAGCGGGCGGGTTGGCTCCTCTGTCGTCGCCGGGGAGCTCTTGGCGAGGAGACCTTAAGAAAAGTTTCTAAAACTAACGGGGGGGGAGGATCGACCCGTTCAGTATAATTCCGAAGAAAGACTGTTGGCAGCAGATGGAGACATTTCTTTGGCCCCCTTCAAAAGGAAATGCGGGCAGGGTTAAGCTCGGCAGAGGGTTCGAGAATAGGGTAGGGTTCTGTCCTTAAGATTCAGATAAGAAAAGAGTTTCAAACCTTTATGCATGCACCTCCGTATAAGTGCTGCGTACAAGTTCCGGCCGGAAAGATCAAACCAATTTGAACCGCTCACATCACAATAGTAGTAGCGTAAAGGCCGTAAGTCGGGGGGGCGGCTATAACATAAGGCTATTACTTTCACATCTCTCTCTCTCTCTCTCTCTCTCTATCTATAGATAGAGATCCGCTGCGTGAGCAACCTGACTGTGCGTTACAGGTGCTCTACAGGCCGAACTCCATCTTTCTTTCCAACGAGCCCTTTTATCTTTTGATTTGGAAGACGGGCGTTGCGTTCGGTTCGAAAGGCATGGTTTTCAGTATGTCTCCAGATGGGGCCCCCACTAGTCCGGCTAGCTAGTGAGCGGTTCTTTCGGGCGAGAAGCAGGCCGGGCCCTACGGGCGGGCATCCCCCGCAACGCAAGCTGCATTGTTCGCCATCACCCGAAAAGCAAAAGATTCGAGAGTCCAGGCTGAAAATACATGCATAGATAGTGGTCTAATGACAAGGGCCGACGACGGAAGCTCGGGACAGAGCCGTATGATGCGGAAGTCTCACGTACGGTTCCCTGAGAAGGGAGTGGCTACCTACTGGAGCTTCGACCGACCACCACCGGTCAATTCCGCTTTGGGGCCACCCCTTACTCTACCATTATTATAGGGGTATGGGGTTCGAGACAAAGAAAGATCAAGGCAGCATATCAGTTTTTCCTTTATACTTTACTTGGATCTGTTTTTATGCTATTAGCTATTCTGTTGATTCTTCTCCAAACAGGAACCACCGATTTACAAATATCATTAACCACAGAATTTAGTGAGCGGCGCCAAATCTTTCTATGGATTGCTTCTTTCGCCTCTTTCGCCGTCAAAGTGCCTATGGTACCTGTTCATATTTGGTTACCCGAAGCTCATGTAGAGGCACCTACGGCAGGATCCGTCATCTTGGCAGGAATTCCTTTAAAATTAGGAACCTACGGGTTTTTAAGATTTTCAATACCCATGTTTCCCGAAGCGACACTTTGTTTTACTCCTTTCATTTATACTTTAAGCGCGATTGCTATAATATATACTTCCTTGACCACTTCAAGACAGATCGATCTTAAGAAGATCATTGCTTACTCCTCAGTAGCCCATATGAATCTGGTGACTATTGGTATGTTTAGTCGGGCGGCGGCCGTTAGGTCACCTATTTTGAGTTATGGACACACAAGGCCAAAACATGTGTGCCGGGCGTGCGACCCATAAACCTACTAGCAATGGGGGAGAAAACATAGCATGTCGCAACAAAAGCTTGATTTGAGGCGTCAGCAAAACACTGCCGTCTGTTCCAAAAAAAAGCCCCTTAGCGCCCCGGGGCGGGAGTGGGGGACGGCCCTACGCGCAGGCAACAGCAGCACCGGCTCCACGAAGTCAGAATCGAATCTTTCTGTTGGCTTTCCCAATTCATTTGTAAATAAGAATTTAAGGGCTAGAGGCGAGCGCCTCTAGCTGCTTCGCCTGCTTCTTATTATGGCGGCTATGTTGGCGTGGCGAAAATGAACGAAAAGCGATATGAACGTGCTATTTTCAAATCGATTGATAGATAGCCTGATCTGTTCTGAGAGATCGAAAGACTAGGAATAGATAGAGAAGGAATCTATCAATAAAAAAAGGGGGAAATCCCCTATTTCTATCTATTGATGAGACAACTATCTATTCTTGATCCATCAGAAAGAAATCGATATGTATCTGATGGAGTCTACATCGTACGTAGAGCGCCCAAGCGCTTTTTAGGCCAGCTCAGTTCTCTTATCCATCGGTCCAATGCACTGGGCTCATCTCATGGAGGGAAAAGCCAAAATGTAGTTGTGTTGTTGTTGTTCGCCGCTTCGATGCATTCCCTTCTCTCCCCGGCATCGTCCCACACAGAAAGAAAGAGCGCAGAGCCGCGGCCCGACCTGTGGGTCCGCTAACGTAAAGCGAGGAGTTGAGCCTGAACTGGCGAACCGAAGTCACTTTCGGAACCATACTTCCTACAGCTAACACGCGTCCAGTCCAGCGGGAACGCGTAGCGCAAACGAACGAGAGCTGCTATACCGAATCCCCCGCTGGCCATCGGGGACCGAGTGGTAAGGCCATGATCCGCAGGGGAACGGATCACTCATTCTTCCATTGGGGACAGGTGCACGAACGACAACTCCAAACGTCACACATCCGCCGCCTACTTACCGTTTAGGTGGCACCAGCGAGATCCAGCTAAGGAAAAAGAGTTTCGCGGCTGCTCCACTCCGCCGCGGTCTCATGAACTGAACTTCGTTGCCTTCCCGCGCGCAAAGCGAATGGGCGCTGTGCTGTGGGTCAGTTTCGGGGCGGGGGGGCTCGAGAGACCAGAAGAATGATTCATTTGGATCGACGAGCTTTTTCAGCCCCAAAACTAAGAATAAATGGAATGTCTGTCTATCCATGAACATCTATTCTATCTGTATAGATAGGGGATCCCTCTATACATATAAAAGTTTTTTATGGCATGATATGATCGCCTAGCCGTAGCCGGCATATCAGCTGCGCTCAATATGCGGGATTTCTGTTGGATCAGATCTTTTGCTTTGACGGAAGCTTTTGGACCTAGAAAAAAGGACTTTAAGCCTTCGCGCAAGCAAACGCGAGAGAAGCAAGCAAAGTATAAGCTTTGCCAGAAGCAAGACGAGGAAGCGGAGCTGTCGTATAAGCGGTAGCTTCCCCCGACCGACTAAAATACAACAGTCGCGGCCTACTTTGATTCAAAAGGAAGGCGAAGGGTTTGGACACAAGCAAACGGCTTTCTATCATAGTTGCAAGGGTTCCAAACCTTAACTACTTAAGTACCAAAGGCTGCTTTCGGTTGGTTTCATAAGGGGGCTGTTCACTACAAGCTATCAGCGCTGTCTTAGATTGAACGGCAATAAGATAAGTCGACGTTCAATCTCTAAGGCGGGTTTCCGCTGAGAACGGAATAGTGTTCGTGCCCAAAGGTGAACAACGCCCTAGCTTCTAGAGTTCGCTGCTTTTCCCAGGCCGGAGAAGGGCTTATACTGCTCGCCTGTGTTTGGTTTGATATATTCATTTAGTACCAATACAAACTACAACTACACCAAAGTGGAAGGGCCGCTATAGAAGCTAGAAGTAGCCTATAGTATAGTAGTCGGCCTAACCAAAGCGTCACGACAACAAAAAATGACCCTTATGAATGGAATCTTAAGTAGGGGGGGCCCGCCCGCCTACCAATCAAAGAGGCTGAGAGTCAGCGTAAGCTCTTCGAGCTTTCTCCGCCAGAGAAAGTAGAGAGGGGGGGAAGCGACTCGTCGTAGAAGCTTCGCTTCCGGGACGAAGCCAAGCCTAAAAGATCGACTTGGCGCAGGAGGCCAAGCATTCTGAGCTAGAAGGAGGCAAGCAAATGAAAGAAGACATTACTACGGGCCAACTACAAGAAGCAAAGCTTCGTAGACTCGGCAAGTCGCTTATAGAATGCCGACTACTAAGTGAAGCCTTTCCACTTTATTTAATAAGGGAAAAGGGGGGGGGGAAGCGAAGCTTAGCGAGCTTTATAAGGCCGACCACTACATAAGCCGCTGGCGGAAAAAGCTCTTGAGAGCTTCCCTTCATTCGCTTCGCGGGAGCCGCACGGCACATAGCTGGAAGTCAGAGGGCCCATACTACCTGCCTAACCCTTCGCTCCGAGGGACCGTAGATCGGAAAGCGCCTTCTAAACCACCCCATTCATCCAAAAGAGAAGGGAAGGGGCCTATGTATTTGCATGACCCCTGTAGATTTTACCCTATCTACACCCGGAGCCAATCCCCTATCGGTCCTGCCACCACGCCGCAGAACGAGAGCTCGTGTGGAACCTTTTATTTCTGGCGTAACCGCGGTGGAACGTAACAAAATATTACGGTCGCGTAACATAAGGGCCGGAGGTACGGTAAACTCGGCCAAAATATGACACCCGAAGGGCCCGGCACGCGCAATCCTATCCTATCCGAGGTTACCCCCTGCATGCACTTCGGACAGCCGACCGTAGCATCATAAGGGGGACCTCCCTTTCGAGGTAAAAAAGGTACGATACATAGGAAGTTGGTCTTTCTCAACGTGGTGTATAGCACGAAAAACCTTTCGATACAAGATAGGGCCGTTCTCACATGAAAGAAGAGAAGAAAGGATTGATTCTCTTTTTTCTCTTTCTCGGGGAGGAAAGAGAAATAGAGTCTTATGGGGGGAGGGAGAACATTCGGGCGCATTTATCAAAATCCTCCACTGCATCCAGAATCACAAGTGGAACACTAAGCAGGGGTGGGAAGGCAGCGAACTCCGCAACAAAAGCGGAGCGAGCCCCTTACTCACCTCTCTCTATAAAGCCCTATTAGTAAAGCTTGAAAGCCGTTGCGCGCTACTAGCGCGCATCCGTTTTTCAGCTGGCTTCAAAGTGCTAGTTGTAGCGCGCTAGCGCCCCTATAGAGTAAGGCTCTTCTGTGGAGTCGCACTCCACGAGCCTTGTCTTCCCTCCAACGACTAGCTTCCCTTTCTTGTTCCGGCCCGACAACGAGGGCGCTGCTCTTCTCCCGCCGTGGAAGGACTTCAGCCTGTGGTGTGGTTCAACCCATGGGCGGAGTCGCCCTCACCCCCCATTGTTCAGTGCTCCCTGCTGCTTCGCTGGGCTTTACCCGTCCCCGGCGTGGACGCGGGCTTCTATAATATAAGAAAATGAGAAGCTCTCAACACAAGAAAACGCGAACCGCGCGGAGCCCGCCCGAGTTCGTTTTCTGCCGCCACTGGCCGGCCGCGGGGAACTACTGCTCGGTCGGGGGGAAGGGAAAGGCTTGGGCCTACCTATCCCGATAGGACCTCATAAAAGAACGGGAGCTGTTGAGAGGTTCCATAGGCAGCACTTTTGTACGTGATCGTAGTATGTCACGTCGTCTCGTCCCCGCTGCATTGAAGAGTACCTATGCACTATGTTCCGGTTCACTGATAAGGAAGATAGAGTTGGGGTGGGGGTCTACGATGTGATACTCAAGTATGACCCGGGGAGATACATGCTAACTATGGGTAGGAAGCAGGAACCCTTATGTAAATAACTTCGGGGGGTTAAAGATCTCTTATACTACCATCGATCGACAGAGCGGAACGACCAGAAAAAGAAGTGAAGTTAGAAAGCCGTATGATAGGTGGTAACTATCTTGTACGGTTCGGGGGGTAATCGGCGTACTCCGATCAGTGGGGGGGATCTTTGGCTCTATCGAACATACAGGGAATTGGAGGTAGCATTTCACCGATGTTAAGTCATGGACTGGTTTCTTCAGCCCTTTTTCTATGTGTTGGTGTTCTATATGACCGACATAAGACTCGACTTGTTAGATATTACGGGGGTTTAGTGAGCACCATGCCGAATCTCTCTACCATTTTCTTTTCTTTTACTTTGGCCAATATGAGTTCACCTGGTACTAGCAGCTTTATCGGGGAATTTCTCATCTTAGTAGGAGTTTTCCAAAGAAATAGCTTAGTAGCCACATTAGCCGCGCTTGGGATGATTTTAGGCGCGGCGTATTCCCTTTGGCTATATAATCGTGTGGTTTCTGGAAATTTAAAATCCGATTTCCTCCATAAATTCTCCGATTCAAATGGCAGAGAAGTCTCTATATTTATACCTTTTCTTGTTGGAGGGGCGACCGTCCGTTGAACTACCAAAGAAAAAAGGGTAAACCAATGTGATCATGACGTTGTAGGTGCTTGCGATGGGACGGATGCGACTTCCCTTAGTTGGTTTGGGTGGCATAGCCCGTTGCAGAAGCCCCTCCCCTTTTTTTATTTCTTTTTTTAGTCTTTAGGGAGCCAAAGCTTTACCTTACTAATAAAATAAGGCTCGCGCAGGGGCGTTCACTTTTTTTTGGCTGAGCCGTATCTTTCTGGGTGGGACTGAGAGAAAGAAAGGACGGAGGGCAACCATGCATGGTACTTCTCGACCGTGTCTCCGAGGGACAGTTGAACGAGCGACTCATGAATGCTGCCGGGTTGGACGAGCCAATAACTCGAACGCGTTCGGTCTGTTTTTTGAGCAAGAATCACAGCGTTACCTTACCTTCACCATGATACGGACTCCAAGTTCTTATGGCAGAGCACGAGGAGATTTATTATCAATATGATTATGGGAATGGAAACCAGAAGCACGACCGGGGCCTTCGTAGTCCAAAATAATAAAACCATCAATAACAGTAACGTAAGCATGAGACTTTTTGGTAGTACCGGTGAACCAGATAGCCGCGGCGATGGAATCTGGGACGGAGGACTCGTAGTATCTCTCTAGATCTGGCAAAAGCGAAAGACCCCCTAATGTAATTCGAATGGAGGCTGACTGCTGAGCCCGCTCTGGCCTCGCAGGGCGGGCCCTTGTGGTTGCGAGCTGGAGCTGCCATAGCTTATGGCTAGAGCAATGAGAGGGCCCCCAGCAGAGAGAACAGTAAGGATAACGAGCGCTCCGCCCGTCAAGCGGGCGGCAGGAGCAGCGGGCAAGTGCTTGTTAGGCCAACAGCCCAGTGAACCGGGCGGGGCACTCGACGAAAGGGGGGCACACTGAGCAAGTACGAGAAATTAGCCCCGCTCCGCTTTATTAAAAGAAAGGACCGCTACGGGGGAAACCCCAAGGACCTATGGAAGTCAAGTCGGGGCTCGTCCCCGGTCAATATTGGATCAAACAATAGGGGAAAAGATTGTACAGTTCCCTACCGAGACAACAGAAACTCTCAACGGATCCTCCGCGCGCTGGGCATACCTCTTCCGTGCGCCTTTATCGTGACGGGAACAGAACAACAGGGAAAGACCCGGCCGATCTGCCCAGGGCTCGAGGGCGAGCTTTATTTAAGAGAGAATGGGGAGTGAATCGAAAGGCTTCCGTTTCCGTTTTTGGTTTGGGGGCTTTCGGGCTCCTCTCGATCTTATTCGTAGTTGGGAAGGGGGAAGGAGTCTAAATCAATGGACATTAATGAACCATCATTGATGGACGTTGCACATGACACGATCAATTCGACTCAAGGCCTGGCGCCATTCCCGGACCTAGCAGCAGACGGGCGGGCCGGGCCTGAATTCAGACCAGACCAGACTCTTCTTTGTTTGAGCTGCTCCCACGCACGCAGACCGGAGGATCTCAGTTGTCCTGGACTGGACAAGTACGTAGAGATCTTCGTGGAACCGGGGGAGGAGTCTCAATCGATCTTTTCTAGGATTCCTTATCACGCCACGCACGGAGGTCATATAGATCGAAACCCGGAGCGATAAGAACGAAAGCCCTACCCACAGCTACAACTACTGGCGCTTCAAAAGGCTTAGATTCTAAGGGCGCTACTGAAAGCCTTTTTTAGGTCGTGTAATAGGGAGGTGTAAGCGCCTCGAAAGCCTTTGGTACTTCGGTAGGGCGAACAGCCCTTAAACCAAAAAAAGGTTTGTTGGAACCCTTCCCCTATTTCTACATTTCATTCTCTATTCGGCCCGCCTCAAACAAAATGAGAAAAAAGGAGAGGCCTATTGATTCGAAGTCACTACGAAAGGGTCGGTCAATAGCATAGCTCTTTCTTTTTCTGGTCTCCTTTCGAAGGAAAGGCCTTCGCATTCCTAATCCGGTAGGGCCGGACGGCTTTGTTTGCCCCAGCTTAGCTTGGCGAATCGCATCCCCGCGCAACGACATTGTTTGTGCGCCCCTTACCGTTCTCGCTCAGTGTTTGCAACGGCTGGGGAGGCAGTCGTAGAGTAGAAGCGAAGCCTATCGCCACGCCGACCATCAAATACGAGATTGGGCCCCTTCTCAAAGATTTGATGGAATGGCCTAGCCCACCCAAGAGCGCTTATGTCATATGGGAACTCATGGCTGGAAACAATCCTTATGGTTTTGATATTCGGTAGGAATAATAAGATCAAAGTCCAGGTTGGTTTTTGAGCCTAGTGATAGGAGACTATCTAGCTTGGTTCGGAGAGCACTTGTTGGGTATTTTTTTTGTTTCTAAATGTTACGGCCTAAATGCTGAACTATTGACCCTACTTGTTTGGATGGGTGTTCACCCCAAAGTGTTCCCGGACTGCATGCATACATCCGTAAGTAACTTAGTGCAACATGGCAAATTTCATTGAGAGGAATCAGCAAAGAAAAGAAAAACGGGTCAACATCTTAATGTTTATTTGAGAGATTGTCCTCGGGCTGAGGAGTGTCCACATGAGTTCGTTGAGGTGGAATAAAAACCTCTTTTATATTCTGTCGACAGTTCGGATTGATCCACCTAAGTAGAACGAAAAGGAGGAATTGGAAATTTAAAGGGGGCCAGATCAGAAGCTTTGCTTCCGGTAGCTTGCTGACTCTCCTAGTTAGAAGAAGGCTCTTTAGCGAATTATTTAGATCTGGATAGAGTCCCCTTTACTTTGATATTCTATTAGTAAAGCGCTAGCGCGCTACAACTAGCATAGCAGCCTGCGGAAAAGGCTAACGAGCTCCTACTAATAAGTTGGAGCAACAAGCAACGGATTGAGCACATCTTTCCCCTTTCTATTAGTAAGGTTGTCAAAAGGCTTTCCGATTGTTTGATTGCAGGGCGTTTAGACTTTACTAAAAAAATATATAGGGCAAAGAGCATCCGCTTTTATAAAAAACTTTTAGTCATCTATCTCGCTACCTACTCTTTTTGCAAAAAGGCTTTGGGGATAGGATCACACTCGAGAAAGAGTCTACTTCAAAGGCTGCAGGGGGGACTAGGCTCTGCAGGTGGGCACCACTATTCATCATGTCAAGACGGTTTGTTTGTTTTCGAAAGTAATCAAAAAGATTCGACGAAAACCGGGCATACATTCGAGAGAGAGAAAGATTCCGAGACTGGGGAAGAGAGGCTTCATGGATCGAGTAATTCCATAGATATTCTAGTAGGGGGTCACTATGAAATCACTGCGACAGACAAAGGCAAGGAAGGAATTTGATTGATATGGATGCTTTCTTGAAGCTCTCTTCCGATATATGAAATGGGATACCAAGGGGAAGCAGGAATTATACCAATAGGGCACTGCTCCCCGCCTGTCGTAACAACAAAAAAAGTCCATACCGGAATTTCATTACCTTCTTCCTAAAACGGGGACATTGGTACAACAGAAGGCTCGAGAGACCTCGAGCGTAATATACGCTACCCTCGGATATACTTTAGCCACATCTTCATCCAGTTAAAGAATGAGGCGATCAAGAAAGGCGTGGGCCTCGTAGTACCCGCATACGACAGCTCTGTGGAGCTTTTCGGGTCGATAACCTGTTCGACGTCAGAACCGATCTCAAAACCCTCATATCCCCCTCTGAAGATAAACGACTTTCTTTATATCTATGCAACTAGTTCTTTCACTTGCTTCTAAATCCATCTATCTTGCTTACTCAAAAGCTTTGAATATTCGACTCGAAATCTTGCTCAGGGGTTCGAGGTCGTCCAAGACCAGACTTGAAAGAATTATTACTATTGGCAGGTCAAGCGTTTGGTGTTCCGTATACTAGTATTAAGGTGGAAGATCAAAATGGAAGTCATATATAGCCTATAAATTAGATATATATTTTTTATTCAGGTTTACAACAAAACAACAATATCATAAGAGAAGCAATACTTTCCACGCTACGATCTTGCTTACTATCTAACTAAGAAAGAGCAATAACATGTTAAGTAGTAGCCTAAACGTTAAGAAGCTCCATTCATGCCATAGCTTGTCAGCTCGATTTCCACGTTCAATCGCTCTACCTAGATCTCGCCTTAAACTACCGGAACTTAGACGTACTGCTAAGGCAAAGACGGTCCTCTCTTCTTATTCTAAATCAAGTCTCAATTATCATAAGAGAAGAAAGGCAAGTCAATACGTACGCCCGGTTCACCAGGTTCTACCACTGCAGGGCCCAATCATAGTCAAAGGAAGAGTTTGATCCTGGCTCAGAAGGAACGCTAGCTATATGCTTAACACATGCAAGTCGAACGTTGTTTTCGGGGAGCTAGGAAGAAGGAAAAGAGGTGACGTCACTTATTAGCAGAAATAGATCTCTTTCTTGGCTAAGGGACTGGGCGGGCGCTCGAGTTACAGAGCGATTTCGAACATATGTAAAAAAGTCCCCTGTTGACGGAAGCCAATTATCACCAGCATTAAAAAAGATCCTAATTGAGAATTCCACTCTCCTCCGCTTTAGATACTACTTCCTGGATTTTCAAAGCTAGATAGCAGGCTGAGTATCAGCTAAAGCAGCATCAACTTCGGGCTAAAGATAAGAAGAAGAAGCATTGAGCAAGGAACTGAATGACTTCTCGAGCGCTAGTAGGCCTATTGTAGCCAGGGCATATATAAAAGTTTTTCATAAATTGGTCTATTAAAAAGTCTTTTTCTTGGGAAGCGTGGTTGACAAACAAACCGCTTCGAGGAGGCGACTGGGCTATTTATTGCCCGAACTTGTGTTCTCCTCTTTTAGAGAAACCCTACTTAACGCTTCAAACAATTGAGCCGGAAAGCATTTTTACTTGTTTCATTCTTCTTTGAGTTGACATAGCCTACATGGCTATAAAGCACTTTCTAAAAAAGTTAACAGGAGAGCTTTCGCTGCTGCTGGATTGAATTTTCCTGTATGTTAACATAAATCAAAACTTAAGCCACAAACCAATGCCTTAAGCCCTTTTACGTTACGGTTTTTGAGATCTAATATACTCGGTCCACTATATCTAATTCTTTTTCGAAAGAAAAGATTAGAACACTCAAGCAAGTGGAAAAAGGGCTTCTGAAAGGTTAATGTCCGAGGACATAGTAAAAGAATAGGAATCGAATGCAAAGTAACTTCATGCTTATCCGGTTTTAGCAGCAAATCCTTACTCCGAAGATGTCATAATCGGAAAAAGAGGGTATCCAAATCCAAGTTATGAACAAGGAAGTGGATAGAGAGGAATCCCCAGATCAAATAGAAGCCTGCATAACCAAACCACTTCACTAGTGACTGCAAACATAGCCCAGTATTCTGCCTCTGCACTGGATTTGGTGCCAGTTCCCTGCTTTTTGCTCTTCCAGGAAAAAAGAGAATATCTCAAAGGAAGAAAAAAACTCCAGTGGTGAAGCGGCGATCAATAGGGCAGCCTGCCTCTAGGAGTAGGGGCTGAAAAACGACGTATATAGTTTTATCTGCTTTATCTAGCGCGCCGCACGAAGAAGCTGCCTCCGCTTGTCCTTTATCGGTCAAAACTCAATCAAGCCAGAAGCCTGTTTGCAGTCAAAGAAGCTCTACGTTTCCCCCAGCCAACTACATCAGTTTGTGAGATTCTGATCGGGTCGATACGAAAGAGGCTATCACTAAACATAGCAAAATTTTTGATGGAATAAAAGATTGAAAACACAAGGGAGAGCACTCATAACAAGTTCATATTCTGGTTCCATATCACCATCTAAATAGGGAAATCAGAATCAGGTACCTCCGGGCACTCGAAGACAACAGACAAGTTTTTCTTAACCTCAGAACTATGAGTTTCTTCGGAGACAAGAAAAAATGTCGTCTTAACACAGCGGTTTTGAATGTCGTTTAATCGTTCCTGCTCAAAAGGAAAGACTTCTATTAACTCACGATTTGTCGATCTCAAGTCAAGAGCAAGTAGCAGTAGTTCTAGTGAGTGCATATTGGTTGGATTGATGTTCATTCGCTCTGCTGGCGTAGTGGCATACCGAAAAGACATAGTCAGGCAAAGCATTCTTTTCGATCTTGTACTCAGGTACACTGAAAACCAACCCCCCAGCCCAAGTTCACCCTCCTATGCTATGATACTTGGACTAGGTCTTGCAGAGCCTCTGGCTATTTACTTTATAATTGCACTTCAGAGGGGGCACGCACTAACAAAAAAAAAAGAGTTAGATTCTAATCTATCCATATATTCATTCAGATGGCATGGCTAATCCGGTGCTGGCCTTTTCGAGATAGATAGATACCGAAGTGCCAGTGCCATAGGGGTTTATGCAGCAGGAAGGAGCCGTCGAAATACACAGGGGACAGAGTACGAGATCCATAGTGAAAAAAGGCCTCATTACTTGACTTGCTGGGTTCAAGGTTCGTCATTCAGACAAGACGGACAGGGTCGCCATTATAAACTTTAATACTAAGGTAAGAATGAAGAAAAAGCTTACACCGGCCATATGGAGGATGTCTTAGCCGAATTAAACTATGTGAAAGAGTCTAAGCCCGGCAAGACAAAGCAGACCCAAAAGAAGAAGGAAGTCGAGCTGTAGTTCGAACTACAGTATTTATTATTCTATTTAGGTAATTAGAAATATCGTATAGAAATAGAATCTGACGCCCAAAAGAAAACTCCCATGTCTTTCTTGGTTGGACCAACCCAACCAGTGATTTCCTGAATGGGTATAGTCAGAATCAGTCTCTCTTTTTTTTGGGGGGGGGAGCAGAGCAGTCAAAGAATGAAAGAAAGAAAAAAAAAATGACAAATTTTATACTTTATGGTAATCCAACACTTAGCGATCTCAATTTTATCATAGATGATTTGTCTTCTTTTCCTTCTTCGGACTCCTCCATGAGTTCTTCCACTTTTTCCGACGCGCAAAGTGCTGCACCTGACTTTGATTTTTTATTTAATCAGATTTGTTATCAGTATGACAAATGTGTGCATGAAGCCGGGAGGGTATTACCCTCGGAATGGACCCTGCCGGATCTTATTAGAACCGTGTTTGGGGATCAAGCTATTCAGTACGGCTTTCTTAAGGATGCCTACTATGATGTGCTGTTATGTGCCACTCATAGTTGGGGCTGCGAGGAGCTACTGAATTTGCTGGATTTAATCAATTATACTTTTTAGTGGCTACGAACTACTCGTTTTCATAGTCAAGGTCCTGGCTCAGAAGGAGCGCTAGCTATACATGCAAGTCGAACGAAGTGCTCTTGGACGACTCTTTGAAATTCCGTAAGTAACTCAGTGAGTGCTTTCTAAGAAGGGCTTGGAAAAAGAAAATGAAATACGAACAACCGCGCTGGTCGTAATAGATCGACTTTCATGCTAGTTCTTGCTCCAGCATGAAAGTTCCATTTCAGGGAAGGACGACGTACCATGATACTTTCTGTTTTGTCGAGCCCTGCTTTGGTCTCTGGTTTGATGGTTGCACGTGCTAAAAATCCGGTACATTCCGTTTTGTTTTCCATCCTAGTCTTTCGCGACACTTCAGGTTTACTTCTTTTGTTAGGTCTCGACTTCTCCGCTATGATCTTCCCAGTAGTTCATATAGGAGCTATAGCCGTTTCATTCCTATTCGTTGTTATGATGTTCCATATTCAAATAGCGGAGATTCACGAAGAAGTATTGCGCTATTTACCAGTGAGTGGTATTATTGGACTGATCTTTTGGTGGGAAATGTTCTTCATTTTAGATAATGAAACCATTCCATTACTACCAACTCAAAGAAATACGACTTCTCTGAGATATACGGTTTATGCCGGAAAGATACGAAGTTGGACTAATTTGGAAACATTGGGCAATTTACTTTATACCTACTATTCCGTCTGGTTTTTGGTTCCTAGTCTGATTTTATTAGTAGCCATGATTGGGGCTATAGTACTGACTATGCATAGGACTACTCAGGTGAAAAGACAAGATGTATTCCGACGAAATGCTCTTTCTTTTAGGAGGACTATAATGAGGAGGACGATAGACCCAATCACGACAATAAGGAGAAGCAGTGGTTCGAATCCACATCGTGAGACCAGGACAGTGTGGAGAAGCATCGATAAATGCTATTAACATAGATGATACGGCTTAGAGGAATTCCTCTCTTGCTGCAAAAAGGGACTGATTCCTTTCCTTCTGATGTGGACAAATAGGCATCCCTAGAATCAGCTTCTCTCTTTCCTGTTGGAGGAAGACAATGCGCAAGAATTCATATATTAGTAAGGCAAGGTGATTGTTCGTTGACAACAATGGGGCGTAGCGGATTGACTATTGGGATCTCTTTAGCTTTAGTATAACTATTACTATAGGCGCTGGAGTCAGCTTGTCATAGTATGTAAACTATGTGGTGGATACGATAACAAATAAGCCTTCTACATCAGCCAATTCTTCTTCCATGAGGGACTTCAATGAAGCAAGATCGGGGGATTTCCCGTTCATCGTATCGACGACCCAGACCCCGGACCTGTCCCCGATGAAAGTAAGGATGAAAGAGAACCTGCCCTGAGAGATTGGCATTGGCCTGTGGGTCCGCTGCGGTAGAAGGCCTTAGCTGGCGTCCGATCCGGGGGAAAGCTATCGTCCGAGGTTCCCAGAATATGGATAAGGGGGAATGGTAAGACCTTACCGAGTGTGCATCATATCAAGTTGATGGGCCAGGCAGCAATGCTAGGTTCGAGGAAGAGACCGGTAGGTTTGGAAAGCCTGTCGATCCATCCTGATTAACTTACGCTATTTCTGACTAGAGAGAGGACTTAGATCGGAGAGGAGCAGCTCTTTTCTTTTGAACAGAAAGCAGTGATGAATGGGACGGAGCTGCTACACTTCAGCTGGAGCTTATGTATTGGAGCAGAGGTGGCAGTTCAGACAGCAGCAGGAGGTTGGATTCCCCAACTTTTGCGAATGAACCCCGTTCAAGCTCAATCCCAACAGTCTCATCTTGAGAAGGGGCAAGATGGCAATATTAATTAGGTCAATCAGGCTTCGCACCTTCCCCATGGTTTAATCGGAGTAACCAACAAGGGCCTTAGTTTGAAAGTCTTTAAGTCCTTTAGGGCCAGTAAGAAAGTTCCTCGTGCGACAAACTCCGTTCCTTAGGCGAGTAGGGATTAGATTCTCTTTTATGCTAGGTGAGATCGAGAACTCAATTGCGGGTGAAGCCTTAGTTGTCGCTGGTGGTAGACGAAAGGCTTTGATTGGGCCAGTGAACGGTGAATCTTAAAAGATTGAAGATTGAGAAAGCTTTCTCGAGCAGGTAGAATTAGCAACTATAAGAACAAGATAAAGTCTTTATGAGATGGAAGAAACCCCTTATAGACCGGATGCCCCTTCACCTACAATTCTGTTTCGATCAAAGCCCATTGTGGCTAATTTTATCTCAGCAAGTAACATGAGGGTACTCTACTCGTTTGAACTCCACATGTGGGGCCTTCTTTCTCTCCTTCTTCTGACCGTCAATCTTTTCTTCTTTATCAGGAAATAAGAGATTGCAGCAAGAATTTCAAAAAATAGGAAAAGAAGAACGCTGCTAAACCTCCCAATCCAAGAGCCATCTCTACTGCCTTTTTCGTGGGCGATCAAAGCCTCGATCTCTCTATCACTCCTTATGTCATCTGGTTCCTTTACCTTACATCGTGCAAAGAGTCATTCTGAGGAATGGAAGAACAGCTTCTTCTCAACCTCCCCTGGGGAGTAGGAGTAAGGAAGTATGGTAAATGGCCTTTATTTCTTCTTTCTTTCATCTACACCTGACACCAGGAGCTTCGTCAAGAACAGTAAAGCAGTCAACCAAGACGAGACCAACGCTCGGGAAGAGAAAAGCACCGGATTCGGTTCACCTAGAATCGGAAGCACTTTTGAACAAGGGAATCATACCCTTGGTAAGCGGAGAGAGATCAAATTTCTGATTCCATGGACATCTGAGGAGATTGCGCAGGCGGGTCGAGTCCTTTGGTCAAAACTCCAAGCGAAGACATCTATGTATTCCTTGAGAAAGCGGATCGGATGAGAGTTCTTCGGCCTCAACTTATGTCAGCGAAGCGCTTGATGAACGTGGGTTCGCGGATTGTCCTCGGCACCAATTTCTGTTTAACTTCGTCCTCAGTGGGTGGGAGAGAGAAGACAGCATACGAACATCAAGTGGAGCAAGGTGGCGCACTCTCCAAATCAAACAAGCACATAGAACGATTTTTTCCAGTAACAGCAACCAACCGATTGTGAGGGCTGGCCGAGCAAGGGGCACAAAAGATCGTTAACTCTTGCTGTCGTTACAAGCCTAAGGGCGGAGGCTTCTCATCAACTTACTTTTACTGAAGATTAAGAAAGAGAAAGAACTCTTCTTATATACACAATTTGATGTCGTAGGACTGAAATAAATAGAGACTTTTCTACGAACCACTGTAATTGAATCAGCTGCACATTAATATTCCTCGAGAAGGAAGCAGAAGACAAGGATGGATAGCACCCCGGTTTTCTGAATGCCACCTTCATTCAATAGATGTAAAACAACCTTCCAAATGGGGAACCATCATACCCGCTTTCTGTTCAAGAATCGGTAGAGGTTTTAAGGTAGACTACCGAGCTCCAGTCTCCCTAAGCTACGTAAGCTCCCTTCTCCTTTCACTCTTCAACCTTCTCTTGATTTAGGAGTGAATACCCATAAATCTTCGCATCTACGAATAGAAAAGGTATCTTTTTCCCGCCTGTATTGCTTGTCCTGATTCTCTTAGTTCGGATGGAACCCCTGATGAGACAATAGAAGAAAGCACTACTTCTTCGAAGTAATGCCAACGCTCCTCTAGGGCCTTTAATCTTTCTATCCTTCTCATCTCACATGAAAAGAATAGAATACGGTCTTTCGGAAGAGAATACGGTGAAAGCGGAGAATCCGGCGTCTGCTTATCCCTCTTTGGGTGGAGATGGTGAAAGTCATCCCGAAAAAAGCAGTTGGGAGAGAAACCTTGCCTGAGCTATTCTTTTAGCAGTGCTTTTTCGAAGGAAAACGCATCTCACTTCTGACCCGCTTTGTGGGGAATTTCTTCCAATTGCCTTGTCCAAGCTGATGGAAGATGCTTCCTCTTCTGCTCTACCCACCCTTTCGTGGTAGAGCCTGAAATGCTTTCTTCCTCGCCTAGGTGTGCTGCTATTGATTGGTGCCCTATCTAGCCCGTGCTAAGGCAAAGGACTTCTCTTTCCGTAATATCTTGAATCCAAACCAAAGAGCGCCTTATTCCACAGAGACGATAGAAAAGTGGAATTTTCTAGCTATGAAAAAGCCAAAAAACAGGACTTTTGGTCGACTGAAGCCAACTAGACTGATTGCTTCGTCTTATGCTTTTGGTATCTGTCTTTCCATTCAGCTTTGTTGTTTGCTTTGGGACCTGTTCTACCTTCAGTTTGGGATCTTGAGACCTTTGTTTTGGGGCCTTCTCCTTTGAATTGGCTCGCAGGAGGGAGGCCGGTATGAAACAGAATTCATTCTCACTTGCTCTCAGGCAGAAGCACTAGGAGCTATGGAATTAGGGGGCCAGATGACATTGATAGCGGAGTTTAAGTGGTAGGGTACAAGGCTTGCAGTGTGGGTCTTGGGTCCTCAACTGGTAAAAGACAAACGCTCGTCCAGTGAGTGATCAATCCAAGGGCAAAAACAAACTAAAACTTCATTCATATTCCCGGTCAAGGAGAAGCATTGGCGGAAAGGTCTTCTATTATAAACGAATTGACACTGCTTCTCACCTAGTCGGGCTTAGGTTGATGCGGAAAAGCTCTTATACTAAACCGGGAGGCTCTGACAAGACCAAACAAAGGAAAGGATCAAGCAAAAAACTTAAGAAAGGCTACGGATCCAACTCGATCCACATTTACTCAACAAGGTCAGGCCCTCAACGAAGAAAGATAAATCATAAATTTTCTCAGGATAGCAGGGACGCATTCAAAAGCTGCCTAGCCGCTTACCTTACTAGCACGATACCGAAATGGGCCTACAACCCAAAATAAGATTCGCTCGCTTCATCACTTCATTTATTATAATAAGATATTTCAAACTACTCAAGCGAAAGAAGGAAGAGCATTTGAATCGTGAAGGAGGCAAGGCGACAAAAATGTTGCCTATCGTTTTTCCTTTCCTTCTCTTTTTATTCTATCGGAGGAAGATGGCACTTACTCGTCTTATGTCTCCTGACGACCGTGTCTTCTATCGGCCATCTCCTAAGAATCTGCTGTCTCCTCTCCTTACTTATACTTATAGGTAGGCTGCCGTAAATGATACAGCTTCCGCCGCGGAACCGGTTTATGTTGTTGAATCACCCGCTACCGCTGAACAAGATGCCGTGGTACTTGATGCCACTTCGGGAGGGGACTGATTGATGTTTCCTTATCCGCTGTTTCGGGATCGATTTATGTAGCTGATACAAACAACTTATTTAGCTGAACGATACCATTTCTGTTGCTAAATCAGCAAAAGAGAAAACTTCTGCCACTGAATTGAATGAAGAATCTGATGCCGAAGGATCTACTACTTCACGTAATTATTTCATTCACTGCGTGGTGGAACGAAATCTGTTTCCCGGTCGGGTGCTATCTACTAATCGGACGATTGACAAGTCTGATGTCGCTGAAGAGAAAGATATAAGTAGGCTTTCACCTAATCGGATGTTTTCCCCCGCTGGACCTATTGGTCCCAGATAAGCCCCAGAGCAAGATCGGCCCTATAACAGCTTTTTTCGTAAATAGCGAAAAGGCCTAGCCAAGAATAAGCTTTTCGGTCGAGGGCTTTCCCCGCCCTAGTTCTGTAGTCAGGAAAAGAGGAACCCGGTCAGTCCCTGTCTTTCCTTATATGTATTCCATTTATTCATTTATTTCACCACCAATAGTTGACTTCAAAGCAAAGTCATATTGGCGGTCGCCGAACCTATAATTGATTCTATAAGGGAGTCTGCTACCACTGCATCCTACGCTGTCCTTGAATTGGTCAAAGCCAAAAATCTTATGAATAGAAGGAAAGAACTGATGACTCGCATCCCCGCTTTCCAACATCTGAAACTCTCACAAGAAAGATAGAATGGATCGAAGTTCGCCAAGGTCTCTTAGCCCTTACGTTAGGGTGACTCGAGAAAGCTTGAAAGGGAAGTCCTGAGCGGGTTAGAAAGGGAAAGCCAAACAAATAAGGCTGGCTTGGTGCGGTAGAGAACCCAACTCTTTGCCTTTGTAGAAGATACCCACGCAAGGAAAGTATGTCGCATATGCGCTGTGACTTTGATTATGTGACAAAATTGGATTGTTCTCTCATGGATAATAAGTAATCGCAGCTATTTCCTGTTTTTGAATCAGCTGCCGTAGACGAGACAACTTCATTCACGGAATCAGTATCTACCACTTCTGTCGCTGACTCACGTTCAGTACTTTAGTAGGCTTGCTTCCGCTGAATGAATAAGAATAGGGTAATAGATGCCACAGATCGGCTTCTTGGGAAAAAGCATCCCTTGGCTAGCTTTCTCTGCTTGAGAGTAAAAAAGGAAAAAGAAAAATGTTCCATGCCGCATGGGCGGATAAAAGGCAATCAGGTTAATTAGTCAATTCTGACTTCTGACGTCGCGTCGGGGAGCGAGCGGGGCAGTGACACTGATTCCATAGTGTCTGAGCTTTCAGTTCTTAGTCCCAATGAAGCATCTTTTGGGCTAGCTATACTTGACTTATAAGAAAGGAATCGTTAATGACTAGATTCTGACCACCCGTGGAAGGTAAAAGATAGGTCTCGGTTGAAAAAAGGAATTGGCCAAGTATGAATCTGGAACGTTCTTGCCTTGACTTCAGGGCCTGTCGGTTAGGGCAGGGGTAATCCATGTTCAGAGTAAGCGCATCGCGTTCCATTGCTTAGAGAAGCCCATAGAGTCTAAATGGTAAGGTACACCCCCTCCCCCCTAATTGCAGAAAAAAAGTAAGCTTTGCCAGTAGTAAGGCTTTCTCCTTTCGAGCCAGTTCCTGTGGGAGTTTCAATGGGGGTAGGGCTCCAGTTGCATGCAATGGCAGTTGAAATGAAAAACTGGATTTGTGGTCTTGAAAAGAGATTTCAATCCTCTTTAAGTTAAGAGTGGCGAGACTCAAAGAAGAGGTGCTTTTGTATTGAAGAAGGGAAGGATCGTAGTGCTGGTTTTGATCTTCACCACCTTTGGAAAAAGATTATTTAGTGGATTGAAGTTGAGAAAATCCTAAGGTGGACTAAGCCCAAGGGAGCCGAAGCCTTCATCCCATTCAGCCTAGTCCCTCTGTCTTCCAGCTCTGGGGAGCGTCTTTGAGCTCGGCAACCTCTTTGGGGGCTTGGTCTGCTGTGGCCACTTTCCCAAATCAAAGTGTTAAGACGTCTTCTGGTTCCGACTCTTTTTATGATGAACGTGAATAAGAGAGATGACATCAGCTATCGGCTATTGGCCTTTTCCTCAAGTCTAAGAGGTTCACAGGCAAAGGCAAGACAGCCAAAAGCCAGTTCTTCTCCCATCCCAGCTATTCTTGAGCCATTTGGAGTGATAATAAGGTAAGCCGCCCACCGAAGTCCTAATCCTTCACCAAAGAGTGAAATCGTATCCGCCTCTCAGTCAGTAATCGCCTACTCTCCTTCTAATTAGAATCCTATCGGTCAGCGCCTAGTCTCTTTCGAAGAAGGATCCATGCCCGCTAATCACCGACGAGAATGCCAGAGACTTTTAGATGAGGAGGGAATCGACTAAGACAGAAGGGAGGGGCAAAGAGTAGCTCGATCGAAAGCGAGAGGAGAGTTTGGGCTCGACCAAGCAGTCGTTTCACTCAACTAAACCAGTCTTAGTAGTAGCCTAGCCTAATCTTTATATTCCCCATGGGCTGTAGGAGAGGTTTCTAGCTTTACTTCGACAGAGAGGGGAGAATATGATCGAAAGGATTGAACTAGACCAGATCGACTTAAAGAAGAGGCTGCTCCTGATTCTGTTGCAGCTGCAGGAATGGAGGTTACTGCAGAAAAGCAATCAATCCGGTAATGCAGGAAAGGCAAGGAAAGCAGTCCCGGAGTGGAACTGTGAAAGAAAATCTCTATCATCACCGATAGGGAGAGGAGCGGAGTTTAGAGATGGGTTAACCATGGTATTTGATACCCTTTATTCTGATTGATACCCGAGAGTCACTAATTTCCATTTCCTTTCGAGTAAACTGCATGGGATCTTATCACACGAGCTGATTCAATGGGATCTCCTCATCAAACAAAAGTCCCCGCACCTTTTACGAGTAGGAGAGCATCGGATAATAGGACCTCTAAAACTAGCTTGAAACGATTAGATGGTTAACTCGCCTGCAAGTCCAATACCCGGCAAAGCTTAAGTGAAGCCCGAGCGCGTATTGTATTGAATCGGTTCGTTTGCTAGTTGAAGTTCCTTTATCCAGGTTAGGAAAGAAAATAGGATCATGTTGAGCGAAAGGTTCTTGATATGCCCCCAAGAAAGGAGCCCTCTAAGCCTGTCTTCATTCAGGGGCATCTGTACATCCTCTCTACTCGGCCTTGATGGCTGCTTTGACGACAGAAGAAGACCTTGGTTTGGTTAATGTTAATTCCACACGATTTAAAACCGAAAGAAAGGATTCTAGAGGCAAGCGGTAATATCAATCGAAAAAAAGTTATCACCGATCTTCCAACAAATAAAGAAAGAAGTTGCCTCCTCCCGCAGCAGTTAGCTCTTTTCCCTGAGCAGAGGGTATGAAAGAATTTGGGTGCAAAACAATACAGAATATTGATAGGCTGGGATGATCATAGCTCCTCCGGCTCATAAGCCAGCTCGTTCTACTCTGGGTAATAGTAAGCGTGAGCAGAAGAGTGATCTTCTAGAATAGGCCGAAAACAGAGGGAATAGGGCTCAGTAACGTGGGTACCACGCCCCTCCTTGTATCAATACTTTAATCACGATTCTTTGGCTATATAAAGCCTTGTGAGAGACATTGAAAAGACAACTCGAATGACACAGCCAAATCGTTTACAACAAGAGATCAACCCTGGCAGACAGCCCTGTTCCAACCCGGCTAAAGGCAAATAAAAAGCCCACTAGAATACCAACTGAGGCATCTAACGTCTAGGTAATCTCAGCCATAAGGTTGATGGCTATCTAGATTCCTTCTCTAGCGAATGCGCATAATAAAGGATGAAGGTTCGGTACGTTCACAGAGGGAAGAAGGGAAAAATCAGTAATTCAGCATAGAGACGGACCGGGGGCGATTCATTGTTCAACTGCTAAGAAGAATAGCTTTTCTTTTCTCTAGATCGAATGCGACACCTGAAAGACTCGCAGAAAAGTGCTTCAGCAACAAACTCTCATCGTGAGCAGTGTCTCCGCTGGCAATTTCGAAATTACTAATATGCTGCTCTGCGAGATCTTCACTTCCATCATACAACCGAAACCAGCTAAGGAAGGAGCGAGGCGAGATCCGTTTAGAGTGAGTGGCCTCTTACTTTCTGAAATATCAGAGTTGGGGTCACTAAGCAAACAAAGACATATCTGGTAACCCACTTAAGTCTTTGTCTTAAATTCCAAACTGGGAAGTTGGAGAACTAGGAAATACTTAATTTAGTTTACTCTGAACTCAATGGGTCTATACCCGGTTCGCTTGGAAATTGTAGAAGTGTGACGACTTTGATGCTTTCTGCCAATTTACTTTCTCGGTCTTTGCTTTGAAAAAGAGCTTTTACTCGAGGAGCTCCTTCTTAGCAAGCCTAGCAGAGTCCCTCTAGCACTAGCAGCGACTCTTGCTAATACCGGCTTTTTCCTCAAATGCGGATAAAGCCATCTCATTCTGTCTTTTTTTTCTTTATCATTTTTAGTTTGAGCGTAGAGAATTCACATAGCCCAGCATGAAAGCCTGTCACCTTACCGGTACCAAAAACCGATGCATGGGAAAAACCTTCCCGAAAACAGCAATCCTTTGGTTCTTCGTCCCTCTGGCTTGTCTTGATGGCACGGAACTAGTCCCTCCGCGGACCGCCATCCTTTGAATCTTTTCCCTTCCCTCCATCCACTCAGTGTGAATGGCAAGGCTTCCTCCTTCTTTTTAGGGAATCCAATAATGCTACTACCCTAGCGTTGGCAATCGTGAAAACGGATGAAAGCAAAGGAAGGGCATAGTCCGTACGATCGGTTCACATCCTCCGAAGCCGCAGTGGGCATTGCATTATCTGCTAGTTATCGATTTCGTCAGGAAACGGCTTGCAATGGCTTTTTAGCCAAAAAAAAGTTCCAATTCCGATTACAAGAGCGAAAACACGGGACCACCCCGCTCGGGCTCCAACGTCCTCAATTCGGGCTAGATTCAAGGTATGCATGCCAGTGGATTGATTTTGATTCAGGGTTAGCTCCTACTCCAAAGGGATTGTTTTGTGTGAAGTATACCGGGTCCCCGAAAAGGGAAAACGAAAGCCTAGGATCATGTCATTACTACTCCGCGGGAAATTGGACCGTACGAATGAAGAAGACTGACCCTCTTTTGATCATCCTTTTCCTAGCCGAACGAGCGAAGCGCTTTAGTCAGGTCGGAAGATTTGAGTATACAACTATCAATGAATAATAGGAGACCACAAGGTGGTGTATCATCAAAAATCAAAGGGCAAGTCCAGTGGTCATACCGACAAAGCATAAGAATTATAAGTACAGAAGGAATCTTTGACAATCAACTATGGGGTACTCCGAGCCAACCACCAGCCCTAGTAGGGGCTCGCTGCCTATGCCAAATGATCCTTCTTTGGTACTTCCTGGCTAGTCTTAATAGTCAACCAAAATTCCTCAAGACCATGAAAACCATGAAACCTTTCGTTTGTTGGGCATACTTCTGTATCAAAATGGGACTTGCGCTTTCTTGTGAGTGAGGACACATCCAAGTCAATAGCTAGAGTTTTTCTGGGTGAAGAATTCTTTCGTCCGGATCACGACCCGGTACGCGTGGCTAAGCAAAAGCCTTTCAAGGGCGGTGGGTAAAAATTTAAATCAAAAGGCTTAGAGCGGCCCGCCATGCAATGTGAGAAGAAACTTCGTAAAGAACTGAAGCTAGCAGGGGATTCCTCGAAAAACACTAGCAATTGATCGGATTAACTGTCCCTGGGTATATCTTCTACTGAGGCAAAAGCTGCCTACTCTGTAAGAAGAACCAGGGCATTCGTAGCATCCACCGTCCCCCCAGCTCCTTCTCTAAGACATTTGGCAGTCAAAACAAAGGACGCCATTCATTCCTCAAGTCCCACAGCTTCTGATTCAATTCCTTCACCGCCAGAAGCTTATTCGATGCCATCTTCATTCCCTTCCTTTCTTCTCGGAGCAGTTATAATAGAATAGTCTAACAGGAGAAAAGCCAAACTTTATGAATCGGAGTCGGAACTAAACTCCCAGCCAGAGGGGTAGCTCATTTACCGATCGGAGTTCCTGCGCTTTAAGTTTCTTTGTTGAAGACAGACGGGCTGACTTCAGGTCATCGTGTTGCTGAGATAGAATTCCTTCAAGAGGTCCGAGGCCTCTTTCATGTTTACATGGGCCAACTCCCGTGGCATTAGAAGACCGGCTTCCTCCAAGCTATGACGGTGTTCCATTACGAACTCTAAGAATGGAGTGTTGATTTCAAAGGCTTGTGACTGAAGATGATTCATGATGTCACACATTTTCCTGTACTCGGGATCATGTAGCTGAACATAGAAGTGTGAAAGATCACGAGTGCTTAGCAGTTGAAACCTATGATAGATCTCGACTGTGGGTCCGCTTAGGTAACCACCTCTAAGATCCGATAGGGTCGCGGGCGTTCTTACAGATGGGGTCCACGATAAAGGCTCATATACCATAGGAAGGTTGAGCTTGATAGGCAGCAGGCTAAGATCGAATCTGCACATGGCGTAGCAGGTCAATGGGAGATAGCCCCTCTTGTTCTTGATCACAGGTATCACTTCGGTGAAGCTTACGTCGCTTGACAGCAGGATCCACTCTCGGTCCACTAAGAACTCTACCAGGTAGGATGCCATTGCATAATCTTTCCTTCTGCTATGACCTTTGGGTCTGCCTCTCGAGCACGAGCAGAAGACTCTGTTGAAAGCGAGGAATTACTCTTTCGCTTGAGAAGGGATGCCTGTGCTCTTACGACACTGTCTAGCTGCTCTACAAGGGTCGATACACGAACTACTGATAGAAAGAAAAGATACGAAGTCTCGTCCTTAAGTATTATACGCATCTATTGGGCAAAGAAGCATCGCATTCCTCCACTCTTTTCTCCTTCCTTCTTTCCTCGCCTCATTAGGACGGACCCTCCGATAAATAGCACAAGCGAATACAGAGAATACGCTGTGGGGCTTTCAGATCTATTGCTATTGAATAGGCTGCTCGAAGTGCCAGGATGCAAACCACTGAGTGTACTGGCTAGATAGAAAGATGCGCTAGTGTTCTCCTTAGTCATGACACGCCCAAGTAAGTGTGAGCGCGACACCGGACCAAGAACAGGGTTTCTTGAATGAAAGGACGAGACGACTCGATACTAGACCAATGAAAATCGAACATATTGCTCTTTCACTTGACTTGATCTCGCGCAATCAATTTCTCTCAAATTGTATCGATGCATCCTTGATGGGCTAGGTTAAGTTCAGTGCTCTCTTTATGAAGCACGAAGTTGACTACCTGTTCTCGACTTACTTGGAAATCAGGTTGGTAATAGACCCATTGAAGGTTATTGAGTATTCTCAGGCAGAAGGGGATGAAGAAGCAGCGAAAGCTAAGCGACAAAGAGCAGAAGTATATTTACATTAAGGAATTCATGAGGGTTCAGGGCGGTGCCCCGTATCCTTACGAGCAGAGGATGATAAAATCCGCTACACCCATATAAGGGCCTTTCGCCCCCGTTTTCAGCGTCCTTTTCAGCCTGTTTTGACTATTAAAGTAATTCTCTCTTGCTCTTAGGTCGGTAAGTAAGTAAAGATCTCTCTCCGTCCTTCCTTCTCTTTCCTTGCTTTCTTTTCTTGAGTAAGGTTTGTAAAAGGAACTCTATAAGGCAGTTGATCTCTTCCTAGCAGGAAAGGCAGCAAGCAAAGAATCGAAGGAGTAGCACGTTTGGGACCCTCCTTCTCATTCAAAGCCGGGCCATACGCTCCTATCTTATTCTGGGGTGAACATATTAGTAAAAGGCTTGACCTTCATCTAGAGGGTTCTCTCGCTTGAAGGATGAAAAGAAAAAAGGCTCGGTCGTAGTCGTTGGAACGAACTCGGTAAAAATGACCAGTCATTAGTTAAGCTGGCTTGGCTTACGCTTCCTTCCCTCGAGGACAAAGACCACCCTCTCCCTGACAGTAGGGGTAGCGCCATAGACCGTCTCTTTGGCTTAGAGTCGCTTCAACGGCTGAGCTGCTTAGGCTTGGTGTACCAGCTTAACCACACTAAACTCACTCTTTCTCCTAACCCAACCCGGCGATAGAGAAAATTCCCTATTCCCTAAGGCCTGGGACTGCTTCCTTTGCTACTGACTTTGCTACAGATGCCTAATTTCTTCAGTCTCGCGCTTTTTAACCTTAACCTTAAGGTGATAGAGTAGAGACAATTCCTATTGACTTTCTTATCATATTCTACCCGTCTGCTTAACGAATGATCTTTCTAGGCTTAAGCATTCAAACAAAGGAATAAGGCGCATTGACGAAGTAACCGCGGGTTTTGCTCTATCTTATGAAAGGAAGGGCTGAAAGACAGCTTCGGCAACAGAAACTCGAGCTGAGAAAGACGGAAGAGAAGCGGATTCAACTCAATCTTAGCCTAAGAGCAGTTCAGAGAAGAGAATCAAAGGCAATCGGGAACGGGTTTTTCATTTCTTGTTTTCGTCTAAGCAGTCGGCCCAGTCTCGTCTCCTGTCTCGTACGTAGCAGGGAGAGTCAAGCCTGTGAGCTAGTTCGAGGCAGTGAGCCAGTGCCTGTGGTTGAAGTCTAAGGTTCAAAAGCTGAAGGCAAAGCAGCTAAATAGTTCGGTTCGAAAGCCGAGGTTGTCCCTATCGCTGGTTCAAAGCTAGAAGCAAGACTCGGTCCTGTTCTAAGGCTAGGTCCAGAAAGGCGAGGTCCCAAAGAAAGCCTAAGCGAAGAAGACGAAGGAGAAATCGTAGGTGAAAGTGTAGGGTTACCAACTCGGGTGGGTTCTCACGCCAGTACCTCTGTAGAATTACTTCTTTCACTTGGTGAACCAACATGTGAGTCTCTTTGCTTGCTCATTTCTCCCGCCTGGAGCGCTATTCGACCCGTTATCATTTCCTGTCCTGATCAGACGACTTCTCTTCTAGCTCTT
>CP131466.1:265000-270000 GCA_030664755.1 Microcos paniculata | reverse complement strand
ATCCCTCAACACAACCCTCTATAGGGATGCTGTTCGGCTATAAAGAATGGATCTTTCTCCTCTGTCTATTAAAAGGCTATGACTATCTCCGAGAAGTCAGAGGGGATTGGGGAAAGGAAAATAGAAACTGCCTTGGCTGGCAGCTAATTGGAAAGGACTGTCATCGAAGTTAGCTCGGCTGGAGATAAGCGGATGTATCCGGGTCCAAACATCACATGCCTTAACCAAGTTCTTGTTCTGATTGCGTGCGCCTAGAGCTGATAATCCTTGTTCCCCCGTGAAAAAGAGAGAGCAAGGGATAGAACTCGATGGGAAAGAACTGGATCTCTTATCTTTTAGACCTAGAACCCGCTTTCTTGCCTAAGATGTCGCCTAAAAGACTTTTCTTTCTGGCCGGATAGTCAATCAATATGAATCGCAGGAATGATAAAAGAAAACAAAGGGGGAGCAATTTATATATTAGCTTCTACCTATCCTTATACCCCCCAAGAAAGGGAAAGAGAAAAGACCTGATATGCCTGAAAACCTGAAAGGGACGATGTGACTCGACTGAAAGGAGAGGGATGATGTAAACAAGAGATAAGAGATATACCACAGATACCATTTTAACCAGAGCTGAAACTTTTGAATTTCCCGATACTGATTTCACTCCATAAGACATCGACTCACTGGCTGTTTTTAGAGCAGACTAAGAATAAGGTACGAAAGGAAGTAAAGGTGAAGCAGGCTTTCTATCTTCTTTGGCTTGCCAATATGACAGAGATAGGCCCTGGAGCCTGGGATCCGGCTGACGTATAGGCCTATGCACTTACATTATTAAATTAATGGCTGCGACAAGTTAGGACATCCTTTGAAATTGATACCGATCCAGAAACATACGAGTAGAATGGACTATGAAGAAGCGGGAGTTGCTTTAGCTTGCTGCAGCTTGAAATTGCCGTGTCCCTTCCTTCAATGGCGGGTCACTTGCTTATGACCTCGTCCTCGGCCGAACTTTTGAGGGTTTCCTCTTTCTCGTCCAGCATTCGAATCAATCTCAGGTGGCCCCACCAATTTGGGGACCGGTCTCTTCGTCCTCTTCGAGTCCGGAGGCTCGAACTAATGTATCACCGCCTCTGGTCCCACTCCCTTCTGCTCCTTCATCCTCTGGGACGCAGAAAGATCCTGCCGCTGACATCGCTAACATATAGTATTCATCTCCACCTGGTGATAAATAAAGCACCCGTGCTCATCTCTCAAGACGAGGGACGCGCTTACAACTAGAATGAGAATGGAAATAGACGTAACTGGGTTTTCTTTGCCCCCTTCAAACTTGTCTGCTGGATAGAGATTTTTTTTATCCCTTCTTCCTTAAACTACTTCCGGGGATAACTTCGGCCGAGGCTGCCTTACTTTACTGGTCGAGCTCCCCGCTTCACCGCCAGCTTGTGAGTCGCGAGTTGAAGAAGGAGCGGCCTTGAGATAAGGGTCTTAGAGAGATAGCAAGAATACAAGAGATTTTCTCACGTTAATCATTTAACTATTATCAAGTCTTATTGGTTTCTCTAGTGGCCTGGGGCATCCTTATAACATCTTGGTGACCCTTTAAGAAAAGTTTACCTTCCTCAAGGCAATGGTTGTGACGGACGGCGATAAGGCAATGAAAAAAGCCAAGTAGAGGTCTGACCTCCGGTGTAGCTGGCACCTGCAGAGGAAAAGCTTTATCACATAAAAAGTACATCCGTTCAAGTTTCCACATAGTAAGGATTCGATGCCTGTTAAAAGGTCTTTGATCATGGTCTCAAAAAGTGCTTTCATGGAAGCTTCTGGCGGATGGGACTGAGCTCATTGAATCGACTCTTAGATCTTATATAAGAGAGAGATTGTAACAATGTTCTGGCTTCCTGTTATCTTCATAACCAGTTGACTCATTGATGTAGATGGTACATCCTAATAGAAAGAAGAACTAAAAAAGAGACATTGCCTGATTGTTAACCACGCTAACATCTTATATAACTTCCTTGGTTGGTCGTATGGATTTAATCTATCCTCATATATAAGAGAACAGCTGCATTGAGAAGTGATATAAAGAATGCCCCACTTCAGTGTCGTTGGATCGAGCCTTTGGCTCTTGGATTTCTTGGAAAGCTTAAGGCTTTATCCCTTGGTCAACATATATGCAACCCTGGCTCTCCTCTCTTTCTAAGCCCTCTGCCTTTAGCTTCGTTCCCCGCCGAACCCTATTAAGTGAAACTACGATCCTAGTTTAGTTAGCCGAGTAGCTGCATTCCTTGAATGAAAGAAAGCTTTAACCCCAGTCGAATCTTCTTATCCAGATTCAGTTTTGTGATCCTAAGCTTTGTTGGTTACTTTTTTTTTGCTTCTTGGCAGCAGTGGTCTTTGTTTCCTGGGAAAAGAATTTTCTTTTTTCCTTCATGGAAACTCCGAATAACGAAAATCTAGACTCCGGTCTTCCACAGGATGACACAACGTCCACCCAAACAACACCACCTTCTGTAGTCCAGGTAAACCCATCTCCGAATAACGAGGAAGGAGAGGGTCCTTCTAAGAAGGAGATTGCAGAAAAGGTTGCTAATTGTTGCTGTAACGAAACCTTACATCAACTTGTGAACCTTCTATATGATCTTTTTAAACCTTCTTCTTAACTTAAGAGAGTGAGTTGTTGAAAGCCCTTGCATGACACCAATCATTTACAAGTGAGTATGACACCAAGAATTGACAAGCGGATGTGTTCTCTATGCTATGTTGTATTCATTTTACAATCCCCAAGAACAATCTCTAACACTCAGGGTAGATCCAACGATTATGAAGCTAAATTCACTGCTGGCCAAAAATTCCAAAGACCCCTTCCACTCTGTCGAGACATTCCTTGTCACTTCGATAATGTATTCTTCATAAAGGTAGCTATGTCACCCTCCAACCAATTAGTCTAGTCGAGCAGCCTTCGCTCCAGCACTGCTTAGGCGAGCTCTCCTATCTAAGGGAAAGTCTCTCTTCTACTCCTCCCCTATGGAAATGCTTTCATAAACTCTTCTTCCTCTTGCCGACTCTGATAGTGAGTGCTGAAGAAGAAAAAAAGTAGTTCTTCCTTCTTTGCAGTTAGCTCTCCAGGCAGGTCACCGAGGGCGCGGGGAGAGAAGTCACTAACTAGAGTGCCAAGGAAAGCAATTGCATGTGTCAAGCATAGTGGCATGCTCTGTAGACGGGACCGATTCACTTCACTCTCCTTCGCCTTCACTTTCAACCAGAACAAGAGAGAGCTTCACCGCTACGGGGATGCGAAGACACCACAATCGCCAGTCCCTCGATACAAAGGAATTGATCCGCTTCAAGAGTTAGCCCACCTCAAGGCCGAAGTCAATGCCCCTTATCCTACTAAGCAAAGGCTAGGGTGAGCAGTTAGATTTTCTCAAAAAGGAAAGAAAAAGCATTAGGCCCTGACTCAAAGGCCGATAGGATAGGATAGGCTTTGACTCAAAGAAAAGGATGATAGGATGAGCTTTCCCATTTGACTGGAAGGCAAGGGCTTATTCCCTGACTGATATGATAGGATTAGATTTTAAGGCGTAGGCCTATAAAGACAGAAAGGGAATGCGCAGACAATCAGCACTTTCTTCGGGGGGGTGACGAGGACACTACCTCAACGAAGAAAGCCGGGTCGGGAGGAATGGGAAGACAAAAGAATATCCCTCGATCTAGGACAAGAGCTGTTCCATAGAAGGTGGAGGGTAGTGATGAGGCTGAAAGAATAAGGACTTGAGGCGGGATAAGAGGAAGATATTTTTACGGAAGAAGGTACACAGGCTCATCAAAAGCCATTGCCGCCTTCTTCCTTTGCTACAGCTACCGGGTATTCATCATTCAAAAAGAATGCATTTACCTTTCTCCCTTGGGAGGATAACTTGAATCTAGTTAGGGTGTCCTCGTAAAGTAAGGAAGTCCTGTATCCGTCTTATAAGACCGAGTGCCAGAAGGCAGATGAGCTAACCTGAGCTAACCGTAGCCCTCGTCTTGTAAGGCCAAGAGTTCTGCCATTCCTATCCACTCTGGCAACTCGAAGTCTAAGGCAAGTAACTTGAAAAGAGGCTCTTTTCTCTTTGATTGAGACCAAATCGTCTCTTATTTGATTTTCAAAAGAGTTCTCGCCTACCGCTATTACTACTAACAAGAGACTAGCAGCGGCAAGAGAGCAAGTATCTTCCCTTCTATCTTCACTCATCTTTCTAGCTTTCTTCAAAAGTAAGATCGGTGCCTTTTCCCCGGAAAGACCCCTAAATCAGAAAACTGGGTATGAGAACGCCTACCTTCTAGTCTATAGTAGCCCTTCTTCCCCCAACCCTGAGTTCCAGCGGGACCGGCCGAGCCAAGCGAGTCCAATAAGAGCTTCGTCAATAGCAAGTTTTCTCCCTCCAATAGCTAAATTGGAGGATGGCACTTGGGATCTTAGCAGAGGAGATCCGGTAACTGAGAATGCCCTAGATAACATAGTTAACAGTGGGTTTCCCTTTCATCTAAAGACGATCGAGTTGTCTGGACTAATGATCCCAAAGGTCTTTTTTCGGTTCAATCCGCTTGGAACAAGATCCGATATGTCACTTCCGTCTCCTTACCTTATAGTAGCTACTAAAGGGCATTTGGGGCGGATAACACAGAGAAGACTGCTTCTAGATATTACTATCAAGACCCCTCCTACCTTCGAGCAAAGACTAAACTCAAACTTAATTGGATGGTCTCCCCCAACCTTACCCCTAACGATAGAGCATCGATGGGGCCTTCCCTAAAACCCCCTTCCCGCGATAGGCTATTACTAGCCAAAGCCCAGCCCAATAAAGACTGCGACCCCTTTTTCGACTGGAAATTCTAATTATATAGACGATTTCCGGCAATGAAACTAATGACGAAGGTTCCCCAGACTTGACTCGAAACTGTCAAATGTTCTTCTTTTGAATAAGATTTCACCCTCTTTGCTCGGGGAAAGCCTCTCCGTTTTTCCAGTAGAA
>CP131466.1:255000-260000 GCA_030664755.1 Microcos paniculata | reverse complement strand
TTTAACATTTCCGGAAAGGCTGTTCGTTTACCGGGTTCGGCACGAAATCATAAATAAGCTCTACCAAGGATTGCAAAACGAAGAAAAGTTAATTCTCGCTATCATTCTGGCTATACTTTAGAATGATAGAAGAAATCTCTGTTCGAAGTGCTATCCGGCCCTGGGTCTCATCCTCCGCATTTTTACATGCTCTGGTTAAAAACCCTTTCAGGCCGATGAAATTTTTCATTGCTTCTTCGGGGCCGTTGGCGGGCTGGGTGTACTTGCCCGCCATCCGGCTGATTAGGTGTTGGACCATCTCCGCATCCGAAGGCAGTTCCCCTTTATAATTCAGCTTTAAGGCTTCCACCGAGATAAGAGGGCGAATCAGCCCGGCCAAGCGATCCTTTTGTTCTTGAACCTTGACCAACTCAAGTTGATACAAGGCCCTTTGAACATCGGACCAATTGCCCCGTAAATCGGTTTCGTGAGTTCCTACCTCGAGTGCAGGAGAACTGGGACCCTGCGGAAGCGCCCCTTGAGAGGGCAAAGGTAGGGAATCGGGATCCTGCGGGAGCGCCCCTTGCCTCGCGCTCAAAGTGTCTAAAAAGGGAAGAACTGCCTCCAAAAGCTCGTTCATTGTCTATCTCGTAATCATTCGATTCCGCCCATCAGGCTAGCTCCTACTCCTCCTCTTCTCCTTCGTATCCTTCATCGTCGTTGGTCCTTTTTACATAACATTCTCGGCTGAAATCATAAACGGCCTCTCTGATGATCTCTTTTCTATAGGTAGAACTACTGTAGAGCACTATAGGCCCGCCGCTTTCTCAATCAAGATTGAAACTGTGAAGTGAAGCGTACTGATTTCGAGCTTCACTTCTCTTATGATATTCTTTTTTGAGGTTTGAGGAATATGAGAGCCGTTCCGCACCTGGATGACTGAATTTCATGCTTCAATCGAGAATGCTTGCTAGCTAGGGTCATTACAAAACCTTTGCCCTTATTGTATGTACTGTATCTGTTTTCCCCAATCACTGCTTCTCTAGCTTTGACTTTCCCTTGTACCAGCATTCGTAGCAGCCTTCGTAGCTTGTTCTTTGTCGTGCCAGGCAAGCGAATAGTGAGTTTCCTTCTTTACTTGCAATATATCCTACTTTCTTGGCATCATATACATATCATATTTCCTCTCTAATTGATTCCCCTATCTATTTCCCGAGAGACTACTCTAATAGGATTTCTTCCTGCCTCGTTTTTAAAATTAGATGAGTTAAGCAAATGAGTTTTCAAGCAGGCTCCTTACAGCAGTATCTTACTTAGGCAAGCCCGCCGGTGAGAAAGATGAATGAATCCTGTGAGTTAGAAAGACTTAACTTTACAGCAATCCTAAGCTCATCCCCTGCTTTTAACAAAGCAGCTAGATTAGAATATCCTCATTTTTTTTAAGTTCTAGTGCTAAGCCCTTCCCAGCCAAGCGAACATAGTGCATAGGCCTTTTGAGATCCAATGCCAGTTGCTTTCCTTGTCGATCCAGTGGAGGTGCTAAGATAAGCAAGCTAGAGATAAAAAAGAAAGAAAGTTAGGGATAGCTCTTATCCTTATAGGGCTCTATGTACTAAAAATTTTTCAATTTATTGGTATAACATAGATAGATTAGAGGGCTAAATTTATTTCCCTGGTAGGTTATTAACGATAAGAGATAGATTTAACAGATGGATTTCTTCCCCTTTACAATCTTTTTTTTTATCCGGGCATTTTATATCCTTTTCATGGGAGGTCTAACTAGATACATGTCTTTCCTTTCCGTGGAAGATCAAAGTAGGTTATGAATGAACTAGGTTATCCTTTTCATAGAGCAGGGCTGCGGAAGTAGATTGATTCTCCGACATTCAAGCAAGATAAGAACCAGCACAATTAGCCTTAACCCTGAGATTCTTTGGTAGAAGAGAAGAGCAGGAAGCAGTAAAGCGAAGCGGGCTTGAAGAAGCGTAAGTCTGCTGCATCGAATGCTAGTTTTTTTGAAAGTTCCATCCGCTCAGACATGTGATGTGCCATGATAACGAATTTAATCCAACAAAGATCCTAGACCAGCTAGACTAGTTAGTGTTTAGCAGCGAAAGTAAGATCAGAATGTCGAATTATATGGTTTTTTTTCTTGATTAGAAAAAGTTTGCACGTGAATTACATGCTTCTCCCATTTCTTATTCATTGCCCCGCCCGGCCTCCCGTTAAGCACTCATAGAATTAAATCGACCAAAGGGAGAAGGAAGAAAGAGATCTTCCTATCTCTCTTTCATTCCGGGAGTCCAGCCTAGGTCTTAGGGCTTTCTTTCTGAGTTCGCTTTCCCCGTGTGAAGCATAGTGACAGGTTCAAGTAGGAATGGTATGCTTTCTAGCTCAATGTCCGGTAGCGCAGAGTCTAGCAAGAGAAGGCTTGGTAGCAGTTCGGTAGCACGGTTGGAAGTAAGGTTACGTTTTTTTTATTAAAACGATAGCGAATCGGCTCTTTCCTTCTTTTTTCCTCTCGGGATGTGTGTGCCCTTTTTTCAAGTCTCTCAAATCGGATCGATCTCTTATATAGGGATGGAATTCACTATATAAGAGAGAGATATCTGGTTGACAAAATTCTGATAGAGAAAGATTAGAATCTCCTAAGGATTTCTCTTGAGGAGGAGGAAACTGATAGCACTTCAGCTAGAACGGTACCCATCAACTTCATATGCTATATATCGATAGAGCTAACCGTTAGTGCTATTCCTTAACGGAGGGAGGGGAAGGAAAGCTAGAAATCTTGTTTTTTTATCATTCCTCGTTTCCTTACGTCTATACGAGCTTCTTTCGATTCGATGGCAGACAGTTTGCAGCCTTTGGGAGTTACCTCCTGGTGTAACAGTAGTTCTTAGTGCCATTCTTTCGGTCCCAGTAACCATTACAGGAAGTGTCCTGAGTGCTTATGACTCTTTCTTTACCCCTTCCGGGCATCCAACCAAAAGGTATCCTCTACTCGTTTTCAGAAAAATCCTGGTGAGCCACTTTCCGAGCTGGTATTTCCTTCCATACCCATACCTGCGCATAAAGCAGGCATATCAATCGCTATTTCAAACTACTTTTTCAGCTGGAGAGCTTCCTTCCTGACTCGTCCATTTAGCCGTTCTCCCTCTCCCTATCGGTCGAGTCATCTTTCGCTTCAATACCTGGAACTGAGACGGATTCGGATGGAGAAGGATTAAATAGTTCATCATGAGCTGTCCGAAACCATACTTCTTCCCGCGAAAACTCGGAATTTCATAAGAAAAGAAAGCTGTTAGCCTAGTGCGGAAAATAGCGTAGAGGCAGTCTCCCTCAGTTGATTGATTGCTTTTGCACCTTTCTTTCTTTATCGAGATTGGGTTGGTGTTCAGTTAATGATCCTAAGAGTGTAGTGTGAAGGTTCGTGGGTCAAATTCACCCCGAAACAAAAAAAAAGGACCAACGACGATGAAGGATACGAAGGATAAGGGCTAGAAGCGGGGTAGAGTAATGGTTAACTCGTCAGGTTCATACTCTGAAGAATGCAGGTTCAAATCCCGCCCCCGCCACAACAGTTCCACAGGCACCATCGGATCTGGAAAGAGATTACATGGTCGAGGCGCTACAGCAGCTTGGAATTGACGTCAGGCCCTTAAGCAAGAGAAAGAAGGTTTTTAGGTATTTTAATTTTACCTTTTTTTCTTTTTGGAGACGCACACCCCCGCTTATAGATACGAGATACTTAATTAAAAAATAGGAAATTGCATACCGTTTTACGATATACGTATAAAAACATGGTTACATGATATTGAATGTCATCCAGGTCAAGGCGCAAAGCTGCCTACGAAAAAGCTTGAAAAGAGCTCATTCGTACCCTCATTAGTGGTAGTTCCATCTTTGATTCTATCTCCTTATTTCTTTTCTCTGCCTATGTGAGAGAATGTCTCTAATGAACTCTTTACTTTCAATGGCATCTCTTCTCTAGTTGAAATGATAGCTATTTTGCCTCAGCTCAGTTTCTTTTTTAGTTCGATTTTCATTACTCCGAATCTTCTTAGTTCGACTCTGCCTCGGGTCGAGTTGCTTTTGCGCCAGCTGTCTTTCCTGGCTCATCCCTGAACCCGAAAAGACGGACTTGCTTGTTTCCTGGGATGAGCGTCCTCTGATCGTATATTAGATAAAGAGGAGCTCCGCTTTCTGGCAATGAGCTAGCTTAAGCCTTCTTGCTTAAGGGTTAATACAGTCATGTTGGATCCGCTACTAAGTAAGACAGGAAGAGAAAGACTGATTGCGACAGCTCAACCGGATGAGACATCTCTTTTTTACAGAACTGTGCCAGCGTGTGCCTACATTGTGAGTCTATTTGATCTTCCAGTTCCGGGAAGATAGATTTATTGAATAGAAAGAATGAAACTAGTACCAGCAACTCGCCAACCCCAGACGGGAATATTGATTTAGATTTAGCCGCACCTGAGCCCGCAACTGCTGCCTCTACTCCGCCTACTTTTTGTGCCGACTTCGTCGCGGGGTACCGATTTCCTCCTGCTTTGTGTGCGTGCCTCCTACTCCTAGTCTCTTATCCTCCTATTTAGGAACTGAACTCCTGAAGGAAGTTAATCAGTGTGAGACTGGAGCTAGTGGCATAGATTGACTTTTCATCTTCCTCGCACAGCTTAATAACCGTTAAGGGAGTGAGTGCAAAGAGGCTCCGAAAGGGTTAGGCTTGAGGCGCTGATAAGCCCTAGTTTGCCTATCTGCTCTTACAGTTTCCTGTGTAAGCAATTAAATCAGAATAAGCTGCTTGAGTAAGCGGTGCTCTAGTATGAGTTGTTGGAGGAAGAAGCACAGCTAGTGAAAGCAACTTCTAAGGCCTCCTCTTAATAGTCCCCCCCCGATGCTGCTACGCTTCCTTACCGAAACCCTTCCCTTCCTCGGAAAGTAACCTCGAGGGAAATCAGTCCAGTTCTTGTCTTTTTTTTTATTTATACGATTAGACGGTGATAGCTCCTTTAATA
>CP131466.1:227500-250000 GCA_030664755.1 Microcos paniculata | reverse complement strand
TTAGAGATCTCACATCAATGATTCGCAACTACTGCTTGAGACAAGAGAAAGAAGGCCCCCATCGAAAGAAGAAGAAAGACTTCACCTTCAAGCGCGGATCTAACGGCAAGGGAATCAGCTGTTTAGGAAGAGTTCGTAGCACTTTCCCGGGATAGAAGTTTTGCCTTAGCCAGATAAGCCGTTACTCGCCCTTAGCCAATTCGCCTTTGAACCTTGCGCGCCAGAATAGATCTTTCTTCCGCCAATGCCGCCCCTAAGAAAGAATAAAAGGAAGGATGGAATAGACTCGAAGCCTTATCCTACAGAGGTCGATAGTTTAGTATAGTAGTCTTGTAGCCTGACACCATGAAGTTGATCCGGGGGGCCAAGTGAGTAGTAGGTCTGCCAGCCAGTAAGCTGTAGTGCTTTCAGCTGTAGTCCAGTTTGTTAGCTTATCAGTAGTTCTTTCTTTAGTAGTAAAGTAGTAGGAAGTCAGCAAAGAGTAGGCAAGTAGGGAAGAAGCCCGGAAGCGGAGTCTTTTCTCTAAATAGAAAGAGCTTCCGTCTCCTCTTTTGGTCTGTGCTACAAGTGGCCAGCTTAACGCGGGCAGGCGGTGTGTCAGCAGTTGGGCCAAGCGAAAGAACAACATCACATTCATCTCTTTGTGGATCACTTTTCCTAGTCGCATAACCAAAGAAAAGGAATCTGACTACTGAGCATGCAAAAAGTGTAAACAAGGCTCTTGCGCACACATCCGATATCGCTTTTCTTCCCTCACTCCACTGAATCCGTCACTCTTGGCAAAGAAGGGGGAAGGTCAAGCTTTTTCCACTTTCTTTAGGATCCGAGCCAAGGATCATATATTCCATTTATGGCTAGCCTTTTTCTAAGCTAAGCCCACCCTCCAGCCCTAGCCTTAGCAACGAGACAGCAAAGAGAGAGCCTTTCATGCAGCCCCCAGCGATCAAAATCTCGCAAGACAAGCTCCCGGGGAGGAAGAATTAAATGAGCAATAGAATTGATGAGCGAGAACATTATAGATTGACAGCTAGTCCTGTAAGCCATAAGTTGGGCTAAGCTTCACTCCTTGATCGAAGCACTGAGGGTTTGACGCCAGAGGGCTAAGGCATAGAGGCAAGTTGACTTTATTCGCCTCGGGGGAAAGAGCAAGAGCCTTCTTTATCGTATATATAACCATCTCACCAACAAGTCAGTTGCTACCTTAAGACATGCCTTTATTCCAACGGCTAACTCAATGTTACTTGCTTTCCTAAAGCCTAAAGGGATTGACCTTGAGCCCGCTTCATCGCCTTTACTTGATTCGAGTAAGTAAAAGGGCTTTACCGGGGCGGGGATTTGAAGCAAGATAGACCACTTGCCCACTAAGCAGCATGCCTTTTGTAGCCACCGATTACTTGATGGGTATAGGCTGAACCGATAAAGACTGTCACCACGAACGATGTGATTAAGGAAAGTTTACTTGCTGTTTCAATTCGTAGTTGAGGAAGTTGCTAGCACGAGAAAGAACTTTATTCCCCTTCAAAAAGCTCTTAGCTAAATGGCCTGCCTCACTTCGCGCGTAAGTCGGCGATACGAGTAACAATGGTCCACAGCCCGAGGGGCGTAGCGGTAATAAACTACCTGTCCTATAATAAGGAAGTAAGGCAACTACCAACTCTCATTCTCCAAGCCAAGCTAGAGTACATGAGAATGATTTGATGCTGTTAACAGCTAAAACTTCCTCTTATTTAACTATAAATTCCTTTTTCATAAAAGAATCGAGAAAAGTCTCTTATTAGCTTATTCAACTCTATAGCTCCTCTAGGGCCAAATAGAATGAAATTATTGCTTCTACACTAGATCGAGGTTAGCGGCACACAAGCTATATGATCGATGATTCCAATGCGCTTCGATTTCACATACTTCTTCGCTTTCATAACATCTGACGCTATATATGCATATGCTAACATCATTTTATTCTAATACAAAACAGAATGGGCTGGTAACAGCACAGAAACAAAACAGAAAGGAGAGCCTTGTATAGAACTGAACTAGCTTAAATGTCCGAACACAGACCTTCCATTTGCTTTAATATGCCTAGAGCTTGGACAACTGTTCCAGTGCCTTTCCCGAATAGATTTATTGTTTCGATTTACCCAGCCTTTCCACCCTCTCCTTTTCCTTTGAGTCTTGAATTCTGTGTTAGAATACCGTAACACCCCCATAGCCCACCTTCCACCCTACCTTTAAATTATGTTTGAGTGGGCCGTGTTCGGCTAGCAAGAGGGGGAAATCTTCGGGCAAAGAGTAGACCGACAAAGTCTAATTAACTCAGTTAAGTCAGCTCGGATTTGCATCACACAGCGCCTGGTATCAACCGTCGGCGTTGCTTATCAGCCCATACAGTTATGACAAAGGCCGAGTTTCCTAGAAGACGTACAAATCTTTTATGAGAAGCTCAGGCTAGGAAAATGTGCACCATAGAGTCACCTTGACAGTTCTTAATTCCAAACCATTCGTCAAGCAGATTCAAAAAGAAGCCTGGCCTTGGAGCATGCCCAGAATACCTGGTTACAGTGAATCAAGGAGCAGCGTCTCTTTGCGATCCGGGGATCCCCATAAGGGGATGTTATGAATCGATCTAGATGGGACATGAATAAGAGAAGGGCGAGATGTTGGGGCTATTGCAAAAGGCATGACTGACTGAAGAAAGATTCTTATTAACGGCCAAAGCAAAATGCTAAACTCCGCTCACCCGGACAGGGACAGCCAAAGCAGGGACTTAGATAATACTAGTAATACATCATACCCCCTAAATCAATGAGTCTATTGGACCTATAGGTGCTCTTCCTAGTGTAACAGCTTGGCACTAGAGAATCTAGTGATTCACTCAAGACCTACTCACTAACCAAGACTAAGCAACCAACCTTATATGCGAAATAGCTTACTCCCCTGATGTCTAATTGGCGACTCTTCCCAGTGCTAATATAATGGTTGAAGGTAATCCGTGCAATCAGCTAATCGAGCAAGTAATCTACATAGATGCCTTTGTTATCCCCCGGCATTGGCATTGAAGGCTAAGGATTTGCTGCTTTCACTGTTCACTGTTCTCAAGGTATCTCCTGACTTGAGGGTGAGATCCCGAATGAGAATATTGCTTTCATTGAGAACCAGGAGAAGGTGACAGAGAAGCGTCCTATGTCTCTCGAGTGCAACCTGATGGCATTTTGTACTTAGACTGTCGAGCTTAGAGGAAACAGATGACCTATTGATTAAGTTATTCCCTAGGAGCTTAGCTGACACAGCCTGAGGATTGGTATACCTCCCAACCCATCGGATCATTCACCTCTTTGACTGACTTTCAAAATATGTCCGAAGGTTTTTCTTTCACACAGAAAGCCAAGTCAACCTCTCTTAACTGCAAGCACGACCACTAAAAAACCCGATGTGAGTTCGTGCTTCGTTATCCGAAGGGGAAACTCCCGGCCGTGCTTTAAGCTGCGAACTTTTTCGGTTCCTTGTTAGCAGGTCAGATTTCTGTTCGATTAAATACCGTCGAATAGCCCCCTCTTATCAATCAACTGACAGAAAAAATGCTGAGAGCAAAAGGAGTCATTAGCTGCTAATCCGGGCTAAGAGGATTAATAGGATGAAACTGCTTATTGTCGAATCTTTTGTATTTAAGATAGTAGGAGTTGAGCAGCTTTACTTCCTTGTTCTTAGTTCTCTGCCAGTCCAATAAGAGGGATTTCGCCCATGTCACTGATACCAATCAAAGGCACCGATGCCGCGAACGACGATCCTTTATTAATATTAAGGAATGTCCTCCGCACACAGGTATATAGGAGCCTGGTATACTATCGTCATAGAAGAAGGAGGGAAAACAAGAAGGCCGGGTATAGCGAGGGAAGACTAAGTAGACCAGCACGTCACGAACTCTATTATTGAAGCGATTGAAGAGATTCCGCAGAGCGGTCGATTGACGATAGAGAAAGGTTGACGTCCACTGATGAAAGGTACCCTGACGATGGGTCCTCTGACACATATGAGGATCTCCCCCCCAATCCCCTCTGACTTCTCGGAGATAGCCATAGCCTTTTAATAGCCTTCCTTTTAGAGAAGAAAGATCCATTCTTTATAGCCGAACAGCATCCCTATAGAGGGTTGTGTTGAGGGATACGGACTCTGGATTGGCTTCTTCTCACGAATTGGATTTGAACCAATATCTCTGGGCGACTTTTCCAAGAGGACTCTACGCCGTCGACTGCAGCGAAAGAAGGCTAGAGCCAAAAGAATTGAAGAAATGAAAGAAGTGCTAGACAGAGACCTGATGGAGTACGCCGAGACAGGACAGACACAGGCTGAGGTGCTCAGGGTCCTGCTAGGGGATAACCCAACAGACATGGCCGATCCGCCAGAAGATCAGGTTGAAGCCATGGTCGAGGAACTTAGACAAGACATCCAGCGACCAGTTATTCAAGACGATTTTGATAGTGAACAGACTCTGAAGGCAGAAGACTTTTCAGCCTCGAAGGGAACCATTCAGTTTGGGCAGTTCACAGTCACTTTAAACTGCTCAGTACTCACCTTACCGGCGGTCTTTCAAGCCAGAAAAGAGGAAGACCAGCCGGTGGAAATAATCGAACTACCTGAAGGTGAAAGATCTAGAGAGGTCGAATCCATGGTGTTTGACAAGCCGGAGGAGAAGATGTCATCCCATCTGAAGCCTCTCTACATTCAAGCCCACCTAGATGGAGTCAAAGTCAACAGGGTGATGATCGACAATGGGGCAGCGGTCAACATCCTTCCATACCACATGCTCCGCAAGCTGGGTAAGTCTAGTGATGACTTAATCCATACTGATGTTACTGTTAGTGACTTTGCAGGGGTAGTTAACAAGACCAGAGGAGTTCTGCCGCTCGAGGTCACTGTTGGCAATTGTACCCGTCTATCAGCTTTCTTTGTGGTAGATTCAGCATCTTCCTACAATGTGCTTTTGGGGAGAGACTGGATTCACTCCTGTTGGTGTGTGCCGTCCTCCTTACACCAGGTTCTGATGTTTTGGGATGGAAAGACGGTAGAAGTGGTGAAGGCAGATGATCGACCGTTTGCTATGGACTCTAACGTGGTCGAAGCCCGGTATTATGATGATAGCCTGGGAGTTATCAAGTTCGAGGGGTATGACAAGCATGGAAAGCCTCGACCTGTGTCAGAAGTCCAGAAGGAAGAAAGCATGCTGGAGGAGTGCACTAGACCCCAGCGAGGGTCGCGTAAGCGGGACGTAGCCATTCGCCTTCACGAAGAGGATAGTGCTTTCAGACGGGGTTCTCAATCGTGCCTAGAAGCTTATAACCATGAAACGGCAGTTAAGAGTGCACATACTACGGTACGGTTCAGTGCGCTATCAGTCCAGCGAAGCAGTAGCAAGAAAAAGAGTACCAAGCAAGCAAAGGAGCCAAAGCCCGTCAGCAAACCCGTAAATTGCGAGTGTGTGAGTGCGCAGTTCCTTCTCTTCGGTAAGTGTCTTTGCATGTCTTAAGCATAGTAGGAGAGATTTCTTTATGAATGATTTCAAGATGGCAAGAATCCAAGCTTTGGAAATAAGCCAATCATAGGCTGCACATTCATATTCAAGATGTTTACGAATAGGACTAGTTGCTTTAAGGCGAGCTACCAGATGAGCTAATCGCGGAAATTCTCCCTCTAAAGGCCAACCTAGGCCTTCTCTCTTCCTTACTCATTCACGGCTCATGGTTTCAAAGCATTGAAATAAGACAAGACAGGGGGTGGAGTTAGCCTAGAGTAGGGGCTCTGAGACTCTCAACTCATACTTAAGAGAAGGGAAAGAAAGTAGGACATTAACCGAGGTTGAAAGAGCACAGGGAGCTGCTCCGCCAGTTGGTGTAGAGGGATGGGTCACTTTTTCGTATCTCGCGCTGTGGTGATTGGTAGAGGAGCCGAGCGTATGCTAGAATCAAGTGCCTAAGGGCTTCCACTAGGCAATCGGACCACTACATCGAATAAAATCAACTGGGTTCACGCTGCGCTTTGTTAGTTAGAGTTCGGAAAGCAAACTGAGCAGCTTCTCCTGTCCACTATGGTTGACTTGGTCTTTTCAAGGAACGCAGCCATCCCCCATGGTAGTAAAGCCTCACCTCCTAGACAAGGTGCAACCGCGAGCTTTCTATAAGAAATTTCCTACTTAGGAAGAGCCCTTCTCAAAGACAGGCGAGCCGAACCTTCATTAGCTTACGTGGGAATGGAAGAACTGGGGCACTGACCCTGTGATGTAGAATCCTTTGCTCTTTCACGCTGATTCGGGTTTCAATTCATTTCTTTCTCAGCCTTGCACCCGGTAATAATGGAACTTGAAGTCTCTTTCATTAACCAGGAAAGGATTCTCGGTGATAGGAGGACACTCTATCAAAGGCCTTGATCCAGCTCTCGCTTCTGTCTCAACAGCCTACAGGCCCTCACTGTACTCTCTCGTTCAGATCCTCCGTTCTAGGTCCAGGCATACGCAAGGATGGGAAGGAGAGCACAACTCCAGATCGATGTCACAGGTCACATTCGTACCGAGGGACAGACTAGTAAACTAGGTATCTTGGTATGTTATTGAATCCACCGCCAAATCACCCTAAAAACTACGAAAATATGGTTTGGGGAATAAGGCTCGTTGAGACCTTGCAAAGGCGAGCCTAATCTGCTTTGGATAACTCCTAGAATGGAATTCCCCTTATGTGATATCCTAACTAATACCAGTCTAACTAAGAGTCATCTGCTAGTCCAGCTTCCTGTGAGTAAGCCAGTGCTAAAGAAGAGGGCTAAGGAACAAGCTAAAAATTCATTGGGATAGATGCAGTGCCAATTCATTGTAGCCTTTTGGAATCGATTTATTAGACTACGAGATTTCGGCTTGGACCGACTGAAGAGCTTATCGGATTAGGCTGCCCGGCTGAGAGGATTGATTCGATGACTGGATTCTAGGATTGGCTTTACTCGATGAGCTTTCTTTAAAGAAAAAGTTCCGAAGAAGATAAAGGTGCGGGGAAGGCTTCGAAGACTTACAAGACGGACAAAGCAGACAACTCAAACAACAATTGGAGGAAGACTTGGAATCATAATAGAAAGCGCTACGGCTACGGGTATGGTGCTATACCCTCCTCGCTTTACATAATACATTAACTCAAACAAACAAGAAGAGAAATCGTCCTGCTACGAATAAGCGATAGGCCAACAGACATACAACTGAAAGAACCGCAACTCCCTCTACGAAAACAACTGATTGTACTACATCGAAGACTTCTACCACTTCGACAGCTTCCACTAATCGAAAGACCAGACGGAGATACAGCCAAAGGACTTTCATGGGCTTTTAGAATTTTATTTCTTTTTTTTAATGGGTTGATCAAATAATCCATTGCGAGAAACAGACGATTCAGGCAGTTGGTCAAGAAGGGGGGGCGCCGGGGGTTCCGTTGTAGATGCAGAAACTTCGATCGATTACTACCTTGGCAACGAATTTCTATCGATATCGATATCATGCTAGCTGGACCGGACTTGGGGTATCCGAAGGGGTAACCGCCGCGGACGGCGGATAAGCGAAAGCAGCTCTTCTATCTCGTTTCCCTTTCTGCTTGGGGTGAGGGGGGGTAATTGGTATTGCACCCGAGCGATTAGTACGTCTTGTCTTCTATTCCTCTCAGTTCCTGTTTTTCAGTGGAGTGGAGGGAGGCATTGGCTATGGCGCCCGACATGCAACGGTGATAACGGATAACGAATCTTTTCTCTTCTTGAAGAAAGAGTCCCGCACTAAAGCGCTCGACCCAACCTCGTACGTGGAATAAAGAAGAACATTCCTCGATCATCCTTAGATGATTTGGAGCCGGGTATCCCATCGAAGCTAACAATGGTGTTAGGACTCGTTCCTAGGAAAGGAAGTGACCAACCTAAGGAGCGAAACAACTGGAAAGGTCATCAAAAAACTCTCCTTACTACAGCATTCGCACCGCACACGGAGAAAGAAGCAATCTCAGAACCAAGCACATTTCCCAGTCTCTCGAACGGAGGTAGAGAGCCCTTATACATATGTTTTCACTCACTCACTCCCGAGGGGATCTTTCTCAAACCTTTCTTCTCTCCAGCATACCATTTATAGTCTATCTATTCGAAAACTCATTCTCTTGACAGCAACGCCCGGACGACAGAACTCTGTATGCTCTGTATTATCGGAAAGCCATTCCATCCTTATAGCAGGAAGAAGAGTTAATCCTACATCCATTCAAAAAGGCACTAAGACATCTAATCGAACAAAGTGAAAGTGCACTCGCCTTGATTTGATGTCTCCGTTGGCAGAAAAGACTTTTTCATGTGGATCAACTAAAGGCCCAGAATTCCCTAGTGCTAGTGGGCCATCTTTGAAAGAAAGGACTCCCTATTGATGATCGATAGAAGCCTTATTAGCTTCCCAGACTACCTTGTCCTTAAAAGCCAGCCGGATAGATTGTAAGCAGCTCTAGGTCGTAAAATCTCATCTGCATACGACCAAAGTAAGTAAGTGGATGGATCCCCAGTTCCAGAAATGAATATGGAACCGGCTTGCTGTCTGAACCGCTTCTAGAGATTCCTACGGAATCGACTTATATAGACGCAGCAGATGGGACTAAACTGTCTTCTATTTTTATCCCCTTCCGCCTATTATACCTACACGCCTTCAGCAGAGTGGTCAGTAAACCCTTTTCCAGAGACACGGACTCTTATTCTTGGCCAGAGAGACAGGTGGACAAGAAAGACAGGTCAAAGTTGCTCAAAGATGCCAGTAATCACAGTGAAGTAATGAAAGAGGAAGACAGCCATAAAGCAGAAGACTTAGAACACGATCCAAGACGTCACTATTGCACTTGGGCGGCAGGCGAAGCCATTCCTTTTTGACTCCGGCTCTAGGTCCTACCAATTGCTTGACGTCATCGGTGCGCTTGATGCCGAATCCTATACAAGAGCAGATATTTCCGGGCCAACTACTCTGACGCTTCCTATACTTGAAAAAACCTAGAAGCAGCTCCCCCAGAGGGAGAAAAAGATTCATAATCCCAAGGACGGTTGGCGAGTTGCTGGCAGAGCTGAAACGTTGGGATTCGTAACTATTTGTGAAGATACCCCTAACTTTCTAATTAAAACATCGGAAAGCGCGATCTCTTAGAGAGGGTTCTTTTTTCTTGTCATGGTCACTTCCTATTCAATGGGGCCAGACACATCGTTCAATTGTGCCAGTTTAGGTGTCGAGGAGTGCAGATAGTGTGGTGGTATTTTTAATACTCTAAGAGCTCTACCGTAAGTTAGTCTTTTACCATATAGAAAGTTAGGAAGACAGAAGGCTTTTCAGCCTGAAGAAGGGAAGACAAGATCCGATCTCCTTTTTTTAGCCGGATGAGGGAGCGCTCTCGGGAAAGCAACTGTCCTTACTAAACTATGCGCTCATCTCTCTGACCAGAAAGTTAGGGTTGAAACCCGTTAGCAAGGCAAGGCCCCATCCTTTTCAATAAAGCACACTTTGGCGGGCACCTCCCCCTCCATCGAAGCGGATCGCCAGGCCCTCCCTGATTATGTAGCCCCTCGTTATCAAGAACTCGAAAGAGGGAAGCGTGTGCTTTCTCGATGTCCGATTTTCGAAGAGGCGGCGAAAGGGGACGAATACGCCCTCGAAGGGGGCATTTCTCAGCAAGCAAAAGAGCTTAAAAGCGCCCTTATCAAACCTATTAGTAAAGCATCAAGGCCCCTTTACTAGGTTGGGCGCTAGCTAGCGCTTGACTAATATAATAGAAAGTAGGGCTCTTCTTATGTTTCAAAAATCCCGGGGCTTCTTTCTCGATTTTTCGTCCAGGGCCTATGCATAGTGGTAAAGGCGTAAGACCTCCAACTCAAATGGGGAGTAAGGTTGACTCCGATCCCTCCTCCTAAAGGAAGTGAGCGACATCTTGTACGATGTACGTCCTGGCCGCTTGCAAGCGCTCGCTTGAACAGGTAGACCGGGGAAACTGCATATGATCTCCCGCGGCATGCGTGAATGTGGTAGCTCGGAAACGTCATTGCCTATGACTTTGGGTGCGTTCCGCTTGCCATCTCCCCGATGGAATAGATAGCTCCTGCAATGCTCGCTTCACTTCCAGCATTGAAAAGAGGCAGCCTCATGTCAATATGAGCTCGCCCGGAGATCGTGATTTAGCTGTTGCGAGCTCCTCGCTTTCCGCTAGACCCGCCCTCTAGCTGTAGAAGCTTTTCGGCCTATCGAAATCACAAGTTTGAACCGGCCTTTCCTTTGATAGTCGACAAGCTTTACTTATAGCAAATTCCATAGAAAGGGGCCGGCCGCCTGGAATCAAAAGAGTTTCGAACCCGTTGAAGATCTTTGTGGCTCCGGATCCCTCCAATCCAGCCGATTCAGAATCGACCAATTCCGGGATCTTTTGCAGTGAAGGCCTGTCATCGAATTCTTCAAACCTGGGGCATGCCGATCCTGAATGAAACTAAACATGATTGATCCTACTATCAATCAATCCGTCATACAAAGGCGTAACTACGGCTCTCTCTACGGATAGAAGGAGGGGCAACAGCCTTGTCAAGGCGCGGGCCAAGCCAACTCAAAGTGAAGCGATTTATACCGAGCAAGAACCTGCACTAGAATAGGAAAAGCGAGACATTCCTTCTTTTCAGAATTCCAGTCCTGCGGGCCTGCCCGAACTGTAAGTGATTCAAACAAAGAGGTCTTGTAGAGCCTCGGTTGAAGTACCAAAACTCCTCCTCCTTTATCTTCTTCCTACCCTCCGGGGGGATGAGGATGAGACAGAGTTTACTCCCGCGGCCTCTCGGTAGAAGAGGGAGAAAGCCCAGCCCTCTATCTCAGTCTCAACAGAAGGTAAGAGGAAGGGCCATTCCCTCTTTCTTTCGGGAAGGGCTTAAAAGTGCCTTCATCATGTCAAGCTTCGGGCAACCGATTTTCTCCAAGGGATTTTCGAAGAAGAGCAATGAGCATAGTGTTGAACTCTTTCAGTAAGCACTCCTTCCGAACCAAAATCCTTGATTGCCTTCGAGATTTCCTCTCCCTTATTAAAGGAGAAGTTCGGGAAACCGTCAGGCCCCACTCAAACTAGCCGCCCTGTTACCTTAAAGCATTTCTTCCATTTTAAAAAGATCCACTAGCCCGGATGCTCAAGCTCAATATCATATTGGTTGTGTTCTACCAACGAGCAGCCAAGAGCCTAAAGAAAGCACTGAGAAAGAGAGAAGTGTTCCGTATGGGTTCGTATATATACTGTGGCGCTATATGATCTTTAGCTATAGGTCTCGTGTGCTTGCTATAGAAAGTACATATAAGTAAGAGGAGGTGGTAACGGTCGATGGATGTTCATATTTTAGTATTTATTTGCTGACTTCAGCGTCACATCAAGGTGACAGGATTCGAACCTACTGACTGTAACGGATCTTTCAAGGCTTTTCTAGCGAAGTGAATCAGGATAGAAATGTAAAGCCACGCCGGAGAGCGCAGGAGTTTGAGGTTGGTGATGAAATGAAGTGTGGTCCTGAGAAAGAAAGATCAGTACGAAGCTACCAAGCTCCTCTCCGCCCCCTATCGTTGGAGCTACTTCGTTCCTGGTAAGAAATTCCTGTGATTCTTGTCCCAGCGATAAAGATTTCAAACGGGGGGCGAAAGAGCCTGAAATAGTCCCCGGTAAAGCCAATCCCCAAGTGGAGGATTCTAGCTCTATCCTCATTTCTAGAGCCGGGTGGGATAGAGCTAGAGCTAGCGACTAGGGCCAGACCCTTTTCTATCTATACAAGACCGGCTGAAGGCGCTAAGACTCCTCTTTCTACGCCGAACATCAAGGGGCCAGCAAAGGCTACACACACTGCCAAAAATAAAGCGAAGAAGACCCACTTGCCCGCTTCTCCTTCCCCCCCCCCCTATTGCTAGGGGGGCCTCGTCCTCTTCTTTTTCCTCTTTCTTGTATGAAAAGAGAGACTACACCCATCATACGTTTCCGATACCGACAGCAGCCCCCACCAAAACTAGTGCCCGTTTTTGAATCTATTCCTCTGGGCTTCTCTGTCGAGCTCGTATTGCGCTCGCGCTTCTGGTGGAACCTGGGAGAAAAGACTCTCTCTGGCTTTTTTTCTTTCCTCAAAAGCCATTAATTCGCTATTTAGTGCGGCCCTCTTCTGGGCCCATTTCTCACTTTGAGCCGCATGCAGCTCTTTCTCATTCTCAACGGCCCATTTTAGCCGTTGCTCCGCTTCCGAGAGCGCCCCCTTTACGTCATCAAGTTCCCGTTTCCAGGCTTCGAAATCCTGAGCGGAGGGGGTTTTCTCCGCCAGTTCATCAATCCTTTTATCCACCTTTAGGAAGTCCTCGAAAATCTCCCAGGTGGCCCTCCAGGGCGGTGTCCCTAAATTCAGGTTGAATTTATGCTTTTTTAACGCCTCCCCTTGAGGGCGAACCTCAAAAGGGGCTTCCCCTGCGCCAATTCGGCATCGGTCAATGCCGGGGCCGGCTGGTTGAGACCGGGAATCCTCCCCGGCGTGCTCCCTTCGCCGGAGGGGGCTACATCGACCCCGGGCTGAAGGAGATTTCTGTCCATACGCGAGACAGTGAATCCCGTATCGGGTGCAGACGGTTTCTTCATCTGCAAGCTATAGGGAGCGAGCTCTCCATGGCCCTGAAAGATCATGAAGGAATCCGCTAGTTGGAGCAGATTCCCAAAAAGTAGAAAAGAATATCTTATTACGAATAAAGTCATAATAAGATATTTAAAAAGGAGACAAAAGACGCGAAGGCGTCTATTCGTCAAAAACGTAAAATATAGAGTCGCTGAGTATTTGATAATCAAAGGGAGTGGAAAAGCTGCAGTAATTCTTTGGAAAAGCCCGATTCTCTTTTTCTTCGAGCTTTCATTTTTTAATTTATTATTACTGTTCCTAAATTTCATTTTTTTTTTTATTATTCTCTTTTTGGAGTCCTTCCTCCTGCAAAAAGCCGCTCCACGGTGGTAAAGTCTCATCTTGTGTGTTGGCCGAAGTGACAATAGTCACATTGAACCCTCGAATATGTTCGAAGACCTCGAAATGCTCTTCCAGTTCTGGGGAGAATTCGCAAAACTCCGTTTCCATCGAGAATTGAATGGAGTTTTCCCGTATTTCGAACGGAGAATCTAACAGAGACATTACTATCGAGATTCTGACTGAAAAATTAGATATTCCATGTCCTCGGAGAGTGCTTTGTCGTGCCAGGTCACTGACATATCCTTTGTCTTTATTTGACCCCAAGAATGGATTGGATCGAAAGGACTTTCCTGTCGAACCCCTTTGTGTCTGTATGAATTTCTGACCGCGCGGAATCTCCATAGCCAATTTTCCATTTTTTATTATGAAATTATAGGGTGCCTTTGGTACTACTCTTATTTCACACGATCCAGGAACTTCCATAACGTTGGCGTGATTCGGTTTGAGCAACGGATCTTGACGTGATACATCTTCGTAATGAAAATGGAGTGGAAACATGAGTTGGCTTTTACAGTATCTAGAGAGAGAATAAAAGCACTGTGAACTATCTGCTTCAAAAAGATAGTTTAAGAATGAAACGGAAACCTTCTTTCTTCGAGGAACACAATCAACAGTACTTCCAACGCCTTCATCGGGCAAAAGAAGTTGCCGGGTATTCCCACATTGAATCGCAATTGGTTGATAAAAGAACTATCTTCCCCGGATAGAAAGATGAAATTTTTCCCAATAGTCAAGATCTTATACCAATGTAAGGTTGGTTTGCCTCCTTTGCTTGTGTGCCCACGGGCTTTCCTAGTGCAACCATCCTATCTATTGAAAACAAGAGCATAGAAGTAGCTGAAAGGCAGGGTTTAATCGTTATACTCGGAAAGAAAGGTTAACACTTGGAACCCCCACTCCCGTCGATCTTTGACCTTTATGACCCATAGACTCCAGGATATGGATACTAACCCGCATATCCTATTAGAGTGACTTGATCAACATCTCTTTCCTTTGTGGCCTCAGGTCACCGAACTAATATAACAGGGGATTGAATACCATTAAAGAACACCACTAGCTTTCCCATTGGACACTAAACTCTTGAAGCAAAAGCTGTTGCTGCTTCTGAGTGAATATTGTACATTCATTTGACTCACGTCGTAGTGTAAAGGAAAGAAGAAAACGCGCCTTAAGGAAGAGTAGGAGAAGTTGGCAAGTAGATTCCCATTCCCTGGGCTACAAAACTCTTCTTCCCATCTCGAAGAGAAATGCTTTAACAAGAGCAAGTAGTAAACTAACTACCCATACTCTAAGAAGGAAGTAAGCTGCCCTCTAATCCTAACAACTACCATATTGGTCCTAGCCGAGGCTCTACAAGACCTCTTCTTCTTTTTTTACATGAAAGCATTCGTTCAGAGTCGACAAGAGCGAGAAGAGCTTCTGAAACAAAAGCAAGAACTGCTCCTATGGAAAAGACTAGCAGAAAAAGCAGAGTGAACAGCTTCACATCCTAGTGCCCAAGGGGCCAAGGTAAAGGCAAGGCGAGGAGCCTATTATTCCGAATCCATAACAACTCCTCCTCTTGCAAATATCACAGCTTCTTCTTCTTTTTCCTTGTTTACAGCTTAACCAACTTGAGAAAGACTTGTGACAACATCAGTAATAGCCATTTCCCCTCACTCCACGGGCAAGCCGTCAAGCTCCATATGCTGCAAATAGAAAGCCGACAAGGGCTTATCAGCGCCTCAGGCCTTAAACTCCTAACTCGGTTTACGGGATGGAACATAACTCCCAGCGAGAAGTAAAGCAATTCCAAAACCTGTCGCTTTCCTTTAACTTGCAGATACTTCCTTGCGAATAAGGACGGACCATAGTGCTACTGCTAGAGGGGACTCCGCTAGGCTTGCTTGCTAATTCGACTAGAGCACATAAAGAAGGACAATCTTGCAACGTTAATGGACCGCCCTAAACCGGATGGCTTTCACAGGGCATCCAATAGGCAATTCACTCATAACAGAAGCTAGAGGACAGTCTTCGTAGGACGGATGAGCGATTGGACCACCTATACTTATAGGACAGTTACAGGACAGATGCGACCGTTACCAGTTGACAGATGACAGAAAGAAGACTTCGCTTTACCCGCCTAGGGAAAACTATGCCCGCCTATAGACTATACCTCTTTGCTCGCCCGGCACACCAAGGAAGAGAATTGGCCGGAACCAACATCGAAAGCAACTCCAATAGGAAGAGATTATTCTTTGCTAGCGATGCTTCCACTAACCCCCCTACTTTAGCCTTTGCTCGATCTGTATACATCAGACGAGGTGAGCTAATTAAGCGTATATAATAGCAGGGCTTTCAGCGCCTCCTCTATTTTATTAACGGAAAAAAGAGTCGATTTAAACTAGCCCCTTTTTGCCTAGAACCCGGCATTCCCCCGTCACAGCTTACTCTTTCTCGAGGCGATTCCTATTCACATTCAACTTGAGTTGAGGAATGATTTTGATTCTTTTCTTGTTCCCAGCTTAACATTTCTGGCAGCTAGTTTCGGGTATAAACTAAACTCCTAAATTCATTGAATACCGATCCTACTCTCCTGCAGGCCTTACTAAAACAAAAGCACCAAGACTGAACCACTTGAAGCTAAATAAAGAGCTTATCCCCATTCATTCACTTCCCTTTTTATTTAAGTGGAAAAACCTCTCCTTTCATTACTGCATCGAATTCAGAGGGAGTGAAGCCAAAGGTAAGAAAGTCTAAGAAAGTCAGTCATCGTTGCTTTGCTTCCTTAATTAGATTGACTCGTTAAGTTAGACACCGATGTCGGATTCTTTTGCTTCACAGCAGGTAAATCCCCTTCCTCACCTGAGAGTAAGGATCTTCCTTACTTACGAAATATCCCCTGACTAAAACACCTGGGAAAGCTCATACAAGGTAGGGCAAAAGGGACTGAACATCTTTTAACTCCTGGCTTGCGAAAGTCCTCTGGAACGATTGTTAGAACAATACGAAACCCGTGTCTTCAACTTGCTCACCTTCTGCCCTGAAAGAGAATGAAATTCACCGAGAATGTGAACCTGGTCCATAGATGCTTCCGAAAACAAAAGAAGATCCCATTTTTCACCGGAAAAGAGCGGAGTGATTAGCTTCTTTTTTTCCTCAAGGACGAGAACGCCTATCTCAGAAGGCAAGTCTATTGAATGGGGTACGTGCTATTCAAAGCATCATTAAGAGTTCTGCCTTATAGGGAGTAGTCAAGAAAAGATGACTCTGATCTTTCCTTCTATGGAGCCGGATGTGAGCTTCTCGCCTACTGATCTTACTCAAAAAGAGTCAATGGCAGCGGATTCGTGAACAGGAAAAGAAAGGACCTCTTGCTCCTGACCCGAACCCTCGGAAGGAAAGAAAGCATTTGAACAAGACCACGGACACCATCACTAAACCATATTGACTATCCGAAAGCCTACCTTCCCTTCGCTCCTTCCCCGGCTACGGCTACAGAGTTGGATAAATCTCACTTATGCTTCTTAACACTTGGAGTTCGAAGTGGATCCTTATTTCTTTGTTCTGCGCTCCACTGGATCTACTGTCTCTAATTCAGCATCTGCTTTCAATGCTAGCTCGATTGCAGCTATCTTCGCCGGGTGAGCAAAAAGCATTTACTTTGCGCCTGCCGCTCCTACTAATCTTACTCCAACAGATGAATAAGAGGCCACTTACTTGGTAGAACTTGAATCAGAATCTCTTTCTTCATTCTCGGCTTCTTCAACAAGAGCTTATTTCCCCGCTAAGCATTCGTTCCCAGTCGACTCAACAAAAGAAATTCTTCGTTGGTACCATGAAACCACTACCACGCCTAGGAAGTGAGTTGGCCAGGGCCCCCCTTTACGATTGATTCATTCAACCGTGGACCGCTTATGTATTCCCCTAACCCTCCTCGCGGTCCAACAGCCCATGAGTTATTCTAAGAACCCGCTCCAGACCATTTGGGTCAACCCAGAGGTCTTTTTTCTTTTTCATTATCTTCTTATGGACCTATATTCTTTTACGTGCTAGGCCTATCGTCACGGTAAACGTTCTTGTCTCTTTCGAGCTTTTGTCGTGGAGGTGGCTGTCTAGACCACGTAATCCGAAAGTTCTATATTCAAAAGTCTATGTCTATTCTTTGTCTATAGCGATCGGTTACCCGTTGGGTTAGAAGACAACAGTATGGGGTTGCCCCCCTACTACGCTTCAAGCTGCCAATCCAGGAGTGGAGTCTCGGGATCGAGGATTCAAGGAAGGGAGCCCGTCATAACACGCAGTCGGCGCGTCGGACTTTCCCGACCTAAAATAGAATCAGTCCTCGCGGGAAGCGGAACCTTGAAGGTCAGGCCCTGAAGAGGTCCCACCACATTCATTCAAATGGGCAGGGTTCCCGAGGGAACGAGGATCCCCCGCCCTAGTCTGATAGCGGAGTTAAGTGGAGAAGTAACTAAGAGAATCAAGACAAGCAATACAGGAAGGAAGAGGTTAGGGGTTTGTTTAACGAAGGGTAAGCTTCAACTATTAGAGACTTGAGAAGTGCACTGAAGGTTAACTATGTCAATCTACAACTCAATGTGATTGGCTTCGCCCGGGGTAGACGGGTCTACCAGCTACAACCATGAAGCTGAGGTCATCGTGTTGGAAGAAGTTAATATTGATAGATAGGGCTGACCTAGTCCCCTTTGAAGACAAGACCTTCCTTTTTCTTTCTTTGCTTTTCCTCTGTCCATTGCCCTATCAGAATCAGTATCGGTTGATTCCTTCCCAAATGATGAGAGGAGGAGGCTTTTTTTTGTTCGCTTGCTTGCTGGCAAGCTCTATACCGACCTTGGCTATTTGAGGCAATTTCTAAAGCATTTAGTCTCGCTAGCTATGCTAGCTTCTTTGGTATGGCTAGCTTGTTTTTTGGTGAGGTATTGCCCTGCTGTCGCATTCTTCCTTTGCGCTGTGCTCCCTCTCGTAATTTCTCTGCGACCTCTCTCTTTCTACTTTGTATTAGCTTTGTTAATTGGAATTGCCCCATGCAAGCGATTATAGCTAGCCTCTCTTTCATCGTTACCAGTTTCCAAGGCTGATGTCACTGATAGCTCTGCTTTCATTCTGATTGGCTACCAGAAGGGATAAGAACTATGCTTTGATCGGAAGGCACCTCTGCCGCCGTTACGTTGGGGAACTCTATCCTTTCCCTTCGAAAATGCTGAGACGGTAAATATTGGTGAACGGGGACCGGGTTACGACGTGCTTAGTGATGATACAGAAGAGAATTCCGAAGTGCTCTATGGATTGGCTCTGGGGTAGCATTCGATGACAATTACTGGCTTCACTACCGATTCCACGTTGAAATCTCTGCCGACTTATCCTCGGCAATTAGGCTAGCCAAGTACTCTACCCGTATTGGTGCTATTAGCCAATGACAGATGGATAGTGGCCTTCACTTTTGAGCGAATTGGGTGAGTGGGAAATTCCCATCATTGAAGTCAGAGTGTGGGACTGAGCTTTCCGAATGAGAAAGAAAAAAAAGGGGGCTAGCCTTTGCTCTGTCGTCTTGCTCGTCCGTCTCGCTAAGAAAGTGTTGGAGGTATTTAGAAATACAAATATCTCGCTGAAGTATGGCTAGGCAGTAGCAAGGAAGGTCTCTCTCGCTATGGCTCTTTCGCGGGGGGTTTATCTGGACATCTAATCCATGCAGGTATGCCAAATGACTTTCTCTTTATAACGAGGAAGGGAAATGGAATTTATAGGAAGAAACCTCTGTGATGTGGTATAAGATGGCCAATTGCATTAAAAGAGTGGCTAAAGAGATTTTTGGAGAATATAAGGGTAAAAATCACTCACATAAAGAAAGTTGGGGGTGAAACCAACCAAGATGTATGTCGTCCGACCCAACCTCAGACTCTTTCTTCCCGACCTATTTTACTTTTTTTCTGCAGTTATTTAGGTGGTATCCCGAGATTGAAGAGATCGAATTCCTCCCGGGAACACACGAAACAAAGATATGAACTAGGTAAATAGAAATGGAAAAGAGATGTTTCCAATTCATCAAAATCAGAAGCTTTTTCTACATCCATATGATCTACTAAAGTAGATCGATATTGCCCGTATAATGAAAGCAGATCTTGGTCCATGGAGTCCCAAGAAGGTAAGAACTCCAACCTGTCCGATGCTTCTTCGGCCAAATACAATATACAGGTGGGACCTGCACTATGAGCAAGCTGTGCGAAAAACCGCTTCTTTTTTCCGGTTCCGCAACAACTTGGGCGAAATGGGGTTCTACCGGGAAACCATGGATTTTTTAGTTTTCGCCATTGGTTACTGGTCGAGCCACTGGAATGGAATAAGATAAGAATCTCTGGAGATCTTTCCTCTCCACTTACTCGGTACAGGCTTTCCTTCTGTAGAAGACTTCTGCCGAATGGCATAATTGTCCGACACTACGTTCCTCGATCTTCAAAGAAGACTGACTCCTCCTACTCCTCCTTCTCCTTTAGAATAGGGTCGTCGTTGGTCCTTCTTTCACTAATGATCTCAGGATCTCACCATTTTCTAGTAGTTCGCGCGAACGCGCGAGGGACTATCCTTTCTATCGCTTGCGCTTGCTTTTCACTCTCAAGACAACGGTCTCTCTCTTCTATAAAGCGAAGCAAAGCGCATGGCGCTGAAGTGAAGAAAGCTCAATAAACACACACGAACACGATGCAGGGCATAGCATAAATGAGACCGCTGATCATTTCATAAAACATATATGCTTGACCTTTCTCGATGCTTTTTTTGGGGTGACTCACCAACCGACCCAGCAGTGATCGATGACAGAATGATACGAACAAATCAAAGTTATTGGATTTGGTAGTTCTCCATTAACTTCTTTCTTTACCCCTTTGCATATGTTCCTAAATGGGTGTGCACCTCCAGATGGGCGGGGGCCGGCCTCCTATTCTCTTATGCAGCATTTATTAGCTTAGCTGAGTTGGGTGGATCGTGCAATAAGCCCCTCTCGACCCTCCCTTTCTCATACGTCTTTATCAAAGTCTCTCGCCTTTCGAGATCCGGTCCATCATCAACTCAGTCAGATCTTCTTGTTTGCCTGCTTTGATTAGGCTTCCTTTAACGGGGTTGATCGGCATTTCGTGCCTCTAGCCCTGCTGAATTATACCTTTTATCAGCTGGTTGGGTAGCGTAGTAAGGTTAGAGGCGCAACTAGAAGAGTTGGCTCCATATTTATATATATTTGTTTTAAATTTGATTGCAGTCTCCGAAGTCCTTCTTGATCGATGGTCCCCATTAGCATTAGTGCCAATTAGCAGCTGCTTTTTTTGGAAGGTGAGCGGTCTTCATGGGACCTCAACGATCCCGGTGGCGATGTCCAAAACGTGACGGACTAGGTCAAATTGAGGAGCTTTCTGGGGATGCGAAGCTGTGGTGGCGGACGCGATATGAGGATGTGCTGGAAGACCGTTGCGAGATCAACGCCTGGGAGGAACTAAATAGGAAGCTCAAGGAAAGGAGCAGTTCCTGCCTGAGAACGTTGCATGGCTCGCACGAGAGCCCCTGATGCGGACCGGCACTGTTCAAGAAAATCAAAGCAGACCATGGGGGACTGACCCGAGCTATAGATAAAGGAAGGACTCTGATAGATAGAATAAGGCACTCGGACATCAAAAAGAGGGCTACTTCACTATGAATGGTAACATATGAATTGAAACTAATGCGACGGGTGTCAATTACCAAAAACGACTCGACCACTAACTTAGTCTCGCGGGACTTCTAAGACAAGGCCGAAGATAGATGCGAAGAATATTTGAAACCACTCTCGAACCATCACACGGATTCCAACCCAACAGCCCATGATATGGTAAGAACGGAATGAAAAGGCAAAAAAACGATTCTATGCGCAGACGTGAAAGCTCTATCGATAGAAGCATTCTAGCCTATTTTGATTTAGAGAGGATTACCTCGTCTGAGAACCGCCATTCACGCACTATTCTTCCCCACGATTGATAATCTCGATAACCTAAACAAAAATGCAGAAGTGAGCGTATCCCAAAGCTCTCCTCTCTCCCCCCCTTTTTTTTAGCCAACACCATTTTTCACCTTGAATGGGTCAAAGCCAAAAATCTGATGAATAGAAGGAAAAGAGATCAGAAAGATACGCGGACGACTTTACTATAGTATAGGTCGGATGTTTTCGTGAGCAGTAAGCAGCGGATCCCCCCTTATTTTTGGAAAGCTGGTGGCCGCATGTGAATTCTTTCAAGGCAAGGGGCGGCCTGATTCGACATTGTTGTTTTCTCTGATCCGGTCGAGGTGGTTTTCGTTTACCAGCGCGTAGGTGGTCTAAGTTCCTATGACCGAGTCTTTCTGGCCCCTGTGAACATCTTTTCTTAATGTATTAAAGAGGGCCTCTCTAACCGGTGAAAAGTGGTGGGTGTCCACTAACGGCCATTCCTGGCTCGGCTCCGATAACGCAATTCCGGGAGGAGTCGGTAGTTGGGCACTGGATCCCTTCGGACCTGGAGAACGTGTGACGCTGGGTCGGGGTTTGGTGAACCAACTGGTCGCTCCTCTAGTTGAAGTATCGGGCCCCTTTTTCGTTGCCTAGGTTACACCTTCGGAATACCCCAGAAGGGAATTTTTCTCTACTTTCCTCAATCTTCACTTTACGCCACGCCGACTCCCCTTTCGTCATAAGGCGTGGAATTAGACCAAGGGGAATCCCCATAGGAACTAGTCCCTCAGATTTCGCACGTAGGAGATCGAGACACAGTCCCAGGGCTATGAAGAAAGATGTAGATCGATCGCCCTAGATAGACAACTACATAGAGGGTATCTACAAGTCCATATATTCTTTGATTTCGTTCCCCCCGTAAGATCAATATCACAACTTATGAGGTCCGAAAGTTTAACATCTAAGTAATACCCGATCCGATAGTTTACGATATAGATAGATAGATATTTAACAACAACATTATAAAAATAGATATTTTTAGATATCGGTAGTTGTCCGGTCGTACCCAAACAATAATATTCCAGAGGAAAATGCACCTAAGATCAAATATTTCGAGCCGGCTTCCGTGGAAAATTCAGACTTTCTTTTTGATGCTGCGATTACATAAAAACATAAACTTTGAGGCTCAATAGCTAAATACATGGCAATTGAATCATGAGCCGAGATCATAAAGAGCATACTGCGAGTAGGAAGTAGAATTAATACAATGAATTCAAAAGCATCAAACCTCTCTTGTTCGAAAGAATCGAAACACATCGAAATGGTACCAGCCGCACTTAATAATAGAAGGATTTGGCAGAAATATGTAAAATTGTCCCTCCTAAAAAGATTATTCCAGAATAAATGGGCAATAGTTAGGAGAGGTGCGCCAGCGGCGAGCAGAAGCAAGGTTATTAGATACCTCAGGAAAGCCCGGCCAGAACCACACGTGCAAGTTTCCCTGCATGTGGCTCGTCCGT
>CP131466.1:210000-225000 GCA_030664755.1 Microcos paniculata | reverse complement strand
CGGAACCTCATACACGGGTAGAAGCCCATAGCGTATCGGAAACCCGTGTCAGTGTAGGGGACATGCTTAGCCTAAATTTCTGAGCAAAAGAGGTCAGCAGAGACTTAAACGTGGAATCGGTATTGAACACAGGAATTGACATCTGATGTTTTCAATATACGTCATAGCCAGGTGCTAGCTAGGTGCGCTTGAATTCCTTGACTCCGGTGCTCTTGAATGGTATAGAATCGGACAAGCAACTTCTTGTCCATGGGGAAGGGCAGGAGTGAAAGCTCAATCCAAGACATGAAAGCGGAATCACAACTCACAACTGTCGAAGTAAGTAGGCCAATGCCAATGATAAAGACAAGGTTTAGCCTAGTCCTAAGGAAAGCAAATGACATAGAATAAGATGGTATCTCATGCCCTCTTTGAATGGCTTGTTCAAGAAGGGATTGCTGTTGTTAGAAAGAAGAAGCTCTTGGTGAATCCGGACAAATGCTATCGAATCAGCTGCTTGAGAATACACTCCGGGTAGTTCAGTCATAAGAATCGGTTGCTAGAGGAAGACAGAAGCAAGAGAAGAGAGTGAGAAGGAAGGGTCAATCAGATGGAAAAAGGAGTCAAGCAGGAAATGAATGACTTGAAAGATCAGCTAGCAGGACTCATAGACCTCAGGAAAGACGGTGGCTGAGGAAGACGACTGCCCGGCGATAGGCATTGACCTATCCGCAAAAGAGGATCCGTTGTACCCATCAGGCTTGACTCCGCCGCAAGGGCTATATCCAAGACTGCCTATAGCAGAGATTTTCATATGCAACTTGACCACCACCGGGAGCCCAGCCATAGACCACCTATACAGCCCCGCAACCACCTCAAGTTAGACCGGCTGCCGACCCTACTATTGTGCTTTAGGACTTTAACCTTGATACGCCCTTGGGGATATACCTTTCAGTAGTGGCACTATCTGCATTCAGACATTTAGAAGGGCGGTGGGATTGATTCTTTTCAATCGTTACGTTACATTCGAGGAAAGGCGAACAGAACACGCAAACACACTTAGCAGGATGCCCAGCACACTCGGACATTCAGGCTATTTAAGCGAGATCCAGTTTACAAATAAGGAAGCACAGGTAGACAGTGGATCTAATAGCGTAGGCAGCATAGCCTGTGGTTTACCCATTTCCATCAGTGGCAAGGGCTACGGTAGCAGACAGAAGTAGCAAAGGTAGGTACATCACAAGTAGATAGAGTTGGAGCAGGAGATCAATTAGAAAGAAAGAAAAAGCCCGGGGAAGGAGAGCCAAAGCTTCTTGAATGACCAACTCTTGCCCGTCCTTTTGGCCCTTTACTTTGAGTTCACCAACCGAACATGACAGTTCTTCCATTCCTCATGCATTCAATAATAGGGGTCTGGTTTGGGGCTTTCTACGATACTTAATTGTACGATCCTTTAAAGTCTCCGGTGCAGCTCCTGGCACCGAGGCCGACACAAGACACAACCGCAGCAGTTCTTCTCGCTACGTAAACCGAACTCGTATCATGTGGATTTCCTTCCTTTACTTCGACACTTCAATTACCTGTACTCGGGTATAACAACTTCAAGGAGGGGAACAAAATGGAGTTCTGCTCTGGCGAATGAAGCTATCTTTCCTACTAAATGTATGGTATGATCTATCTTTGGACCTATCATTCGATCCGTTGAACCCAAAGCTATGGCAGCTATCAAGCTTGGAGTTCTCCCTATATACTCTATATTGGCTTGGGGAGAAAGAGATGAAGAAGAGTCTGATATCCCCGTGATTCTCTCTTAGATTCTACGCTTAGATCCCAGGCTGATAGGGCAGGCAGGGGGGCTAGTTTAGTGATCCCAAGAGTATGAGTTCGGGAGAGAGAGGCATAGTTGGGGGGTGCAGGGTTTTTCTAGTGACAGCATTGAGTAGCAAGAGCAGCTGTAGCTTTACCAGTCGAAAGCCGGGAACCAAGCTAAGGATTCATGACTAGCGCGAAAGCCTAGCGAACAAAGAAGCGCAGCCCCTTTCTTGCTTAGTAAGGCGCATCCGTTTTCTTGCTCCCTTGTTGCGCATTAAGGACTATACCACTATATACGCTCAGAAAAAGCTTATTTTTCGCACCTTTACTTCCCTATGGTTATGGTATATCCCCTTTCCTATAGGACGAGTCATAGGAACCTATGAGATTGATTGAACAAGCCAACAAGGCGAAAAAGAATCATCGAACTAATGGACAGACCGCAACGCAAGTACTAGAACTCTTGAACTAGAGGAAGGACCTACCGACCAATTGCGAGAGCTGCTACAGTTCTACAATTTCCAGTTGACCGAGAAAGACCACACTTTTAGGAGACTTTTTCCCGATTTCAAGGAATTGAGATCGATTCCCCCCTCCTCACCCGAAGCTACGGAAATCCTTATTGAATAAAAGAATCGTACGCACAAAGCAAGCAACGGAAACCTCTTCTTCTGCCCCAGCTCCTACGGATCAAAGCTAGGCCACACAAAAGAAGGAAAGGTAGGCAGCCTCAAGGATAAGCGGTTGAGCAACCGAGAAGAGCTACTCGACTAAAAGACGCGAGGAAGCGAGTGAAAAGGGGAGAGGAAGATGACTATCTAAAGCCGATAGTCCGGTAGGTCCTTGTAAGTCGAGTGAAAGGAAGTGACTCGACCGATAGGTTGAGGGAGTCAGGCGGGTCTGGTTTTTATTCCTAAGAGGTATGATAACTGCACCATTCAAGATCAATGCTTGCATCCGAAGATAGATGGGCGAGAGATGGACGAAAGCCCTTGAAAGTTGAACTGATTCTTATCTGGTTGTTCAAAGTTTGCCTACTTTTGATGACATGAGATTCAAGACTCCCCTTAAAGTAAAGGCAGCTGATCCCGATTTCCTTGATCCTTCATCTGGCTGGACTCTCGATAGAGTAAGCTGGATGTGCTATTCGATCTTGTAACCCACGAAAGCTCGAGAAAGAGAGAAGCGATGTAGAGACATAAGAATGGAAGGTTTGCTTGTCAGCTATCGGTCCAATGATGCTCTTCTAGCTTGACCTATACGGCAAGGGAAAGATCAATCAAAGGCGAGGTGGTAAATGCCCCGCACGAACTATCTGATCAAGTTTTATTTTTCCTATCACAGGCAGCTGGCAAAGCCGTGTTTGATCGTCGCGTACATGCTCCGTTACAGCTTCGTTCATGCACCAATCAATTGACAGTGAAACAGAGAAGGAAGAGTTTTGATCACCGTGTGGGTAGTCTCTGTTAGGGTTTCCCTTTCATGTGCACTAAGAAGGAAGGAAGACTGGTGCTACTATAGTAATGCCAAGCATACGAGCAAAGGACTCTACCTACCCATACTGACAAATGAAAGAAGCTCAGCGCGGATGATAGGACAAGCGATAGCGGTTCTATTCTTGCTGTTCCTATTCCATACCATAAACAGACACCTTTGATTCATCGACAAGCGATAGCCAAGCTAGATGAGAAATGAAGATAGGGAATCGGCCGCATCAATTCTTTCAGGGTCGTCCAAAGAAGCTTATCAATAGTACGCAAAGAAAGGGGTTCCCCCGGCACCATTAGATCGAATTTTCAGTAGATCGAGTGGGAGGAGAAAAACACATATGTAAAGGAAGGCTAGACTCCTAGCGGATGCGAGAAAGATGTCAAAAGCATCTGCTTAGGGTCAGATTGGACTTTATCTTCTTGCCCTGCTTGCCACCACTCCGAAAGCCTGATTCGCAGCTCTCTAAATCATTCCGAAGTAAGTTACGGGTCTAGCTCAGCTCTAAGCCTAGGATAGGACCTTGTCCAGAAACCAACTTCTTTCTATTTTAGTATAATTAGAACGGAGTCTCAGTAAACCGTGCTAAAGCCCACCCTCCGCCCTACTTTCGACCTGTTTCCAGCGCCTTTTGCAGATAGATAAACTTCTGGTCTTGCCTAGGTTTATGGAAGAAAGGTTTATTCTTTGAATCCGATGGTTTTTTCTTTCTACTGCTGCTATCCTCTCAGCGGGTCGGTCAATATCAGTAGTGGAAGAAGCAGAGTAGTCCCCTGGTCATCAGTTAGTAGTTGAATAATCCCAGTAGTGGTCCTCTTGCCTAGCGGAGTCAGCCCTTAATGGACAATGATAGGCAGACCAAAGATTGCACATCGCAGTCTAAGCGTGCTTGCTTTGCGCACCGGCACAGCAGAATGAGAATCCGCTGGCTCAGATGAGTGGCTTTTGGCTTACTTCCTTGAGAAGGGCTTTCTGTAACTAAGAAATGATAATTATTGACCCATATGATTATGATCTCAGGCTCATAAAATAAAGAGGATGAAACTTACAATTTACACTTAAAGATTGAGCTCGTCAGTGATCTTTTCCATGGTGTCTAGAGAAACCAGCTTTGAACATGACATTCGTACCCAAGGAAAATGCAGGCATTACCATGATCTTGAAGCCCTTGCTAGGAGCTGCTCGGTACGGCTCACTACTAAACTAAAGAAGGTTCAGGCATGCTTCGACTTAGCCCTGTGATCCGCTAATTCATCTCTTGATCTGGTATTCCGAAAAGGAGGTGGATAGGGTCAGCGAAAGAGGTGGCGAGGGCGGAAGAAGGGATTTTCAATTCCAGGGTCCCGCTCCTTGGAAATGGGTATTAAACAAAGGACATAGTGGGTTAGGTAACACCCCTTTTAAGAGGAAAGATCCATCAAAGCAGAAAGTCCAGAGCAAAAGGATTGGCTTCCAAGCCAATGCGTATGCTTTAAAAGTTAGACTTGGAACAACAATAAACCTTATCTGTACTTTATTAATGGGTTAGGAATTCGTAGTGGGACGTTCTTTTCATAGATCCTTTGAGCGAGAAAGGTGCAGCACCTTACCGGGGCCTTTGACCCTCAAGGTCATCCGGAGCCACTTTTAAGCAGTTTATTGACCGTAGCAACGCAATGTTCAGTGGTGGGGCAAAGCACTAGCGAGAAGCTTCCCTTGGGATTTTTTCCCAAGCCCCCAATAGATAGTAATCCCAATCCTTCTTTCCACGCTCCCTTAAAAGTTATTCCGGTTGGTTATTCTTTAGTAATGCATTGGTGCCTGACCCTTGCTATCCACTTTCATAGGTATACTTTGACGCATCTCTGAACAAGCAAATCTCAATGCTTCCGCTGTTCCCGCCCGCCACCTGGTCGTTCTTATGGTCTCTGGAATCGCTTTCAAAGCGGATTTTTTCTTCCTTTTTGCTTTCCATTGAGTGTAAAGTTCCGGGTAATCACCTGTGCGGGATTTATTAAGCTCAGAAGCGTCCTCTCTTTCACAGCCGAGGAGTACACATCGATGAGCTTAAGTAAGCGTTTTTGACTACTACACTTTGTTGATGCTGATGCAACGAACTCTTTCTATTCCACGAGTAGACACCTTTCGAGAGAGGCTTCCTTTCATCGGCTTGCTCTTTTGACCTACCTTGAGAAGGGAAATTTTTACGAGATGATTAATGAATGTAGGTAAGGTCTCTCTAATTCGCAGTAGGTGTGTATGCTTCCCGCATTTGCTTTTTCAGACGTGGGTGCTTATGGGACTTCTGCTTCGCCAACTGCAGGATTGAGATCCCTTTGGAATGAGAATTTGATTTTCCGGCAATTTAGTTTGAAAAAGACCTCTTGTTAGCCGGTAAGCCCAAACCTTCCCTCAGCTTGAAAAAAACCCTTTGGGTGGAATGAATTGCCCCGATCCATTACCAGAGTCAATTCTTACACAAAATGTATTTATAGTAGTAGAAAAGGTGTCGCTTCAGACACCCCCTTCCCTTAACCTTAAAAGAAGCCCCCATTCGAGTAGTCTCATAGGTCTCAGTTCCAACCATTCTTGTTAAGGGCAACCTCGCTCCTAGCGAAAGATCAAACGCCAGGTGTGAAGCAACTTCACGATCCAATGAATTCCCTCAAATCGGATGACACAAGGCGAACTATAAACTAGAATAGGCTGATTGATCCAGGTAGCGACAGGCTCTAATCGAAAGGAACCGCGCGTACGCTAGAAAGACGTATAGGCAAGCCTTTACTTATAATCATATGGATTGCTTTTCGTGACTTTTCTTTCCATAGGCAAACATTGCAGTCTAACCTGCTTTCTAACTTTAGGGGACCGAGAATCAGTCCTCCTCGAGCCTACTCTCGTTTTTCGAATTAAGCTTCCGGGTGCAGACGCTGAAGGCTTTTTTGTCTAATTCAATTCATCTGCATAGGGCATTCTCATAAGCTTAAAAGAAAGTCTTTCCCGCCCCCTGGGTCCTAACCAGCCCTTCGTCCCAGGGGTTCGGTTCTTTCGCTCAAAAAGAATTTTACCGGCTTCCTTCACTGGCTAGGAGGGAGAAAGCAGGGCCCTTGCCTCTTACCGCGTAGTGGGTCGGATGTAGTTGCCAACAACAGCTTTCTTCTTATGAACCTGAATGGCAGCATATACCTTAAGGGTCCTTCTTGTTAAACGTAATTAACTAGTTTCCAACAACCTCTTCAGTTCAGGTTCACTCTGAACGACTAACTGGGGCGATGGCTACTCTTCCTACTCTTTGGACGGGGTACCGCTAAGCCTAACTCTGGACAGCTTCTTGCGTGCTCAGAGGAAGTCTAAATAACAAGCCTTCTTGGTCTCTTGCACACTAACTTCAGCTTAGAACGTTGACGTACACCTACGCTAAAAGTAAAGAAAGGATTATGCTTATAAAAGAAGAAAGCACTAATTCTAGGAAGGCTAGGTGGGGATACCCGGTCTTTTCCAATTTCGAAGATTGACGGGTTCTATCTTTTCCTAGTAGAAAGATGACAAGAAATATAAAGAGGCTCGCCTTTCAAAGAGACTGAGATCATGGGAATACATAGCACTACTCTTTTGAAAGAAACCCATAACCTGGCATTAGACCACCACTTACGATAGGCTTAGACAACACTTTAAATCATTAAAATCCTTACACTTCTAAAAAAAAGTAATGCTGTTGATGTAGTTGCTTGTACTTTTTTTCTACCCGTGTACTTGTAGAATCGGAACACGCCCAAGGCGATTATGGCACTTTACGTTCAGACTTTCTGTCTGGAGGGTGGAGGGCGTTTATGATATCCATCGCCTTTTTAAATGAAATAAAAGTACCTATCGCTGTAGGATAGAACTTAAAGGATGCTGCTTCATTGACTATTGGAGTGAATTCATAATTCATAGGTGAAAAAACCTCATGAAAGAGACTTGGAAGTTGCTTGCTTCCTATCAATTACATTGCCTACTTATCTGTCTTGCTTGTTTACTGGTTTCCTTCTTTTGCTTATTCGATACTGGCAAAAACCGGCCGGCTAAAGAAAAAACACCGTAACATATCAGGGGCGTACGCCTGAAACACGTCGTACAATTTCGGCGATTACAAAAATAAAGGAGTATATCCCTCTCCCTTAGTGTCTTTCCACTTCCATCGTTCAGGAACAAACACTTCGCCTAATTTTTTAGAGTTTGGCCCCACTAAAAAATTACGTTACGACCACTGAACAAACTTGGTTGACGAACATAGTTTATGCGCCGCTAATGTAGCGGCTTGTCGAGCATTTGACAAACTCACACCGTCCATTTCAAATGGGATTTGTCCCGTGGACACACGAGCAATCCAACCCGTAGGATTTCCTTTCCCTCTTCCCATTCTGACTTCTGTAGGTTTCCCGGTAATAGGGAGATCTGCGAGAACTCTTACCCATATCTTACCATTTCTTCGGAATTGTCCGCTCATAGCACGATGAAATTGTCCGATTATAGCCCGACGCGCTGCTTCAATGGCTCGATATGAAAGACGACCAGCTTTACAACTTTTAGTACCATATCTTCCAAAACCAAGTTTTGTACCATCCGGTTTGCAACCCCTACTACATCTGCCTTTACGATATTTACTATATTTCGTACGTTTTGGATATAGCACGTCCTCCTTTTTTTTTACTATAAGAAATCCACACTTTGACACCTGATATTCCGTAACGAGTAGATACTTCCGCAGGAGCATAATCGATTTTCTGGTTAAATACATTACGAGATGGTTTTCCATACTTTCCGCATTCAGTTCTAGCTATTTTTGCGCCTTTTAATCGACCTGAACAACATATACGGATCCCCTCAACCCCTTTTTTCATTACTAATGGAATATTCTTCACTATTTTAGTAAAAATGGAACGAAATGATCTTGTTTTGTTCCTCAGTTGAAAAGAGATGTCTTGAGCAATCGGAGAAGCACTTTGATAAACAGATTTTATTTTGACCGACTCAATTAAGGTATTAGTGTTTGTTCTATTAGACAACAAAGATTGCATTTTTTTTACTTCGTTTAAATAAGAGTTGTCCCCGTACGGAATTCTTCTGTTTCTCAGTATGATCTCTATTATCATCTCTATTCCCTTTATCAATTCTTCTATCCCACCTAGGTTTATGAATTTCTTTATCAATTCCATCATTACCTTATCCTTACCCATGAGGCTCCAACATTTGATCCTTAATTTTCTTAGGAGTCGTTTCCGGGCATTCTCAAAAAAAAGGTTATTAAACACCCCAACCCCATCCCTTAGAAAGAAAAAGGTAGCACCGAAGAAAGGAAAGAGCGAGATGGTGGTTTTTGTTGTTCCCGCGAAGCGAAGATCATTCGCCAAGCGAATGAAGTGGGTCAACCTCTTTTTGGCTTCGTCCAAACACTTTTTCTCGCTGGTCGAGCTTTCTACAAAAAAAGCGATGCGAGAACGTATTCTCTTATCTAAGCTTCTTCCCTGTGCATTCGCTCTCCCCATCGTAGATGGTTCAGCCACGCCCAGTGCCACGAAATGATTGAGAACTACGACGGGGTCGAAATGAATTTGGTTCTTTCTATTTAATAAGTATTGCATGACCGAATAATTCAAGGAGGGGCGCACTGCAGGGAGGGCCCTTTTAAGTGGATGACTCGTCGGGCCGCCGGAGCGGGACTTCCTTGGGAAAAGGAACTTGAATAACTTCGTTTTTCTGAAAGCTCTCCGGAAAGCTATGTCATTTACAACCCCGGCGTATTTCGGATGCTTGAAGGCCCCGCTGACCCGAAGTGATTTAGAAAGATTCTTCTTTATCGATGGTGATCGGTCATGGTATCCATAGCGTTGCTTCTTTTTCGGCCAAATCCGGATTTCGTTTTGCTTCTCCCGGTCGTCGAGCCTGGTCGACCCGACTCTTTTCCCTGCCCCCCGGCCCTTCTCCTTTCCGGGTCTGGTTTTTTTGCGTCGTTTCAGTCGTCGTGGTCGACGGGGAAGAAAGAAATGAATGAATGTTCTTTTGGGAAAATGTATAATAATACACCTACCGAGACGAAAGCCAAAGGTGAGTCTCGTAGGTGGACGTATCGAACCGAAATAAGATCTCAGATTGAGATCTTGATATACTGATTTACCATAATAATAAATAGAGTCAATGGTGACTCCGCTGTGGGAAGAGCCGTTTCTTTCTTGCTTGATAGGGGGGGCTTCCATTCACCAACAAAGACTAAAAGTGCTCTCCGAACCGTGCTGGATAGTCACCCATCACACGGCTCTCAAACCTAACCTGTGGCGGATCCCGGGAGACAAAGTCAAAGCGCTTGATCCTTTGCCCCATACTTTGAGATGCTCCTCTCCGCCGATCAAGCAGCGACGCCGCTCGTGATAGGCTTAGCTTTAAGCCGCTATCGTTCGGTTCGGATAAGTCAAGTCCCTTCGGTCGCTTCGCCCAGGTGGTCTTCCCTTATCTTCCCTAACGTTCAGAGTTGTTCTGGTTTGAGAAAGGAGCACCGGCCGAGCGCCCTGAATGAATAAGAAATGGACAACAGAGAGAATCAATGATTCTTATTCAACCGAGTTGAAGCTAGCAACATGTCGATTCCACACCGGAGGTTGGTAAGAACTGAGGGACAATGCCCCCCTAACCTAAGCGGGCCTACCTGCGAAGCAACTGGTAGTTGATCGGGCGGAGGGGCGGTTTGGTTTCGTGCAACGCCCTCGCAGCAGGAAGAGGCAGTTGTCATTTGAAAGGAAACGCCCTTTGTATAGGGTTCCAGACCTGCGCATCCTGATGAAAAAGCCCTATATATTCTATTAGTAAAGCCTAAACGTCCTTATTGAAAACTAAAGCGCTAACGAGCAAGAAAAGACCCCTTACTATAGATAGGCTAACGCGCCTTTACTAATAACATAGAAAGTAAAGGCTCTTCTCTTTACTGAGCGAGACTCCATCCATATCCCTTCCCTACTAGTGGGATATTCAACATTTTCTATTCTATCATTTGTTTGACAGCTTAAACTAGGCTCCATTTTAGATAGGTTTTCGGTCTTAATCAAAATAGGTCAGGGGCGCGTCGGAGCGGTCGGTGGCTGCTTAGTCTCATCCGAGAGTCTAATCTCTTTGTACTGCTTTTTTTTGCAAAGAAAAAAAAAAGAAAGAAGGGGGTCGATTTAGGCTCCTTCCCTTCCACTGCATAGCTACGCTACCAGGTACTACGAGCCCTCTGTCCCACACATCTATCCAGCTCGCGTGGTTCACCGGTTCCACCGAAAACTCTCATTTGTTGAAGCGGAGCATAGTGCGCTTTAGGCGCCGAGCGAGAAACGTCTCCTCTTTCGTTTCGGTTTATTCACTGATCTGAAACTTAGCACTTGTTTTCTTATTGATTTCAGGGGCGGCGGCGTTCTTGAATGAAGTCTATCCGACGAACCGAATTAGCACTTCTCAGATCAGGCTAGGCCTCTCCAGCTGAGCTAGGCGCCGGGCCCTGGATGCGCTAGCGATCGGCGCATAGGGGGGGGGGCGCTTGCCCGGGTTTCTCGGCCTGGTATCCTGCACCTCACGTTCATGATATCTACATTCAACTGTGCCCCGGAGACACGGTCGAAGCACGCCCGCCCAGTGTGCTTCTTTCACGACATGCTCTGGTTCCGGGTGTTTTCCAGTGGTCTTCTAGCGTTAGAAGAAGTCGTGTCCGTCCCGAACATCTGCAACGTCCTCCCGCGCTTTTTTATTTTAAATATAGGGCAAACTGAAGAAAAAGACTGACCCTTTCGGTGACTTTCGCGGTCGCCCTCACTGAACCGACTTGAATCTGAACTACGATTCAGATCAAGTCTTACCGAAATCGGATTTCCTTTTCGTGCCATATGCGCTTATACTTTACTTTTTCCCCCTTTTTCTTCCCGGTTCAATATTTGTTCTCGAAAGTCTTCGTTTCCATGTAAGAGCAAACTCTCCAAATTGTTGACCAACCTGCTTGTGATTCTTTACCATTCGTAACCTAGCATTCATGATTCACCGAACATGTAAACCTCGCCGATTAGTATAGATGGTTTAGTTGGTCAACCATAGAGATGGAGCCCCGCCAAGAAGCTCGAGGATCGATCAGGCAACTCAGACAAGAAAAGGAGGCCATCGATGCTATGATATCCAGCATCAAGGCCGAAATCCCAAGGCTGAGAATGACCGAGCAGCTGCCCACTTCTACTAAGGTTCCTCGTCTTAAGGCGAAAATAGAAGAAGTCCGCTTTTGTTTTGAAAAAACGGTCTGTTCCCTTACCCCTTTGGCTTTTTGGGAACGTCACACGTGGGAAGCACTTCGGCTACCTTATCGCAAGGGTTTCGACGAAAAAAAGCATCCCAAAAAAATAAAGAGTTTAGATGCCCGAAGATCTAAGAAGGTTGAATCCGTTTTAAGTGGGTGATTTCTTGAAGAAGAGCCTAATTAGGCCAAGTAAGAGTCCATGGTCCAGCGCTGCAAAATACGTCAATAACAGAAATGAGCAAGAAAGGGGAATGCCCCCCCATTAAAGAAAGCAGCCAATCGAGGGAATCGATAAATGGAATGGTCCACGAAAAAGAAAAGTCCGAGTTCATAAGAAAGGGAGCAATTAAAAGTAGTACCAAACTTTTCAAAATTCTCTTCCAAATCTCACTTCTCATCGATATAGACCTACGTACTTTCTTCACGGCTAGAATCTTAAATGGGCAGTCTCCTTTCTGAGGATCTTTTCTATAGGGGCGAAAGATATTCATATGATTTTTGCTCTGTACTCTCGCTCCTTGCTTTTGGAGCGGCATGCCGAAAAAAAAGGGTACCAATGAGAAGCCGACCATTAATGACTAATTCGAACACCAGGAGCGGTCTGATCTATACTATACGAAATTTGTTACATATCTCGTTGGGGAGTCGAACCCAAGTCAATTCTTCCGCGACCCCTTCACGAATAAAGAGAAAACTTTTCTCTTATCTACGATAATTTTTGCTTCGCTGCTTTTCTATTTTATAGAAGAGTTCTTTCTTTCGAACCATCGGTACTCGTGTACCATTGCATAGGCCGAAATTGACTACTTTACCTCCCCGCCCCTTACTCGTCTTTTGAAAGCCAGAACATTCGCATAGAGGAGTATCTGTATCACGCATGCCCCTCTACTGATGACAAAATGACTTTCTATCCTCTTCTAGGAATTCCTACCCCTAACAATTGGAGAGGGGAAAAAGGTGGAAGAGTATTCTGCATGAATATGCTTCTGCACTGGGAATATCTCATAGCGGGAAGGCCCAGAGATCATAAAGGATGGGATGGGAATGGAAGCATTCCAGCCCAACATACTCCGGTGAATGGGTCGAGAGAGATAGGGAGGGGAGTGGGATAAAGGAAGTATAGTGAACAGTTGAGTGGCTATCTAACCATTCAATCGGCTATGGAGGGAGGTTTCAGCAAGCGGGTAAACCGATGATGACTAGTACAAACTTAGGTAGGTCGATCGTCGCTCATCCCGCGTGTTCTCCCCCGTGAAGTGATTAATCCCTATGGAAAAGAAAGTCTTCCGATTGAAGGAAATTTCCACCCTCTGATGATCCATTCCGCCCTTCCCTATAGCCGGAAAGGTATTAAATCTTATGGATTACTTTCAGTAGTTCTTCCACCCCCTATTTGAGTAAGGCTGGAAGGAAAGCTACTGGGCTAGACTGCTGATCTTCTGGAGTAATCTTCCCCCTGGAAACATAGTGTAATCGCCGCCGAGAATAAACATGCTGTGCCGGGTGACTGGAATCCTCTGAGGTCAGCTGAACAGGCTGACAATCGGCAGAAGATGCTGGGCAAGGCTGCTGGCCTGAAGAGTGAGGCTGATCCGTAACATCAACTGCAGAAGAATGAGGTTCGAGTTGATGAACAGGAGAAGGCCGAAATACATCTCCATCACCATTCTCCCCCGGGTCTGATTAATTAGGTTAAGGAAAATATGAGGCGACCTCATTAAAGAGAACATTCAAGAATACATCGAGTCTCTTGGATTTCACGTCATAGCATCTATACCCGGACTAAGCATATCCAAGAAAGACACAAGTGGTTTCCTTGGGAACAATTTTTCTCTTAACTGCGCAGGAATATGAACAAAACACGTGCATCCAAACACTCGCAAATGCCTATAGAATGGTGCTGCCCCAGTAAGAAGTTCGTGAGGTGCCGCTGCAGCTTATTCCCCCTCTCTTCCCCCCAAAAAAAGGAGAGAGATGTCCCGTCCCTTCTTTATGCACATCCATATACATAGCCAGAGACAAAGGTGTACAATCCGGTCAAAATCCGCGGTTTTTTAAGTTCATTCACTGTATGTAGGTTCTCTTACTTGCTCTAGTGGCTGGCAAACGCCAACCGAGAGGGGAGAACGAATGGCTTAGGAATCGACTGGTTCCGAGCGGACTCGTGGAGCTGCTGCTTGGATTATCGTAGAATAAGAGGAGCCGTCTTAGGAAATGACTTAACTTAAAAGGCAGGTGCCGCCGCTGCGAGGCGAGGGAGTAACTTGTCTGGTCTTGCGGTGCACTCACTCCCGTTACGAGAATGAAATGACGCCCCAGCTCGACTCGAGACCAAGACTCTTTACAACTCGCACCAATAGCAGCGCTGAGCGGCCGGAGATTGATTGAAAAGGCAGCCCTGCCGCCCCCCCTAGCCGCCTACCTACTCGTGCTCGTAGCTCGATCGGGGGTCAAGAGTGCGGTCCGGCGGAAAAACAGAAGTCGTCCGTATCAAGTAATACGTGAATTGCTCAGTAGTGCTTCGCCACTACCGTAGCTGGCGGAAATAGCTTAATGGTAGAGCATAGCCTTGCCAAGGCTGAGGTTGAGGGTTCAAGTCCCTCCTTCCGCTCCTGGCTTCGTCGTTTAGTGGTAACGAGTGGAGTGCATAAGCCCCTTTAGAGAGAGGGGCGAGCAGCAAGCAGACCCTTGTATAGGGTTCCAAACCTATCTTACTAATAATAAGAAAGGGGCAAGCCAAAACCTACTCCTAACAAGTTGCTGGCTTTTCAGCCGTTGCGCGCTAGCGCGCTTCTGTTTTTCAGCAGGCTTCTTCAAATATCCCAAGAAAGTAGGGGTTATAACTAAAAGTAGCTAGCTAGCGCGCTAGCGTTTTCCCTTACTAGTAAGGGGGCTGCTAGTTGTAGCGCGCAGTGTACTAGTGAATAGGAAAAGCGGATTGAGATTACTAATGACAGATGGAGGTTGAGGATAGAACATGTTCGGTTCCTCGCCCTTGTCTCCTTCGCCGGAGACTGAAAATGATGGGAATCCTATCGATAAAGAAGAGGCATAGGCATCGCCTCTCGATCCAATCTGTCTTCCCTGGCCTCCCCAACACACTCTTGATACGAAATAAACCTCCCGCCATAGAGAAGAGATCTAAAGTCTGGGTCCCCTCGATTGCCCTTCCCTTGAACCTGAACTGGTCGAGAGAGATGAACCCGCACCACATTTTATAACCTTCGAACCGAAACCCCCAACTAGAGATGGAATTCCATAACCTAAACAACTCAGTTGAGAGCTCCGTGACTGGTTCAAGGGAAGGTCCACCAATAATTGATAGGCCATTCCCCCCCCTATCCGTCTCTTGATCCCTCATTCCACTAATCCGTTGTTACTGATTCATTCAAGGCATAGACTGCCCACTTCTTTGTCTTATTAGCGCAGGTGTTCGTCAACGATGAAAGCCG
>CP131466.1:172500-205000 GCA_030664755.1 Microcos paniculata | reverse complement strand
CCTTAAGTTAAGGTATTCTCTAGCTTGAATCGAATAAAGAAAGAATCCAATCCAGAGAAAACTCAATCCCTGTGTCCTTTCCTTTGCCCTATTAATTCAACCTTCGGCAGGGGATAGGGAAATTCCAGTAGGAAAACTCACTTTAGACAGACTAGGGAAAAGACTAAAGCTCTATCTTAGAATAAGGTAAGCGATCCTAAGACAGAGATTCCGTAGAGCCATAGCAACATGCCTTCTTTCCTGCCTTTTAGCTTAGATCTCTTCCGCTATTAGCTCCCATATAGTTTGTAGTTCCGAGGAAGCCTGTTTTCCAAACAAACCACGCTCTAGTTCTCTTGATATCTATATACTTGATGAATCCATCCCTTCGACTTGAAAGAAGCCAACACCCTCGGGTTCTGGTTATGGTCTTGTTTGTGCTACTGCCTCGAACTCGACTTCTGCCAAGCACCTCGCGCGGTAGAGCTAGGATTGGAAAGAGTGGGTAATGAAAGGGGCACCACTTCTTGATAGCGTACCGGACCTGCGTTTGAACGGAGAAAGACTCCCACAGACTTGCTTGCAGAAGGAATAGAACGAGATGCTCTTAGTTCTGACCTAGCCCATCCAAGATAAGCAGAAATGCATCGGATTAGCCGGCAGTAAGGAAACTTAGTAGCCTGGTGGCACGACACGGAAAGACCAGAGCATACTGGATGTAACGAAGGAAGTGCGGAGTCACTAGTCGCGCTAACATGAAAATCGGGTTGATTTTTCAAAGAAAGTAACATCCATGGAGACAGACTTTCATTTTTGTAATGGGATCAAAGCATTTATACCCTTACAAAATCTCCTTTAGAGCTTCCTAGCTACCGTAAGAAGAACAAGGAAAGTCTATCCCTTCTAATCCGCTTGCTGTCTCGCTTCGGCTATCATTTGTTGCGAGTGTACTAAAACGATTCAAAGCCAGGCGAGTGGATCCCCGCGGAATGAGCCCCCATTGGCAAAGAATCCTCCATTGACCCTAGATGACCGCCTTCTTCTTTTGGGTTAAAGGGCAAGAAAGGGACTAACCTCATCAAATCCCATGCGGAACGGACTGGATTGGTCGAACTACGATAAGCCGTAGCACGAGATTACTGGCTTGTTTGCCTTAGGATTGGCAGCTCTTACGCTCTATTCTATAGGGGGATACAAGAAAGAGTTCTAAACTACTGTATGCTCGTCAGCTCCTTAGATCAGTACTATTGCTAGTAAAGATAGGCTACCCGGGAAGAGCGAAGGAAGGCCTTACTTTTATTTTAGCATTCGGCTGAAACTTTCTTGAATTGAACTGGCTGTCTTACGAGCTTGCCCTAGTTGAAAAACTACTGCTTTTGGTACAACCCGGAGAGTAGGCCCCACCTCTTGTGATAATATCACATGCTCACCCTTTCTCTAGAAAGATAGCCTAAGCCTACTAGTCTGCCATAATCAACTCCTTGCTAGCCTAAGATGGCTACTTACCTAGGGGACTGCTTTTAAGCTCTCATTTGCTCACTGCCTTTTACCTAGCTTCCTTGCTCTAACTTTTACAACCTAGCCTGCCCTAGCCACCCTCGAAAAGACATATTCAGCCCCCCCATCCAAATCGCCGTAGCATTTAGCATCTCTATCTGCATTCCTTCCCATAGGCATTAGCCTCAGAATCCCCATCTGAACCCCATTCACATCGTTAGAAGCCAAATCTAAAGTCTCAGCCAAACCGACATACTCTCTTTCTCCCAAACTAATAGTTCCCGACCCAACAACTATTCTTTTTCCCGAAGCTGAACCATAAAGGAAGCATATATATAAATATATAGGATTAGGATATAAAAGCATTCGTAGCTGAATCAAGGAATGGGTAGGACTCAGTTCCTGGGAAGGAATCAAATTCATTCGATTCTATGTGTGGGTAAGAAATAACAACACAAGCCTTTAAGGCTGAAAATAAGCCTTTTTCTTTCAGAACCTTGAAAGGAAGGGAGGTTTTTCATTAAATAATTCCAAATAACCGTCGGATATAGGGCATCCGAATACGTTGACTCACCAGCCGAATCTGCACCCGCAGAATATAAATAATCAACCGAATCCTGCGCTCTTTCATCCGCCAAATCATATGAAGAAAATTCTCCGCATCCAAAGCAGCAGCGGCTAAAGCCTCATCCGTACCTGTAGAAGAGTAACCATTTGCCTAATTTAAAGATACAGACGAAGCCTACGAAGACCCCGAATCTGCGGATCCAGGGCAATGGGTGGGTGGCCTTTTGTGGGGACAGGCTATGTATGATACCGATTATGGGCGGTTCAGGGTCAGAAGGTGCGCAAAAGATCAAATAGGGTAACATATTCTATTTCACCGGTATAGCCATTTCTGTCTTTGATAACATTTCCAGGTCTTTCTGCTCCTTCAAATTCAAGTGATATTGGTGCTCGTTCATTAAAGACCGAATAGAGACAGGTGAAAAATCCGTCTCCAGACCGTGAATACGAAAACGCTTAGCAAACTCAGCTGAGCCCCTATATGATTTTTGAGTTTCAATTTGAACTCTCTGAAGACACTGAGAATAAACTTCAGCAACTTGCGCATCAGCGATGACAACATTATCGCCGAGCATGGGACACATCAACTAAAGTGCTTTTTGAACGAAACCTACTGGCTTAGGGGCAATTGCTACGAAAATGGGTGTATCCGGAACGGGGTTCCAATCTCTAAATGGATCTGCTATAGCTACTCAATCTCGATCTGAAACTTGAAGGGGCGCTCCATAGCTTCAACTGAGACTGCCTTTAGCCAACATCGGCTATGGATCACGCCGATCATCATAAGGCCATCTCGGTATGGGGTTGGATCATCGGCTCCCCTGCCTAGTAAAGGGAACTGTGCCTTAGCTTTCTTTTCTTCCTATCAAAACACAAAGATAGGTTTTGGTACGAAGTAATGGAGTGTGACATCAGCTCACATTAGTCTCTCTTTCAGCAAAGTAGAAAACGACTCGTTGAAAGACGAAAGCAAACCGGAGTCTTTGCTCCCTGGATAAGTCTCATTCGATGTCGCAACCGATGCTTTTCACATCCGATCTTCTGGACCGAGAAAGGGCTACCGAAAGAAAGAGGGAACCATATTTAAAAGAAAGCGCTTTGCCTTACCTATGATGAAAGGAATAATAGACAACCATCACGATCGACTAAAAGGAAAGTAGCCCTAAATAGGGGGATTTTGGTTCAAATCCAATTCGTTCGTGAGCACGTTACTTAGCAGTGAACTGTCCTGCTAGCCTTACCCTGCAGTGAAGTTTATTCCTTCCCTGACTTGTTTGAAAAAAAGCATTTCTTTTCCTTCGCTCGTAGGGGAAATACTTCACACCGGAATCCGGTCTGTCTATCAACCATCGGTTCTTCCATCTCGTTCATACCCGGCGAAGAAAAAGCTTCAATTCACAACCTAGGTAAGGCTACCTTGCCTGAAGACATGGGATTGCCGTAGAAGTCACATGCCGAGCAAGTTCTTGCCTCTTCTTCCTCTACCTATCTCGGGTAAGCTACATCCATACATAGTCTAATCCTCTGATTGACTGTACTAGGTACAGAATCTTAGTCCCAAGAGTTCTGCAGAAGCGGGCTTAGAAAGGGCGGTCCTATATCAACTTAGTTGATAAAGGCAGGTAGTACCCATAATTCTAATCAAAGCAAGCTTTCAAAACAAAAGGCGGCTATCTTAATCACGACGTTCTTAAAGGTTGGAGAGCCTACACTTAACTTAGTTTCAAAAAGGTTGATATTAGCATTAGCACTCGCTTAGGTGCTAAAGGTAGAAAGGTAGATATGTAAATCACTTAGTCCTTGAAATAGGGATAGGGCCTATTAATCAAATTCCAATAGAGTACCAGTACTATACTAGTGAAGGAGGAAATCGTAGTCCCACAGGATTCAATGAAGCTATGCCTTTTTCCTCTGTTAGTTAGAATCAGTCTCCTCTTGGCTACTTACTTAGGTCAATCAGTTTCTTCCTTTCCTCTTCATTGGAAACTTAGTTCGTCCTTATCCCGTTCGTGACCCCTTGGCCCTCTCAGTGCTGCTTTTAGATCTCTTCCGCCTCCGTTTTTCGCTTCCTTCCTTCACTTGAGAAAGTATAAAATGATATTGAATGGGTGGAACAGGCAAGGGATAACTCGAGGGGGTCGGCCCCATGCTTTGGCTTGCTTTTTTTTATCGATGGACCCGGGTGTCTTCGCACAAACGAGATGAGTTGGTCCGGAACAAACTGACTACGCTCCTCGCCAATCGTGGGCATGAAATGGCTCATGGCCCCCCCCTCCATTGATAGTCCTCCTAAGCCGATAGGCTTTACCTGGTATCGAGACCTACTGACATAGATTAAGCAGCTACTAGATCCCCCGTCTTGTCGAAGAAAAAAATTCAAATACTTCGTTCTAATCCGATTGGGATTGACTGTCTTCTTTACTTCGACAGATGTGGTCAACCCCAGCTTGCTTATCTACAGCTGCCCTATTCCGTGTAACTTAATGAATTTGATCCAATCCAATAAGCCCGTAAGCGCCGGTACAATATAATTAGAATATCCTTGTTAGAGGTGTATAGTATTTCTTCATTTCCTGCGTAATCTGATGCTTACTCTTCAAACATTAGGGGGGTGGTAACTCCACTTGAGTCAACAGGCCCCATGTAGGGAAGAGATAGAGCTCTAATCAATCTTTATGTCAAGGATTGCCGGAGTTTCTTATCTTGACCCCTCCCTTGACTCAACCTTATGGATTCATCCCAAGACTCGAAAGATCTTTTTAGAAAGATACAGAAAAAACTTTCTATCAAAACGAGATTGAAGTATGGTCCAGGACCGACATCTGTGAAAAAGCCGAACTCACACGTTACCACTGGCGCTATGCTGCCTCCTCGTCATCGTGCAGCACTCCTATAAGGGTGAATATTCAATATAAAATTCTTTGAGACTCCCCAAGGGGAACGGGATCACGCAATAAAAGATTACTATCAATTAAGCTGGTACAGCCACTTGTAGTACTACTTTCGCTGCTCTTCTACTCCCTGGCACTCGTGTCGCCATACCCCCCGCGGCATTTCCATGACCAACTAAAAATAACCAGCAAAACCCATTCTGAATGGAACCAACCCATTTGTTGTAACCTCCAACTCTATTCTTTGAGGATAGCTCCCCTCTTCTATTCCGGACGGGGTTTATTATATTTAAACATAATAAATAGAGTCTCACTCAATAGTTAAAGGGTCTTTCATTGATCAGAAGGTGTTGTTTCTTTCCATCCCGTTTAGAAGCACTTCATAGTTTGTTATCCATTATTCCATTCGTTGAATGCAGCTGCGGAATATACAATAGTTGACTTAAGAAAAGTTCTCGGACATTCTTTAATTTAAAAAGATCAAGTTTGAGCTCTTTTTTAAGAGTAGAGTGGGTTTAGTTGGGAAGCGTCTTTCTTGAGCTTAGCAAGCGGAAGGGCTTTCATCGGAGAGCAAACTCCCGAGATATTAGTGGCTTGATGAACTATCCCATTTATAAATTTCGTATGAAACAGATCAGCTGGTCCGAATAGAATCTGGAGTTGTTCGGATGATTGCCCCTGCTGGGAATCGATTCATGCCAAAACGGGACTTCTTCACTTGTCAGTCGCCCGGGGCGCCTCTTGTTTTCTTTTCTTGATCCCCTTGTATGATGGTCTCGAACCTGCCGAATTAGCATGCGTTGACCACTTTATCTTGTCTTGATAGGGGCATTTTTTACCTTTCTTCAACCGGGGGCGCTGCTATATAAAAAAAAGAAAGCAGATGGTTAGAAGTAAAGGCCGAACGTGGGCGCTACACCGAGATTGTTTAGCATACCCTAATGTAGGGTAATCACGAGAATCCCTAGGTTTCAGTCATAAGCTCCAGCCTTTGTGGATCTAGTAGGGGCTTCCGTCCCGAACGGATGAGATAATCGAAGTCTTTTCCCGCGTCAGCGGGAGAATGTTAGTGGTCAAAGATCTCAGAGTTTGAAACTGACACACTATAAACCTAAAAAGAAAAGTGATCCTCAATCTTTTTATTGCTGGAGACACAGATTAGTCTGCAATAATTGGTTAATCACAGCGAGCGACTCTCTGGCCATTATCAGACTAAACCAACCAGATGTCTTCGCAAGCAAAAGAAGAGTTGTCGCTCTTTCTGTCCACCAGTTACCAGGGTATCTATTTATACTGAATACTCATACTCGATCCTTAACCGATGCCGCGGGGCAGACGAAGAATGATTGTATAGTTTCAAATTCGATAAAGAATCTCTGCTCCCTCTCCCCTGCATATACTCCCTTCTTCACTCACCGCCACGCAGGGAGTCCCATTCTGCAAGGATAGTCGTGGTTAGAATCACAAGCACATAATGTAGCTAAAAAGGCTCGCCCTTCTGTTGGAGCAGCTTCTCTCCGAGTCGCGGAGATATCGTATTTCTGAATAGTTACCTCGTTCCATTCACCACAAGGCATCCGTCTTCCTAACTTCCTCAATCTTGTCCCTCCGAAGCCTTGCTCTATCAAAACGATTGCTAGAATAGTCGATCAATAAACCCTTACATAACCATAATATAGGTGGCTTAATAACCTTTGCATAGAGCCGCAAGGATACATCTGAGCTAATTTCATTTTTGCGTATCGCGATGCTCCTTGCTTTTGCCGTGGAAAGGGGTTCGTCTTGGCTTTGTCTGGTAAGTTGCGATGGCTTCAGGACACATTCTTTCGAAGAAAATGACATGGATAACTAGCGAACCACTACAATAGGAAATAACGGATCTATTCAGAAAAGTTGAAAAAGCTGCTTTATGGATATCTACCTAGGGAAGGTCGAAAGCGGAAGGAAGTCTAAAATAAATAAGATCGTGCTTCGTATTCGTTTACTACACCGGCAATAGGATCGTCTCGTCGAGTATGAAATGAATAGTAGCAACCAACAGTGTGAAAGCGTCCGTTACCTAATAGGTAGGTGTAATATGTTATAGCTGGCAGCTCCGGAGCTGTATCAAAAGACTTATTGCTTATCAAATAAAGTGATTGAACTTGTTTACTTGGGCGGATATGGGTAGAAAGAGGCGACTTACGACACCGGAGAAACTTTCCTATGTAGATGTTGCACATCAGAAGAAGAAGAGCGCTTGCTAGTAGAAAAATTGGCACGTTTTAGACATCAGAACAAGAAAGATCGTGATTTCTTGTTTTCAAAAAAGCTCTCGTTCTTTCCTGAAAAAAGGTGCCTTTCTTTCTTCTAGGCGGCAACTTTGACTTTTAGTCAATTTTTTCTTGCACTGACTAGTGCTGTGGTCTTTCGACCGTTGATCGTCACATCGACATGCATGAGCTTTGATTCATACCATTCCGGGCTCAAAAAGGACCCTTTCATTCATGACATCTTCTTTCTTTCTGGTTAAAGATCGGCCTTGTCGAGGGCGAGGAAGTGAAGAAAGCGTTGGCTAGCCGACGATTCAATCTTTGGAAGATCATGGGCTCAACCGATAGGGCAGAGGTAGGGAAGATGCTCGTACGTCTAGTCTAGGTGGAGGGTGGTCTTGTTCAAATGCTTTCTTTCCTTCATACATCGAGGGGATATCCGTAGAGGCGGGGCTGGTTGGTTGGTCCGGTAGAACAATGTTAGTCTAACTAAAGACTTAAGCCTTCAAAAGGACTCTTCTTCCCGAACGTGAGGACTGCAATTGCATGACCTTCCTTTCACTTGGAAACCACTACCAATTCGTTTGCCAGCATACGATTCTTTTGTTCTTTGGTTGCCCGGATTGGGGAAGCTTAATGAAAATAAAATATCGTATAATAGTTACAGTCAACACAGTAGCTGTAACGTGATCAGCGCTTTGTCCTTTATCTATATCTATATAATAAGGCTGAAACTGCGCTGAATGATAAAGCCTTATTTATTCCTATTCCCATTCCATTTATTTGTGAGGAAAGACCTCACCTACTGTCTTCCAATTCATTCTAGAAGAGAAGTGCACTGGTCGCTTTCAAAGTCTCTTCGGGATACGCGAGTTGACAGTGTGTCTTTACAAAAAGTAAAGAAAAATCGAAATGCAAGACAACAACCTCATTCTTATCGATACAATTCAAACTTTGTGTCAGGGTATCTCACAACAACAAACTCTTTTTGAAAACGATCAATTGGTCAGTCCCTTACTTCCAAATGTGATTAACCCCGAACCGATCACCTTATATCATTTTGCTTCTAGGAGACTGCGGGCCTCAATTGAAGCGAGTATCAGACTTCTTATGAATAAACATAACTTTCCGTTGCCCCAGAATTGGACCTATGAGCAATTGGCCGATGAAATTATTGGCCAACCCGGGGATTTGGGCCACTTATTTGATATAATCAAAGATATAACAACTTATGGCTTTGCCAGTCAAGCCTTCCACCAGGTCTTAGATTTTCTTCACACGGTAGCTCCGCCTGCGGCAGCAGTCTTCGGAGGTTAAGTAAGTGTGAAATCGAATTTGTGCCATGAGACTTTCTGTTTTGTCGAGTGGTCTCAGTTGGAGATGGGATTGCACGTGTGGTCCATTTTCCCACGTAGTTCGTCGGTAAAACCAACGATTCTCTTCTCAAAGTAATAGAGAGATCCTTTTCTAGTTAGACTTCTATCAATGCAATAAGAGAACCATCCCTTCCTATCCTATTTGTTTGTCCTGTCAGATAGAAAGAAAATTAGACCCCAAAGAGCCCTTCTTTACCACTTTAGGGGATGGGGATGAAGGGGGGGTTTACATACAACCGGGGCTTTGTGGTTTATGATTGAATCTCAGAGGCATTCTTATCATTTGGTAGATCCAAGTCCATGGCCTATTTCGGGTTCACTCGGAGCTTTGGCAACCACCGTAGGAGGTGTGATGTACATGCACTCATTTCAAGGGGGTGCAACACTTCTCAGTTTGGGCCTCATATTTATCCTATATACCATGTTCGTATGGTGGCGCGATGTTCTACGTGAATCCACGTTGGAAGGACATCATACCAAAGTCGTACAATTAGGACTTCGATATGGTTTTATTCTGTTTATCGTATCGGAGGTTATGTTCTTTTTTGCTTTTTTTTGGGCTTCTTCTCATTCTTCTTTGGCACCTACGGTAGAGATTGGAGGTATTTGGCCCCCAAAAGGGATTGGGGTTTTAGATCCTTGGGAAATCCCTTTTCTTAATACCCCTATTCTCCTTTCATCCGGAGCTGCCGTAACTTGGGCTCATCATGCTATACTCGCGGGGAAGGAAAAACGAGCAGTTTATGCTTTAGTAGCTACCGTTTTACTGGCTCTAGTATTCACTGGATTTCAAGGAATGGAATATTATCAAGCACCTTTCACTATTTCGGATAGTATTTATGGTTCTACCTTTTTCTTAGCAACTGGCTTTCATGGTTTTCATGTGATTATAGGTACTCTTTTCTTGATCATATGTGGTATTCGCCAATATCTTGGTCATCTGACTAAGGAGCATCACGTTGGCTTTGAAGCAGCTGCATGGTACTGGCATTTTGTAGACGTGGTTCGGTTATTCCCATTTGTCTCTATCTATTGGTGGGGAGGTATATGAAGGAACGAAACAGTGGATTAAAAAATGAAAGCTCGAAGAAAAAGAGAATCGGGCTTTTCCAAAGAATTACTGCAGCTTTTCCACTCCCTTTGATTATCATATACAAAAAAGTCTCTTCCACTTTCCTACCAAATCTCTTTTTATTCTGGCACATAAATGAAGGGATCGAAGAGATTTTGGCAGATCATGTTCACCAAGAAATGACCCGAAATTGGATCTTGGTCTATTTGAGATTGTTCTTTTTAATCGTAATCAAAGATGTTTTCTTGTCTCTCGTTTCTTTTCTGAATAAATTGAAGAACCTAATGGATTGAACTCATCCTTGGCTGCTATGAAAGATATCGGCCTTGCCTTCTTTCACAACCGGGTCTGTAACAGCGGCAACAACCAGTGAAATGAGGATGAGGCGAGAATTTATTATCGATTCCGCGTATCTCTTTAATAATCGTGTGGAATTCCATCCTAAGAGTAATCTCATTGACAATTGGGGGTCTAGCTTGTTCTCCGAAGGTAGGTGAATGAAGACGCATATCAAAGCGCCCAGGATAGGAAAGTTAGGACAGTTAACATCAAGCCATCTTAAGGGGCGTAGCGTGATGCCAATGAAGACAAGCCCAATAATGCAGTTTAGTGCCTACGGTACGGTATTAGAGACTTGGGATAAGAACCAGTCTAGAAAGAAATCTCCTCTTATTGAAAGAGGAATAAGGGAGGCATCTCACGGGGGAAGAGTCTATCATGTCGGAGGCCTTAGATATGCAATTTTAAGATCTTTATGTTCCGGCCGATTTCATTTCAGGAGAAGGAGAGGCCTAAGCGTCCCAAACAGATTCATTAGGTTAATGGGCGGCAAAAGATGCCACATCTAGGTCAGCCACATTAGCAGTTTCAGCAGAAGAAGCTTCAAGTCGCTCAACCACCGACCCGGAGAGAGGCGAAAAGGCCCAACCGAGGAAGGAGCTAGATCTATTCTAAAATCCTTGTCCTTTGCCAATGCCAACGACATCCCAGAAGTTCGCCCGCTCGACCTGAGGTAGATGAGCGTAACAGAATAGAAAGGGGCAAAGCAATGGAACTGGCATCTACTTTCATTGATTCATATAACAATCTCGCGTGGGTAAGAAGAAAGCGTCAAAGCTAGGCGCTTCATTCAAAAAGGCGCAGAACGGTGCAGGAGTTCCTGGAGGCAGGGACAGCAGGAGGCGTAGGGTTAAGGATCCTGATACCACGACGGGGTCCCGACAATATCCAATGTTCCAAATAATTAAGCTAGATCTTTGCCCATAGAATGGATTTATTTACCTCGTAGCGCCATAGAGTAGACCCCTTTGTGCTATACAGTGGAGAGACAAGAAGACCCCTCTTGTCTCTCACTCGTGCACCCTCTCAAAGCTCGGCTGGCTCATCAATGGTTCGCAGGAGGAGTAGAGTGATTAGCGGGAATTGGAGATTGCTCGTTCGCTAAAGTCCTGTCTGCCTGCCTGTTGATTTAGTACGTTCCTATCCCCTTGGGGAGTTTGAGAAATCTTCCTCACCTCTAATGGTTGATATTGAGCAGCCAGGTGGGAGTTAGAATGGGATCTATCTCATTCCATCGTATATGACATGCACGTTGACCCCCTTTCCAAGTCCACGAATGGAAATATGTTATGCTTGTTCCATGACTCCCCTCTAAAGAATGAAAGAAGGATCAAAGCATCCCGAATGAGCTTTCTCGAACGGATAAAGAAAAGAGTTATTTGAATAGTAAATAAGATCGAGTAATTCAAAGAAAGAGAGAATAAGGAATGTGCCTTCAACCACCTTCGACATCCTTCAACGTAATGCCGCTTCCCGACTCCTTTCTTTCGGCCTACCCCCGCTCTCTCGTTGAAAGAGGAAGATGCTTTGAGAAAATACCTTATTTATTTACCTGCGGAAAGAAAAAGAACTCTTCTGTCCTAGCCTCTGTACCCTATTCCTAGCCTAGTCTCTTACCCCGAGATGTGAGAATGAGCTTTCCCTTTCCCAAGCATGTTGAGGAAAGAGATGTGGAACACGTAGCAAGTATGTCATAAGCTCCTTTCCAGTTCCCAATCTTTCTCGTCCGAAATCCCTTTTTCCCTTGTCAAGAAGTCCACCTCGCGCCCTTATGCAATTGAAGAGTTTGCGGTGTAATCAACGGAGATCTTGAGGCTCCCAACGGACAGATGACTCATTCTGCTCAGAAGCAGTGTGCTCGATCGATCCACGCGCCTAACCGCCTGAATCCAAGATAGACTCAATATCAAAGGACGAAGACCCAGGGGCTGAAGTTGATGAACACTATCTAAGAAGCCGTGGGACGTTTATCGGCATCAGCTGCAAGATAAGCAGAAGAGGAAGTCTTTTCGTAAAGAATAAAGGGAGCCCTCGCCACCCGGGATACCATACGTATGACGCATATAGGTTGAAGTTTTAAGCGTCCTTCGCCATTCAGAAGGAGTTTTCACTAAAGAAAAACAGTCCAAGGGTGATCGATCAGCAATTCAAAAGTGAGTGCCTTTAATAAAAGACTCCAGGATCATACTAGCTTTTTTCCGTTCTGCGCTCGGGTAAGGCCAGGCAGAAAGTCCTTTATAAGGCGGCTTAGCTGCGGGTGCGTATGAAAAAAGTAGGGATGAATGCCCATTCATTCGTAAAAGGGGCGTAGCTTCATTCTATAAGTTTGACTATAAGCGGGCAACCTGACATTCAAGGGGAAGACTCAAGGTAAAGGCTTAGCGCCAAAGAACCCACTCTTTCAAAACAAATTCTCATCTCAGGAAGACAGATCGAACTCTTACAAATAGAACAGATAGATTGGTGTAGGCGCTAAGCCTATCTCTCCTCTCTTTCTAAGCCTATGCCGAGGTGCAAAAGCTCTGACATGAATGAAGGTGACCAGCATCGAGTGAACATTTTCCCAACGGGCTTTGAAAAAGTTCTTTTATCGATTGATAGAAGGACGGATTCTACATAGTGTCGTGAACCTTGCTCGCACAAGTGAGATGACTGCCTGTGTGGTAGCGATCGGTAAGCACCTTATCCAGTAAGTGGGGTGCATCCACTGGGAAAGTGTCCAACTCAACATGTCCGATGCGAGAGAATACTGGTCCACTACTATAGATAGGTGTGTTACTTGATTGGTCACCAACTCTTTACCGAGTTCAGATGTTCTCTATTCTAATTCTATTCTGTCAGACGATTTCTTTATCATTCTAATTACAATCTTCGCCAATCATCTTCTTAGTACCACGACGAATTAACTAAACGAAGAGGCGGAAGTTTTTTTACTCTCGATGAACAGATCCGGTACTATGGGAATTGTATATTTCCGTCTGTTAACCGCAAGTCTCTTTCGGGATCTGATCTTATGCACCTTGATTTGAAATCGATTCAGCTATAACTATCAGAGTGGAATGACATACCATCAGGCGCCAAGTGGGATAGGCTACTCCTCCGCCTCCGTAAGCTAAGCGCGGGAAGGACAGTTTAACCATTCCCTCGTCGATAACGGTTAGAGATTCAGTATAGACTGAGGAAATCCCTAGAAAAGGTGTCGCAGTTGAGCTCTACTATTCACCTTTTGGCTTAGATCCCTCAATCGGGGCTATCAATCCAACTACTTTCTTGGGGGTAATGATCTTGTGACGACTGGTTAAATGAAGAGATTAAGTCAGTGTTCATTGTTATATGGACGTCTAATGTTCGTTCGCCTTAGCTGAATAAGTCGAGATTGGCTTGGTCTTGATCCTTGCTTAGAGTTCGAACCTAGGATGATGAAGTAGCATTAACCACCCGAAACGCTCCACGACCTTGGGGAAGCATACTTAATAGAAAAACGCCAGGAGTTTCTTATTCTTCTTCAACCTTTCTTCGATAGGCATCGCACCCTCACCTCAGGTCATAAATTACGCAATTGGCCCAGTTAGAGTTCTGACTATAGCTGAAACCTATCTCATATTGGGGAGAAGTGTACCGCCCTCGATCAAACTAGAAATTTCATAAGAGAAGAAAGATTGTAGCGTAGAAAAGAAAGAACGTTTTGATTCGAGGCGGATCCCTTTTTTGTTTGTCTTTACGGGTTGAGTAAACAAAACAAATAAAAAAGCTTTCTCGTTATTTTTATTTTAACACACTCTAATGACAAAGCGTCCGTTCACGTCAAGAATAGAGGTTTTTGATGTAGTTGCTATTTGTTTTCTTTTTTTTCGTCGAGATTGGGTTGGTGTTCAGTGTACCTTAGTACAAGATCGAAAAGAATGCATTCCTCAATGACCGATAGCGCTATAGGATCGGTTTTTTTGATCAATAGAACAGGAAGAGGAGCTAGCCTTCAAGGCTGAATCGGATAAGATAGACAGTGAACGAATTATTTCAAGCGGTTATTCCTTTCTTGACTACTTTACAAGAAACTTTGAGCGGGAGACAAGGGGCGCTCCCGCAGGGTCCCGATGCCCTACCTTTGCCATCTCAAGAAGCGCCGCCGCAGGGTCCCAATTCCCCTGCACTCGAAGTGGGTTCTCACGAAACCGGTTTACGGGGCAATTGGTCCGATGTTCAAAGAGCCTTGTATCAACTTGAGTTGGTCAAGGTTCAAGAACAAAAGGATCGCTTGGCCGGGCTGATTCGCCCTCTTATCTCGGTGGAAGCCTTAAGGCTGAATTATAAAGGGGAACTGCCTTCGGATGCGGAGATGGTCCAACACCTAATCAGCCGGATGGCGGGCAAGTACACCCAGCCCGCCAACGGCCCCGAAGAAGCAATGAGAAATTTCATCGGCCTGAAAAGGTTTTTAACCAAAGCATGTAAAAATGCGGAGGATGAGACCCAGGGGCGGATAGCACTTCGAACAGAGATTTCTTCTATCATTCTAAAGTATAGCCAGAATGATAGCGAGAACTAACTTTCATTCCCAGACCGCCGACGAATAATAGGTACCTCCACCCCAGGCAGAGTTAGTGAGCCGTGTAATAGGCGACCATTTCGCGCGGTTCGGGGGGCACTTGAGTCAGCCGCCGGCGCCCGACTGCGTCTTGACCCCTATCCAATTTTTGGGCCAATTCCCCCTTCGTACTACCAAAAAATGAGATTCTTGCCGAATCCGAGTTTGCTGCTCCAACCATTACCAAACTAATACCTATTCCGTTTAGTACTTTAGGTGCTTCTGTTGCGTATAATGTAAATCCCGTAGCGGATCAATTCCAACGAGCCTTTCAAACTAGTCTTTTTTGTAATCGACTCTATAGCTTCTTCAATAAACGCTGGTTCTTCGATCAAGTTTTGAATGACTTTCTAGTCAGATCGTTCCTGCGTTTCGGATATGAAGTCTCATTCGAAGCTTTAGACAAAGGTGCTATTGAGATATTAGGCCCTTATGGTATCTCGTACACATTCCGACGATTGGCCGAGCGAATAAGTCAACTTCAAAGTGGATTTGTTGTGCGAAGAGTGCGTTATGACCCGTGGCCGCCTGCCTGGTGGGGGCGGCTCCTCCGTTGTGGGTAAACGGGAAACCCGACTCTACGAACCCGAGGAAAGGCTGCACAGCAGTAGTAAGGGCGTTAAGACCGGAGCTTTTTGTAGTGCTAGCAGGAATGCAAGTGAATGAATCCCATCCCCTAGCGAGTGAAGTGCTTACGCCCCTTTCTCTAAAGGGGCGCGCTATTCTAATATAATAAAAAGTAAAGGGGGCTGAGAAGCTGTTGCTTGCTGTCTACTTCGCGAGCCTTCACTGCCCCGTTCTGTAACTTCCCTTCTTTCGTCCGTCCACGAGGCTGTAAAAAGAGAGATAGGGGCGGCTATCTAGCGGGAGTCGTTTCGGTTGTATGCCACGAGGTCCCTATGGACAAGGGGACAAGTGAATCCTCGCTTTTGGGCGCAGGCAGCCCTCTACCATCCATCCCATTGCATTCCATCGTCTCGTATTGTACTGTACCATATCAGACCAGATACATCTATTGAGTGAGAGAAAGGTAGTGTAAAAAATTATATATTCTTCATTTTTATATTGATAGGGATCCCCATTCATTCCTAGATTCCCGTCACTACGGATTGATTGTTCCTACCTAACTACACGGTAGTGGTCTAGGGAGCGCAATTGCTAGAGCACGGGAGAATGAAGAGTAATGATTTCAGCAAGAGCAGCCGGACGGACTACTATAGTGAGTCTAGTGACTACTAGAGTCGAGTTGAGTCAAAAGGTATGGTATAGCAGCCTTTCCGAGCGAGCCTCTGGGATCTCCTGTAAACCCCCATGATGTGGTAAAGGGAGGATATTAGGGGAAGCAGTGAGTGGGGATTCCCCTGCAGAGAGCCGGATGAGGGGAGACCCTCACGTCCGGTTCGGAGGGCGGGGATATCCCGACCCTACTATCATTATGCCTTTGCAATGTTACTTGGTTCAACTCTATTTGTGACCTTTTCTTGTATGTGGGACTCTCTATCTTCTTGGGTAGATAATCGATCGTCTTTCATTTTGATAGTGAGTAGTTTTTATAATAATAAGTCAAGTCAAGAATAATAATCGAACTGGAGGAGCTTGACAGGATGGCTTGGTAAGCAAGCAACCAGGCGCCAACTCCCAGTTCTTTCTCTTCTCTCTTTTTTAGTTTAGTGACAGCTCATCAAAACAATTTTCTAGATCGAGCACGCGACGCGCATAGTCTTAAGTTCAAGAGCGGGTTGTCTCCTCTTCAACATTTCTACTACTTCCTTGCCTCCCCCTTTTCAGGGATCTCCTTGTTCTCTTTCCAAATTTTCCTCCATACCTTCGCCGCCTTCTTCATCATGTTGTTCTATCCTTCAGGGATGTTCGGAAGGTGTCCGGGCCCCCTAAAAAATCCTTCCGACAAGAATGCTGCTTGAACATTGTAAGACATTGAACCGTCTCGCTCTTGTGAACACTGATCATAAGTGGCAAAAGCCGCCGGAATCCTCATTTTTTGTCCATAAGCTCTCCTCGCTACTGTAAGAATTTCAAATGTCTTTTTATACACTGGCGCAGATGATTGCCCCTAAGGCACCGATGGACCAACGTCTTCGTCTATCACCCGAATTTCTTGATTCACGATCCTTGCAGCTGAATGAATCCCCCATGTGTTGGGACCTGAACCGTGGTGGTGCTCTTTTACAGCTTCTTCTACATAGGCTCCTCCACTTCTGGAATTGATAAAGGAAACCTTTCCAAACCCAAACAAGATCAGAAGAACTGATCGCTTTCTACAATAAAAAAAGAGTTATATACTAGCCATGTTTTCTTTCTGTGAGAATGCCGTAGGACTCCAGGAATTTTTGAAGCTGAACATGCTCAAAAGATGATGCCTAAAGCATTTCGCTTTGATCATTCGACTGTCCGCCGAGTGAAACGGTTCCTCGCTAAAGAAAACCAAAGTTCCACTCCAACTAAAGAAAGAGATAGATCACATCTTGGCCAAATGCCAATCCTCCTAGTTTGAAAGAGAAAAAGAGTGGAGTTTCGAGAACGAGAATCATATATTTTCTCATTTTTTTATCTTAGTAAGAAGACACTAAGACGCACCCACTTCACACCACACACTCAGACGACTAGCGTGGTCCTTCCCCCATCGAAGAGCCACGTATCCAGGGTTGACCACATCATCACTGTTTTATCAAGGTGTGGCCACGATCTCAATTGGGTCAGTGTTAAGTATGTCCAAGCTTGACAATAGCAGTGGAGATTTTTAGTCCCTTGGAACGCAACTCCCTTATGAGGTGGAAGACAAGACAGACGGATTCCACTTCATAGGTACCGTTCACGTCACGCGGAGGCTCGCTCAGAACACGTACCAAGCTTATTAGAAAAAAACAAACAGGAGTGCTCCACTCCGACAGAGAAGGAACGGAAAGGTCGGCCAATAAGAATCAAAGATGACCGCCTAGTAGCAACGAGCCCACTAGGAAGACCCGCCTTTCAGAAAAGATAGACGCAAGGAACGCGAGGAAGAGGGCGACACGAAAAGGAAATCGCCCTCCTGAAACGGTATCCTCGTACGGACTTGACAGCTTCAGCGTACAAGGACCGGGGCTGAGACCAGAACATAGAACACATCACCATAAGTCTCAGGGGGGTCATCCCCGTGGTAGGAAACACGTCCTAGTTCCTTACCGCAAATTACCCGGCGTCACTCCTCCTTACCCCAACCAATACCATGAAAGCCCTACTTTAGTATACACAACTACCATAATATCAAATCTAACCCTCCCCCCAGAATCCAAGAAAAAATAGCGGTAAGTGCAAGCCCGAATGAAAAAACTAACTATTAGAAGCGGGTTACCTATCCCTTTCTAAGTCACCTGGCATGCGCCCCAGCCCTGATCCGAAAAGGACAACAACAATTCCAGGAGACAGGCGCCCTGTCTGTTCTGGCTGCTGAGCCGGGAATCCGTTTTTTGATCTGGACGGAGAGAGGAATCATTCCAATAGCTGCTTTGATTTTGAACTAGTTATTTCGTAAAGTTCTGATACAGAACTAACTCACTAGTATGGATGGGCCCTATCAGAATGGTATCCTCGAGTGCTTCTGAGGGGCTTCTAGTCCTTCTTTCTTGACTCGTTTCGCAACGACGAAATCAATGGAATTTCTTCTTTTGCCCCAGGCCTCACCGGTGAACTCGAGGGAGCTGCTAGCTTCAGCTCTTTACTCAGCCTCAATGGGAGTGGTTCAAGCTAAGCCCCCCGGAAATAGAAAGAAGCTCCGGCGGGCGGCCCCAGCTTCCGGCTCTCTTGATCAGGCCGTCGTATTTTGGGGAGGCGATTCCCGAAGCAGGGAGCCGCTCCTAGACCAGCAGAATTAAATGAAACCGCTATTGTTTTTCATTCATCCCACAACAAAGGGCGATCAGTGATGCTGGATTTGGCATAGATAAAGGATAGCCAAATAAGGGTAAATCCCAGTATAGATCAGCCGTGAAACATTGAGTTGAGGTTCGAATATTTTTTACCTGCATATCATCACTCCAACCAGATTTTGCTGTCCTCCGTGCTCTTGTTGCTGGTATTAGGGAGGCCCATCTTTCTGCCAATCTGCTGCATCCTCGAATGTTCTATCATAGGTTCAAGAATGGCTGCAATGCAAACTTTTTTTTTTAATATTCTAAAGTCTTCTACGAGATTCAGATCTTGCTATACCCCGAATATTCAAGATAAGAGCTTTCATCATGAAGTTACTGAAAGTGGGGATGAGCTACATCTTGCTGTACTGATCTAGATTTAGATCTAGTAAGAGGTCCACCCTTGACTTTGGAGTTTTCAACTTTTTCAGCTTGAGCATGAATCTCATGATTCTGATTTTCCTCAACCGGAATGAGGATGCCCCCCTTACTAGAAAGGGACAACCAAGCTGCTTCAGCCCTTTCGATTATTAGTCGGGGCTCGCTCAAAATATGTTCCTTATCTGATAAGAAAGCAAATTGGTCGAGCCCTTTAAGTAAGAAATTTCTTACCATCCATGATGAAGGAAGTAAGATCAAAATCAGAAAAAGCTTTTCGTCTCCTTGATAGCTGGAAGTTAGAAAAATTTCTGACCCAAAAGAACAATCTCTATCGCTGCTGATATTCAAGAGATTCTTTGCTGATCTGCTCACCTGCAATGCTTTGGGCTTAGTCTTTTCTATGCATGCATTTAATATAATAAGCAAAAAATCTCTTTGAATTTCTATGAACAGAATCAGATTTATTCGAAAAGATATCTGCCAATGTCTCTTCTTTTGGAACGAACGATATCAGAATGATTGTTCTCAGAGATATGGAAATGAGACTGCTGTAAAGGAGGATTACTAGCATTGATATCATCATGAGTGGATTGATGAATCAATGTATTGAGAGCAGATGGAGCAGGATCATGAACGATCAAATCAGTGCTCGAAATCTCAATACAATTGTTCTGCTGGGAGTGCTTATTCAACTTCATTGATTGCCGTTGGGTGGGTAGACGTCTCTTTATCTGAGGGCTGAATAACGATCTGGTTGTTCTGATGATTATCGATGGCTTTCGTGAGAATCTGAGGCCTTAAGTTTGGCCTTACTCATTTAGGGCTTGCCCTATTGTGTAAGGATCTTTGTGAAAGGCTTTCTGAACCCTTTTTCGGTTTTTTCTCTTTTTTCCATAGGTTGAAGAAGATGTCTGCAACTTTCATTGTCGTGGCCTCGAAGCATGCAGTGGGAACAACACTTAGGAACTCCCTCGTAGATGATTTTCTGCCATTTTCCTCCTGCACCCATTCCTAACCAGATCCGATTTGGCCTAGGCTTTAAGAGATCTATCTCCACGCAGACGCGAGCGTTATATTTGCACAGTGGTCTGGCCACACCAACCCTATCGTTGGGCCATCAATCAAATCTCAGAACCCTACCTATCACCTCTGCAATAGATTTAAGGTAGTCTGAATTGAAGAAATTAAGGGGAAGGTTTGGGAGAGAGATCAAAAGCGGTGCAATAGAAGATTCAAACCGCGGATCCAACCAAAGAGACCAGAGAAACTTGAAATAATAAGCCTTAATGACGAGAGATTCCCTGGTCCAAGCTTGAATGAAATCTTCTTGTGATGAGAACCTCATAATAACATGTTTTGGATCGAGTAATCCAATATGAACTTCGCTGTTCATCATCCAGTGAATGCAAACATGAGGTCTAATCTCATCTACAGAGGGACGGCCCGAGGATAACTTTCTATCAAAAGCGTAATGGATCTACTGATCTGTGAATCTCATCATAAGTGAAGCACACACCCGGCTCCCCTTGATGAGAGATCGGACTTTTTTAAAGGAAGGGGCTATGTTGTAAAGGTGGCGGACGAGAGTTTTTTTTCCACCATAGCACTTAGAAGAAGAAGGATCTGGTGGTCGGGATGAGGATCCTCCATTAAAGAAAAATTTGGCAGCAGTCAAAGTGGCCGGATCGGCTATGGTTGACCGGAAAAACCAGCCGCATCAGGAGAATGCTGTAGGAGGGGTATTCTACCCATAAAAGCCACTCCGGCCTCTTTCTATTCCCCGTTCGAATGATTGATTGAACGATGAACCCGGACGACTGGGAGAGAGGCGCATCTGTCTGAATGATGAACGAGTCGCGGGCACTCCGTGCTTCATTTCGTCGAATTAAAAATTTTTCTATCAAGATAGAATGAGTCAATGCGCATTCCCTGCCCAGATGTGGGCCGGTAGCGCAGAATGGGGCACTGTGCCTTAGGCTCTTCGTACAATCATTGGAGGGGCCCGCCTTTACATGGCACGCCCACCTCTCTGAAGAGTCGATCCCGACTTGGGGGGCAAGGGTCTCGGAGTTCATCAAGCAGTTCAGCAACACACAAAGAAGGGTTGGAGTGCCCGAACAACTCAAAACCAAGCAAAGGGATCATGAACCTGTCACGGAGTTCATTGCAAGGTGGCGAGCCCTTACTTTTGCCTGTCCCCAGAAGTTTACTTAGAAAGAGCTCCTCAAGATGTGCATGAACAACTTCAGGCACGACTTATCATCGAGACTCCTGCCCCAAACCTTTAAGGGATTCGACGACTTGTGCACTAAAGCTCACGATGTGGAAGCACATCTTAGCAAACGGCGGCGTCCTACGAAGTACTTGAAGTTCGTTCTGTTACCTTACCTTATTAAGTTAAGAAAGTAGATGAATCACTCTCTTTCTCTATTATAAAAGTGGACTTCTTTTTCACAGCCTATATGCGTATGCGGAAAACGAGAGTCCTTACTTTTCTTTCTTTTGCCCTGAAATAATTGGGGGGCTATCGGTTCCGTTCTGTTCTCTCTCTCTACCTCTTCTTTTTTACTTTTCTTTAAAATCTTTTATGCTCGGCTATACCAACATGGGAAACCTGGCTTCCCTCCCTTTGAAGTGCATTTATCAGATCAGCTTCCCGAGTCAGACGAAAGGGGGTGAAAGGCCCAACTTCTTCATTCATGGCCTATTTTTTTGTTTTGTTTGATTGATTTTTCTTTCGTATTCATTCGACCTGAGGCAAAAGAAAAGTCATACAAAGAAGGGTTCTTTCATGCAATGCATAACGGGCGGCCCCCCTATGGATTCCTTCAACTCAATGAATGAAGGGAGGAGTATGAGGAAGGCCGGCTTTCTATATGAAAATTCAAACAAAAAGGAAAAGGGTAAAACCATATCTTACTGAATAATCTGACTGAATGAGGAAGAGCTCTTTATGTGATCTCACTTTACCACCATCTGAAATGCGCGAAACTTCGATTGGTGGAAGACAGTCCATGAAGATTCTCCCTTTTCTTACGTGCAATTCCCCTCTTTCGGTAAGCATCCAGTATCTCAGCAAATGAACATTTCTCTAAGCTTATCCTGTAGCTTATACGTCGTTTGAAAGCTGCTTCAAGGATCCAACGAATAGCTAAGGTTTGTTGACGATTCTTGGCTACAATCCCAGGGACATCATAAATAGTACCCGCTCTTCTTACTTTTTCCACTTCGCATATGGGCTTTATATTCTCTACGGCGTCAACCATAAGTTTGATTACATCGCGTTCAGTTTGAGCCGGGCGATGAAAAGTTTGATAAACAATAGCACGAACTCTCGTTCTTTTACCTTCTTTCATGCGAAAGTTGACCAACTTCTTGATCAATTGTTTTTGCTCACCATCCAAGCCCCCCATATAGCTAAGAATTTCCGAGCAATTGGAAGCCGCTTTCGATGACGAGGCCGAAAAATTGATATTACGCAATCGTTACTGTCCATCTTTATCAGCCAACTCCCCTGTTTCTCTCTTTCTCGGTCACGAACACTATGTCACTCTTTGCGTTCCCTCCTCTTATTTTAAACCTTTTTGCCACTGCTCGATATTCTTTCTATTTCTTTCTTATTATTGGGAGTTTGCCTATGCTATAGACTCTGTTTCAAGCGACTCCCCTTTATATATTAAAATAGGGAATCACCCGCCTTTTTTACTCAACTGCTTCATCACGTCAGAAATTTTTTGGTTGAAGGGCCGAGCAGCGAAGAACAGCGGCACCGGAATTTCACAAACACGCTGAACACTAAAAATATCTGACAGCCTAAGACAGACAACATACACTTCTCTTTATACACCACTTTTTCTATTAACTCTTCCATAAAGCAGAAAGGCTACTTTCTTTATAGGAAGCAACCACTCACAGGTCAAACCATCTCACACTAATCAAGATGAACTATTATACGCATGACTTTATCCAGAAACAACTCAATCAATTACCTTATTTAAGATACGCCCAAATCCATTCAACCAGCCAGTCAAGGGTTTGGAGTTTCCTGCCAAGGAATAGAGTAAAGGGACTACCGATACCCCTTCGCGTTCGCTTTGATTTAGAGTAATCGCTTGTTCCTTCAGTCTTCAGAGGTAAGCTCTTTTCCCTTCTCCTCCCCTGGTCCACCATCGTCCTCTGAAAAGTAAAGTCTTTCGCCTACCGTGTATGGTGTAAGGGCATCTCGTGCCAAGAAAAAAAGAAGAGCGGATCTTAAAGAGCAAAGACCGAATCTTGCAACAGTAAGACCGGATATGAGAACTGTAAGAGCTGCTTTGTCTCAAAGAAGAGGCTTTTGACGGCCTTGGACCGCAGAGAAGGATATTCTTAGAAGGAAAGTCAGAATGCCAGCCGATTGGAAGGAAAGATCCCTTTAAAAGTAAAAGCCGCAAGCAAGCTGCATCTCTTTCTTCTCTTTTCAAAGATGGGGCTGATGGGCCCCTGCTGAGATTCATTCCTCGTATCATCTAGGAGTGAATAGGGCTTATGGATCATCAACACACCGGCTAAGAAAAAGTACGTAAGGGATACGCCTTCCAATTCTCATGTCTTAAGCACGAGATATTTGTTCCACTTTTGTGGAATGAGATACTTCACCAAGGAAGTAGCGCCTCGACCATGTAATCTCTTTCCAGATCCGATGGTGCCTGTGGAAGAATGGAATCAAGAATCAATTGAGCTGCTTGTCGTTCGAGTGCTGGAATAAAAAACATATAGCCGCTGCTTCCATAAAAGCTCATCTTCTTCCTGAATCTAGTTCGCTCCTCTTCCTCTGGTCGAGTGGCTACGCTCCTTGGCAGTCCTAGTTGGGTTGAATTTGAACTGCTTTTCTCAGGACCTTATTCTCCCCCTGTAGCCCGTTGGTGAGGAGTTGAGGGAAATTCAAGTCTTTTTCTCCTCGCCGGGGACTTCCGCTGCTTCTGGTCGCGCTGCTACTTCTGACTGTGCTGATTCGGGCATTCCTCCAATGCTGGGAGTATGGGAAAGCCCCGATTCGATCAGTTCCGTTGTCCAAATCGAATGTTCTACCTGACTCAATCCCCTTCTTCAGGAATGGCGGCATGGCATGGCTTACGAGTGAGGATGCCCAGTCTCGGAACTGAGATTATGAATCTGAGCCTGCTTCCTCAACTGCCTTTTCTTTTGCTTTGGCGGGAAGGAAGTCAGCAAGAGCAGCTTCAAGGTCTTCGGCAACGAGTTCAACTACTGACCCAAGTGGAGCTCAAAGAGCTGCATCTCAATCTACGCAATTTTCCGATCTGGATTTGAAGGAGGGTGAGCTTGAAGTAAAAGAAAGCCTTTGGGAGCTGTTCACACTTCCTCCTTCCCAAGCTAGTCCTTCCATATCTTCCACTCGAAGATCTAGTGCGAGCTCCCTCTTGTCTTCTTGAGATCGGGAAGAGGTCTAAAAAGATCAATCCACCGGCGGCAGTAAAGGGTCTGAAAGAGTTGGATAAAGACCCTTCATTGCTAGCTTCCTTGCCGATTGAGAGAAGGCACCGAAGCCCTACTCGAAGCTTGGAGTTCCTTCCTTGAATGCTAGTCTTACTGTGAGCTATAAGGAAAGGAGAAGAGATCTCAGAGCAGGTCTTGGGGCAGTTGAAGCCATGTACTTCATACTTCATATAAGAATCCCACCCCTAAACGATAAGAAAGATTCTCCTCAATATCGAGGGTTGTCGCAGATCCGCCATTGAATAAAGACCCTCGGCTGTTTAAGACTGAAAGGACTATGAGAAAGACTCTTTGATTTGGTCAGAAAAAGAGTTTGACATTCTCGGATAGGGTATCCTAATCTAAACCTAATTAAGAAGTAGGAAAAGCAGGTCCCAAAAGGGAAGATTGGACTGCGGATTAAGAAAGAGAATAGAGAAAGAAGACTCAAGATAGAAGGCAGAATTCATCCGTTCTAGCTGTGACTTCAGTGAGGAAAGAAACGAATAGAAGAGAAGTCCATTGAATTTTTTTACTTGAATCTGGTAGCGGTCTCTTTCCCTCTGACTCTCCCCTTTAGCCTTCCGTTAGAATAGTGCGGAGTCTTAGCACAGGATGGAGACTAGCTCTTTCTCTTTAAGCGTACGAGTTCAGTTATCGAAAGAAGAAGAGAAAGAAGCGAGTGATTCTTCCTAGAAAAAGCCGAAGCATACGAGTTTTTAGAAATTCAAGTCGAGACTCTAAACAATCTGCGATCCCAATCTGAACGAAGGCAAATACATGAAACCCTATCCTCTTTTTTAACTAGCATTGAACGCCACGGTCGAGCTTCGCCCACCTACAAAAGCTTTTATTCCCAGTTTATCGTCGATGACGGCTCTCTTCGATGCTAGCAACCGCATTTGACCCTTTTCCGCGCTTCTTTCAATTTCCTTACATTCTAGCTGAAGGAGAGACTTTACCTTTACTTAGAGAGGGGCAGCGGTACCACGCCCTTCCGTGCTCGTAGGTTGACTCCCCTATGCATCCCGACTAAGGTCTCACAAACATGCACTTCCCTTATGCATCCAGCCGCTTCACTAATGTGAATAGGTTATACAGAAGGGCGGTTTGGTTATATACTCTTATGCGTGTTCTTTCTTCGAACCTTTTGGTATGTATTGCCCCCTAACTATAGATCAGATCCACCAGACGAGAAACTCAATTCCGCACTGCTGCTGAGTCGTCGGACTTATCCACCAAGGAGATTCGTGGAATTTCTGTGGATTACGTTGGGGGAAATCTACCAAAGCTAGGCAGATAGATAGACTCCTTTCCCGCTGCTAAGAGAAAGCAAGAAACAAAAGAAAATGATTGTTTTGAAATCAGCGCCACCTTTTGGGTATGCAGATACTAAGAGTCCTCTCACTACCAACCAGCAGACATCATCTGGCTGGGTCTTGCCGGTATCAACAACGAGAAAAAAACAACCAAATGGAAACAGCAACTAACTATGGCTCTTGGCCCAGACAACGCCCTAGGCTACGGGGGGATCGAAGCAACAGGGAACGCCTAGACGACGTTTTTATTCCTGGGCTGCAGTAAGTAGATCGAGAGGTCGTTCCGCCCCCTGTCCCCGAAGATGGGTAATATGTTCTCAAAAAATGTTGCTCCAATCTGACCTAGCTGGCGAGCGATCCCAGTTCGCGGCAGAGAACAAGACAGCAAGCGAGCGTACCTTTGTTCGCTTCTTCTCCACCAAGCACGAAAGTTTAAGGATAACTGTTGGTCGGTGGCTACCTAAGGAAACTCCGATTCGATCCGCCCCCCGGCTGGGAGGCATTTACCTCATCCCGATCACAAGGAGAGGTTCACCATGATGGGGGGTACTTCTTTTTTTTTCCTTTTCAGAAAGAATGAAATGCATAGGGGACCATCCTTTTGTTGCGGCATGCTCCTCAGATTTACGGATTCGCAGGGGGCCTCAGGCCCTACTTAGTTGACTGACAATGACAAAGGCTTTCGAAACTAAGTAGGGCCTTTTTGAATTGAATCTTAAGTAGTCTATCAGTGGTGCGAAGCGGTTTTGCCCCTTTTCAGTGGGGGAGCGAAAGGTTAGACCTTAAAAAGTCAGCGAACAGCGGTTCTTCTATGTAGGTATGGCGTTCCCCCTTGACTTTCCTAACGTCGAGCTAAGTGACTTCGTAACCTTTGCGTAGCGTAGTAGAATGAAGGCTATGCACCGACGCTCTCTTATCTATTAGCCTAAGCGTCTTCGCTAACTCGCTCGCCTACTATACTATACCCTACAATACAAGACATTAGTAGGCTAGGCTAATTCAGCCGCTTACTTCTACTAATGTCTTGTATAGTAGCGGCTTTTCCTTTTTGAATAACCCATTCTCATTATCTTTCATAAGTCAAGTAGGCGAACCCATAGGTCCTTAGTAGCGTTGACAAAGAAGAACAGCCGGTTAAAAGACAACGAATCTTTTTATTTATATTATATATAGGCCAGCTTGACAAGCTCTTGATCTGAGGTGCGAAGAGAAACATTTCTTTTTTATGACTTCTACTTATCGATCCCGACCCGGAAAGTGACCGACCAGGGCCCTATTGATGAATGAAAGAAAAGGTTTATGAGCCCTAGCCCTGTAAGCCCACACCTGTGTAGAGTAGATCGTTCAACACCTGCGGCACAAACCCATTTTTGACCTATTGGTCCTAGTATCATAGGCGACCGAACGGCCGCCCCCTAATTACTAGACCAACCCGCTGTAATAATTCCATAAACACCTAGCGAAGATATGGCAAACAAATAAAGTAGCCCTATGTTCGAATCTGACAATACCATACCATAATCAAAAGGTACAACGGCCCAAGCGACCAGACTTAACATAAATGTAGCCACTGGAGCCATTCTAAAAAGGGAGAAATTAGCACTACTTGGTGAAATAGGTTCTTTTAGAATCAATTTCAAACCATCTGCTAGAGGTTGTAACAATCCGAACGATCCCACTACATCAGGACCCTTTCGACGTTGCACAAAAGCCATTACTTTACGTTCAGCTAGCACTAAAAAGGCTACTCCTAGTAAAAGTGGTAGAATTATTCCAAGTATTTCAGCTGGAACAGCTATGTACGTTTTCGATTTTCTATTTACTCATGATCTGGCCTGGTCGACCCAATCATGATATTGAAGGATGGGACCTTTTCTCGAAAAACAAAACTCCGGATCCCGAGAAGAGTTGAAGATGGTGCAACATCGAATCCTGTTATCTTACTTCGAATGGAATCTTAGCCCGCCTCATTTGCTTTCCTTATTGCATAAGGGCATAAGCGAAGTCAAAGGATTTTCTTCTAACTAGTGGCTGAGAGTAAGCAAGCTACCTTCATTCAACAGCTTTGTGGTTGAGTCAATAACATGCTCTGGGTCGGGAATCTTTGCTCTTCTCTTTTGGCATTTTCGCTGCCTGCGTTCTTCTTCGTGTTCGCCCGTATCGCAAAGCGGGTCGACGCCAGCTATAATGGTTGAAAATAGGGGGGGCCAACCAAGACCCCCTAATAAAGCTTTGTTTGATAAAGCAAACGATTCGTTCCGACAACTTCGGACCAGATTAACCCCTTTAAATTAGCTGATCTTACAAAATCAATCGGGCGGGCTGGTTGGGAAGGGGTTTTTGGCGGAGAAAAGAATCGCTGAGAGATAGATTCTACTATTTAGTCAGGACAAATGAGTGGCTGTGCAGCATGCTCCGGAGGAGATTGACCCTTCCCTTTCTGACTAGACTGCATTTCGGGAGTTTGAACACCATCCCATTTCAACCAAAAATACAACCCTGTCAAAGGTATCTAACCTTCCTTCCTTATGAGTGGAAATCCAATCCCGTTTTGTTTTTTTTTGCATAAAAACCGGCCGGTAATATATATTTTATATTTTATTATTTATATATATATATTTTAAACCCGTTCTTCCGACCATTTTTGAAAAGCGCATAGTTTCTACTCTAAAATGACCTCTCCAGTCAGGGAACGCATGAGATATTTACCTAAATCAAGTAGGTAGGTCCTTGAGCGGATCCCACGTTAGCCCCAAGACGTTGGTCTCTAACTAGAAAAGTAAATGCTTGAGCTTGAGTAATAAGGGCCTTCTCCCCCCGCTGGTATTTTGCCTGTATGGTGTTTACCGGGTGGGACCCTCGATCCGGAAGGTATGCCACTTCGGCTACTTTTTATACATGTCTGCCTCCCTTGAAAGCTCCTGGTGCTGCGACTATCACCGAAAAGTTGCGTTGGATCAACATCGGGATGAAAATCAACTGCAAAAGCAACTAAGCCAACGCCTATTTGCTCTGGATCTACTGGCCCGGACGCTTTTTTCTATTCCACCGCAAACAACCGAATATACTACTGCAGGATCTTCCGCTGCTTTTGTTATTATTGCTCTCACCTGTCACTACGCCACCTCAGCAGCTGGGACTCCCCAACCTTTTCTATCTATCTTTAGAAGTAGGGCGAGTGTCTAAAGACCGGGTTATCTCTCTGAATTAGGTTATTCACTGGGCTTAACAGCCATCGAGTCCTCTAGAGTTGATCGATCCCTTTCAAGAGTTACCATATAGGTTCATTGAACTAGTTTCATTCCCGAGGATCACTTCACTCCCTGTTGACTCGTGATAGAGTCACTTTAGCCCTACTAGAAAAAAAATTTATAGAACAGCCATAAAGTGTTATCAAAAGATTGAATTTCGAAAGGTAAAGGGCAGTTTTTAACATTGTAGCTGGTGAAGTTTCACCGGGGGAGTTAGATCATATCTCGCTATGAGACATCCAGTTAGTTAGGACGTAACATAGGTCATTTCGCTAGCTCTGGGCCACAGCACCGTCGGAAAGGCCCTATGGGTTAAGGGCTACTCACATGCCACGTCTTGCCGATTACTGACCCATCTCATCTTTACCACTGCGGTATATGCTATAAATAGGGAGTTGTCTAACTGGTCGAGGCTTAGAGTGGCCGTATTCGACACTTCCTAAGCCTTATCATGACTTTCATTCTTTCTTGTCTACTATTTGCTCTTACGGCTAGTGCGCTATCGGTGTCCGGGCGCTTAGGGGACGGAAGAGCTAAACTTCACCACACCAAGCTATGGGTGCAAGCATTACAATAGATGCGTATAATCATCTTATAACTGTAAATCTTCTCTTATCCTATCCGCTCTTGAAAGAGAAAAAAGCCATTGCCAAGCACAGAAAAAAAAAAGGAACTTGAAAATAGGATCTTGCAAGCTACTAGGTCAGTTGAGAAATCGGCTGTTGTGCACAGAGTTGTTATCCAATCGGATCTTGTCTCTTTCCTGGTAGATGCATGGGCTCTTTCATTCACTACTTGAGCCCGTCTCCTTACTAGAAAGATTGCCCATTACCTTGACTTATTTGATTCGGGTGATGCCGTAAACTAATCAATAGAAAAGAGTCCCGCTTGGGGTAGAGGATGTGGACTAGACCATTCCCTTCATTAGAAGCGTTCCCCATCTATAACAGCATTCATTCCCGGGAAAGTGAGATCACCACCGCCTAAATGCAGCCGTTCTCATTACCTGAAATGGCTTCCTAAAGGATTGAACTCCCCGGAGCTTTCTTACCATGCCCACCTGAAGATCGAATTACTCCCACTACTGAACCTGCCTTGTAGTAAGATACAGGTGAGCAACCTAGTTTTGAAGCCCCTATCACTCTATCCATTCTCCTTTCGTTCAAGAGCGTATTTGACTCTTTCTTAGACCTCCCCTTGAACACTGAATCCTATACTATAGAAATGGCATTTGACCCACTTCCTTCAGCTTGCCTAAACCGTCCGCTGGTAGCGAAGGGGAAGAAGAAGCAGCGAAACGGTAATAGGAGATTGGGGCAACGAAACCTCTTTGATAACGATAGGGCGTGAGCGCAGAACCTCTTTGATCCCTTGTTATGTATTCAGAGAGGTTCAGGTATGACAAGTCAATGAAATGCTCAAATAAACATTGAAATTTTCCCAGGACGGGAACTACATGATAATAGAACTCAATCAAAGAGGGCAGGTTCGGGATCCACTTCCAATCCAAAAAAAAGGTCCTCTTAAGCGCATGGTCCTAAAGATTCAATCTCAAAGCGATACTAAAGATTAGGCAGAAGCAGAACGAGAACTAGAATTCTTCGCCCCTCCCCTTGTACCAAGAAGCAAGTTCAGAACAGAAGGATAAGGGGCTCGTCTATTATAAGTTATTAGTTGACGGGGCTATCTCAGATATCTCGAGTAAGGAAACGGGCTTAATGGGGAAAGATAATATATTTCATAGGAAGACGTGCGCCAATCCACTTCTTTTCGAACGGTGAAGAAGGATAATCGAATAAGTCAAGGTTCTTTCGCTTCCAGCTGGCGGATCAATGCCACAGCTTCCCCTCTCGGTTTTCCTAACAAAGGTTTCAGTGGGTACCGCGCTTTCTACTAGACTAACAAAGTGGAGCAATAGACGTTCCACTTGTCCTCTTCCTTGCCCTTTTCGGAGGATAGATTCCATTAAGAATTAAGACCCAAAGAGTCGTTTTCCGAACAGGAAGAGGTAGTTTACTTCCTACACATGCTTAGGGGGAAGATTTTAGATGGGTTTGAATTGCGCAAGGAATCCATTGAAGACTGAGCGAGTAGCAAAGCAGTTGCAAGCAAGTAGGAGTCCCAAACTAAGACTAACATAGTAACTGCTATTAATATTAACTCACCCCCTTTGGAACTCAATTCCTTAATTGTACTATTCATTCAACCAAGTTCCCGAGGCTTATCCGAAGGAGAAAACAGTTCCTCATCCCTCGATATAAAGAAGTTTAGAAGGCAAGAATTATAAGCATTCGGGCCTCTAAAGCAAGATGAAAGTGTCCTGCTGGATAAGAAGACCTAAAAGACCTGTCAAGAGAATCAGGTCGATAACAAAAGGTCATCATTCTTTTTAAGTTTAGTCTGCGTATGAATGATCTACTTGACGACTTCACCAACGCTTCTGGTCTCAAGGAGAAAAGCAAATTGTTGATATCAGGAAAAAACATCCTACGCAGGCTAATTTCCAGCATACTGGGTCTCGAAGAAGGGATCCAAACATATTTGCCGATCCTTGTCCCCCAAGACCTAAAAAGAAGGAGGAAGGGGCGAAGCGGGGGAATCGAATCAACCCGAGTCCGGGTCTAAAAAACGTCTTCCCCTGTCCTTGCGGATAGCAGGAGAAAGAGAAAGACTATGTACCAGAGCCCTAAACATCAGGACTAATGTTGACCCGACCTTTCTTGATTAGAAACTGCTTAGAAACCTCTAGGCATCCACGTTCCGTTCAGAGATCAGAGACTTTTCTTTTGATATGGTCATCTTCGCTCCTCCATGGCTTCCTGGTAAAGTTCTGCTACGTGCCTATCCCCGATGACAATGTCATCAATAGCGTACTTCAGAAACCTTTGCTTTTTATTTATATACGAGCTCGGCTGCAATCCACACTAAGATATGATGTCTTAATGCGAACGCAAGCCTGGTTATTATATAACAGTGACTTCGTACCTGGCTTAGGGCATTAAAAGACGAGTTAGAAAGTAAATCAGAAGGGGTCGCATATATAAGGCTTGTGCAAGCAAGTGCCACTTTTCTGAAAGCGAAGAGTGCTGCCTCACTTTAGCTAGGCTGAGAAGACGCTTTCTTTTCCCGCGTGCTTGTTCTCTTGATTTAATTTCAACAACTATTGATTTGGAGCCAGTACCGAAGGGTCTGCTCTACTAAAACTTTGTCATAATGAGAGCGGGGATCATTAAGATTTAAACTATTCAGGTTGTTTTCTAAAAACTCCAAGGCTTCTGGTCTTATGGCCCTTTCCTGAAATGGGGATTGTACGAAAATTTGGGTTAAGCGTGCATCCGGTTCGCTTACCAATAAGGTAAAAAGCCGATCTTGTAAATTACCCTTCAATTCGAGCACTGTAATATCGAAGAGCTCAGTGTGCAGAACACTTTGATAGTGCTGAATGTTGATGGCCTGGTTGCGATTGTCTCTGACTAAGAAAGCGTATTCACTGTAGTGAAGTTGAGGGGGCAACCGATCGATTAATCGGTTTTCGAGGTTTCGTATCCGCGAGAACAGCTCTGCTTCGACGTGCTCGTTTTGCGCGCGAAAGTTGTCCAAGACTTGTGCCG
>CP131466.1:150000-167500 GCA_030664755.1 Microcos paniculata | reverse complement strand
ATCACAAGGAGCAATTGTGGGGAATAACAATTCTAGAACAGAAATCTTATCTAAGAAAGAATGTATTAAAAGACTAATCATTTTCTTTCTTTCATTCTTTGACTGCTCTGCTCCCCCCCAAAAAAAAGAGAGACTGATTCTGGCTATACCCATTCAGGAATTCACTGGTTGTTGGTTTTTGACCAACGGAAGACATGGGGGGTTTTGGGCGTCAGATTCTATTTCTATATGATATTACCAAGACTGTCTACCAGACTCGGGTTTTTTTCATTCAGCACGGTGTATAGCCTATATAAGGAGCGAAGCGCTGCTCACGTTACAGCTACTGTGTTGACTGTAACTACACTACGATAATTTTCATTGAGCTCTTGTTAGCAATTCTAGCACAAGAGCCATAGAACCTTTTCTTCCAAAGGAAATCTTCATTAAACCATTAACAGCGCGAAGATGCAAATAAAGAATGATGGTTATCAGAGGGAGTGGAAAGGCTTTTTGGGCGGGAAGGGGATATAGGTAGACAATGAAGGGGCAGGGGCATCGCGGGATTCCCTTGGAAGACAATAGACTTATTGGTACCTAGATAGCGCCTCCTAACACGGGGGAGGAAAAAGCCCTCTGAATGGCAAGCTTGAGTTTGAACCTGGTCTATTTCATTGGTTAGCCAGTCCCACGGGAAAGGGGAACAGCATAGCTAGATCTCTTAGAGCCTCGTATAATCACAGACATTCACTGACTTTGGGAAAGGCACCCCAGACATACTAAGATTCATAATTTAGAAGTGTCTAAGCCCCCTTGATTAGTGAGAAAATTATCTTGATAGATTTCCCACCAACGCACAATCAAAAGCAAGAGATGTTGGATTGGATGAAGCCCAAGAGGCGACGGAGCTACAGCAACTAAAGCAGGAAAAACCTTTCTTATGAGTATCCCCCGGTGCTCCAACAACCCCTCGATTCCTGCCTATAACGGCCGCTTTCAGTGAATGTTAGTTTGATGATCGAACATTTTTTCGATTTGCATGTGTTAAGCATATGCCTTTTGACACAAATTGATCGAGCGAAGGCTTGGTTCCTACCTCGCTGTACCGAGGGAAGCCTTTCATTAACAACCTCTTTTATGTTATGTATGATTTTTTGAAGATTTCTTTCTACAATAAGCCTACGAGATGAATTGGACCTCAGCCCGAAGAGCGCTTCCCTGGCGAAGAGATTTAAAGGACGGAACTCCAGCGCACTGATTGAGCTAGCTAGAAGCAGGAACTCCTATTTTAGTTAGGCCAGCTGTAATGTAAACAAAGCAAACCAAAGATTCGTGGTTGTACCGATACCAGTTGACAGCTGCAATTGGCCTTTTCCTACAGTTGACCGATACAGCTCGACCGATTGATCCATAAGAGCGGAAAGATAGTACATTTAAAAGGACGAGAAGCGGTATCGAACACGGATAAGAAGAGGGGAAGATCCCTCCTAAAAGCAACCTTTCCTTTAATTCATTTAAGCGATTCAATCAGTAGGAAAGTCATATCACTGAACACTTTATAGATATCTGTCTTCCTTAGAAGCTGCATGCTATCGGAGAGAGAGCAATGGGAGGTTCAGTCAAAACAAAAGCATTTACCTTACCACGCACTCAATGCAATGATCAAGCAAATAAGCAAGACGAATCTATTTCTATACGAAATTTCGATAAGAATCTAGCCAGCCCGCCCCTTTAGTGCACCTTCGGGAGACTACGGGGTAACTGATAGAGACTCGACCGCTTTACCGACAGCCCTAGCAACAGCAGAGCTAACCCACAGCTCTTCCTTGGTTATTATTGTCTATGCCTACTTCCTTGTATTTAAGATGCCGAGAGAAACTGCCTCTCGAGAATAGACTCGTCTTGGGGTGGGCTTACTACTTAGATGCTTTCAGCAGTTTTCCGCTCCGCACTTGGCTACCCAGCGTTTACCGTGGGCACGATAACTGAAGTATGTGGAAGTGGTGGGATATCGCGAATCGAGATGTAGATGAAGTCGTCATTGAGTCATGTAGAATCCGAGACTTTAGCGACACGAGATCATGGAAAGGGATTCAGTAGGCGTGGAGTTCGAGATGGCCATAATGGATGTGCTTTTCGGCTCATTGTGCTTGCGAGACGATCCTCGGATCGGTTCTTTTCAAAGTCTGTTGGGAAGACGTAAACGCCAATCTTCCCTGCCTGATCAAAGCACTACCGGCAATCTCAACACTGTTTCGGCCCCCACGATTCAGAGATGGGAAATCCTTGAGAGACGAGTCTCGAAATCTACTTGCAGGAAGGATAGCCTACACCCTCTTTTCCGGTCCTTCTGGCTTTGCCACCAGGGTTCACTTTGTTTAGCGTCGAAATCAGTTCGCCTAATTAAAAGTAATTACGAACAGCAAGAAAAGAATCGCGGCAAGCCCCAATGTATCATTTATAAATAAACCTTAGGGCCTGGAACCGGAATCACACCTTTGGGAACCGGTACGAAAGATCATCTGTAGGTTATTTTATAAAGAAACCTCCCGCACCCATACTCTAGTCAGGTCAGATTACGCTTTCTTACGAGCACAGGTCTCAACGAGCCTTTAAGTTGTAAGTCCCTGTTATCCTCATAAATACGGATGAAAAGACATGGGAATAAGGTTGGCCTACCGCACTCCTGCCGGCCCACATAGGGTGGTGGTAATAAAGGATGGATATTCCCCGGGGCAGCCAAGCTCCGTATTCAATCCCTAGCTTAGGGAAACCCTGTTAGCTGATGGCCCTTTCCCTCCCTTTAGGTCGAGTTTAGTTTACTTTTTCGATTTGGAACTCTTAGTCGAGCTGATGGCGAGATCGATTTTTTGTTCGAGGTTCAAGAGAAAAGAGAGGAACCACCGCCCAATGGTGCTTTTACGAAAGTATGGTCACCGGTGGCTAATACCTTCTCGACACTATCGAACCTGAAATCCACTCTCAATCGCTCTTTTTAGTGGGCAAGAAGAGTTTTCGTATCCTGGACTTAAGGAAGGAAAAAAAAATGCCCCTATGACTCTGGTTCTAGTGAAAGCGATGAAAGTCTAGCTGTGCTCCAGTTGAACGGGTAAAAGTTCTATGGTGAAGAGTCCGGTCAAGACGACCTTATTAAAGAGAACATTCGGGACATCAAAGCCAATGCGATGGTAATCTCGTTCTTAGTTGCCCAATCTAATAGAGGTTTCAATCCGACGGATCAACCGTAATTGGCAGGTAAAATGAGGCCTCGACAGAGATGATGGATGGGAACTCCTACTCTGACTATAGTTGCGAACCTTTCCTGTGATTTCATTTTAATGAAAATCGCATTCTCTGATTCGGATTTTTGAAAATTGATGAACTAGCTAGATTCTAGAACAGCGGTTATTACGCTTACTTTAAAAGCGGATATGCCGACAACGGATAGTTCAAAGAGAAAGAAAGCAGCGGTTAGCCATTCAGTTAGCTTTCACAGATAAGTTAAGTTCCTACTGTCACACCGGTTTAGGATTCTTATATAAGAGTTCTTTCTTTTACATTTACAGTGGTTACGCCCTTCTATTCCTCAAAAAGTCCCACAGCATAATCCCTCAAAGAAATCATCAACTCCTATTGATTGCCTCCCAAAGAGGCATTCAGCATTGGCTAAAAGCGGATGAAATTTCTTTGCTCCTGCTATTGCGAATTTTTATGATTCCGTCATTTCCACGTCCAGTAGGGCCTATCGCTCCTATTCTACACAGCAGTCCATACGTTCCACTTTTAGCGACATTGATTGCCACGAACAAGGCTGTTTAAGTTTCTGTGATCGCTAAGATAAGTAGGAAGGAGCCCTTCTCGGTTTATTTGAATCAGACCTTCGGAAAAAGCCGTTAGAGCGGGCGAGCTCGAATCCGCTTTTCTTTAAATGAAAGGCATTCTAGTCCAGACACCACTTCCTTTAGGGAGTCCCCTATTATATTGAATCAATCTCTCTAGATCAAAAGAAAAGCGCTATGCTTCAATATCTTATCTTCTGACTCGGCGAGCGAAAGAGCTGATCTTGAAATCTCTGCTTTGGCATTTATAGCAGGAGAATAGGAAGAATTGAATGACAAAGCGATATTATCTTATTAGAAAAGCGGACTAGGAGCAGAAGGCGAAAGGGAATTTCTTTAGTTAGGAAGGAAAGCAAGTGACATCTGAAAGTCTGATTCGGATTCTGCTCTCGCCGTTCTCAAAGTATCGAAGTGACCAGAGGTCTCTCGAGCCTCTTTCTTGTTGAATCGACTCTTCACAAACAACGTAAAAAGCGCTCAAATACGTTGTATGTAAGGGCGAGAGGGTATCAAAGAGACAACCACTGTTTACTAGCAAGCATTGAAAGCCGATGCCAGAATAGAATGACTCTTTGCACTTTTCGACGTAATAAAGGAACTAGCTTCCATCAAGACTGAACGAGATGAGGATCTAATAAAATCGAACTAACTGTGATAAGCAAAGTGGTTCATTTTACCATCAAAGCAGAAAGAAGGAAAGAGAACAGATGAAAGTTCACCCAATGGAAGCGAGTGACTCAAGGTATGCCATCGCTCTTTTCTCTTGACCTGAGACTCGGTTGGGGGAGTTCAGCGAGCGAGGAGAAGAGTCGGTAGCTGTTAAAAAGAATCAATTCAATCAACTCCAGAGCTAGGAGTTCCACGTCTAGGTTGAGGAGAGTCCTTTTAGTTAATCTTAGCTGCTACCCTACTTTTCCCAGCTCTAAAGGCAGCTACTGACTCGATAGCTCAAGTTGAGTCGACTGTAATTCTTCTTGTTCCGCTGTGAATGGTATCGTTATCGTATGAAGTCGTTTTCCCGGCTTCCGTACAAACCTAGGAGAAAACAAAAAGAAGAGGATTCTACATCCTAGGAACAATCCTCAAAAGCTTTTTTTAATTCCTATGAACAAAGGGGTTTTTTAATTACACCAGCGAGGTAAGAAAAAAAAAGAGAAAGAGAAAAAATCCCACAAAGCCACTAGGCCGAAAAAGAGAATTTTGTAGTGGCCACAAACAAGAGAAGGTTTAGAATTGAATGATTAGAGTACCCACTCCGCGGTAAGAAATAGGAATTCTCTCGTTAACCCTATCATCAGTCAAAATCTATACCAAGGGAAATGCTTTTAGTCTTTGAGTCACAGGAGGGTGCTCTTTAATAACTATTTCCCGGAGGCAGATTCGCAAGAGGGGCTTGGCTCTTAACCAGCGAACGGAATACGGGCGAGCCCTCTTACGCATGTAGGGTTAGGATCCAGGGTAATTGAATCCGTCTCACTTCTGCGCTCTTTGCTAGGTTTGAAACCGATTTCAATAGCTTCCTGCGCCCACGTGTAGCGGTAGGCAGGAATGCTAATTCGTTTTTGGGGGTTCGCTAGCTACTAACCCTCGGGTAGGACAGTCTTTCTGAAAGGGGAGAAAGCGTTGAGTCTTTTACATCATCTTCTGTAGAATCCTCATCCGGAAAAAAAGGTAAGAAAATAAGTCTGTAAGAAAGCTTTAGTTCCACTTCTCTTGAAGCGTAATACCCTTCCTGCTAGTTTTTCTATCCTCGAATCTAAGGGGGAGCTTGATTTACGGCGAAGACCTGTGAACATCCGAACATTTTCTCCATCACCCAGGGAACGAATGGGGGTAGCTTCCTCTCTGCTAGGCTAGGAATAGGAAGACTTGAATTAAAAGAATTAAAAACTGTGGAACCCTAGTACTTTCGAATCAATGCCTTTTCTTAGGGGAGTTTAAGTTACCCTTTGACTTAGAGTTAGGGTGAGTGCCTCTATCGAAGTTCTAAGTTGGTCATTTTATTCCCGTTAGAGTTGCATTTCCTTACCCGAAAAAATGGATTGGATACTCGCTTTGAGAACCAGTTAACCCAGCATCGGAATCCGATAAAGGACTTTCCAAGGAAGACTGAATAAGATTTAAACGGATTCTCTGACCAAGAGGGATGGAAATCTACGCGAACCTAGCCCTACAGTCAAGGACTACAGGAGAAATCTTCGCGGAGTCAGTCTTTCCAACCATCTTTCCGGTAGACTTTCTTCTGGCTTACGTTCCGTAACCCGAACATTTTTTCCTTCCGTAGTTACATACCTAACGGGGGGAAGTCGTAGCTAGCGTAATCCTATCCGTCACTAGCAAGAAAAGAAGTAACTTCTCTTTACCGGATACTTGTTCGCGGAGGAAGCACAAGAACTTGTCTCTAGCCTTACCGCTCATCGAACGAACCCTGGATCCTAACCCTCGGATTGATTCCCATCATCAGTTGGAAGTTTAGGCACCAAGGCTGATTAAGCAAAAAAACTCAAGGTCAAGGGCTACCTAGCTTGAAGGCGTCGACTGATCCCTCTCTTCTGTTCAATGGGAAGTCTTTTCACATTCTAACTCCTTTGCTCTTTGGAAAGTGAAAGTCTTTTTCTTCTGGGAAATAGGAATTCGATGCTTCTGATGCAATAGCAGCGGTTAGGTCCCTTATTCTTACAGGTCCAAAAGTCGCATAATATTAAAAATTCCAAGAGGATTAAGAATTGAAGCAGCAAGAATTGAACTTCCCACCCCACTCCTTTATCTTGACTTGACTTGAACGAGTGTAGTAGCAGAGTTGGTAAAATTCCATTTTATACTTTTTCCTCATTCCCCATTCAGCCTGATCCTATCCCAGTTCCCATTTGAGCATATTTAAAATAAGGAAGATTCGGTGGAAAAGTGAATTTGAAATTCCACCTTTCCCATTTCTTCTCTTTAACCAGACGTGCTCGGAATCTTTTTTTTTGATCTGGCCGTAAACTCGGTAGTTTCACTCCTCGCTTTTGTTCAATTATAAAAAAATAACCACTTTGATGAAGATTTGTAGCATCATTCAAGTAAATGCAGATTAAGATCGTAGAAACATGAGCTTGTAATATAGCTACACCTAATTCCAGACCGGTTAATGCAAGAACTATAAATAAAGGACCAAGATCCCCTATGAAATATAAAAGATCATTCATACATAGCATAGTCCAAGCGGACCCACTTAAAATCTTTACTGAACTATGACCGGCCATCATATTAGCAAATAAACGTATTCCTGAGCTTAATGCGCGAAAACAATGAGGGATTAGCTCAAGGAGTACTAAAAAAGGTGCTAACGGCAGTGGGACTCCTGCGGGTAATAAAAAGCTTAAAAAATGAAGCCCATTTCTTTGAAATCCCACTATAGTAATGCCAATAAAAATAGAAAATGAGAGACCCAAAGTAATGAGAAAATGACTTGTAACTGTGAAGCTATAAGGTATCATACCCTGGGGATTACGAAATAACGAAAAAGTAAAAGTGACCAAGATGCAAGGGAAAAACTTTTGTTTAACATTTCCGGAAAGACCGCCTATTTGTTCGTTTACCGGGTTCGGCACGAAATCATAAATAAGCTCTACCAAGGATTGCCAAGCATTTGGTACTGAGTTTCCTCCTCCGTTTTTAGTAACAAAATGAACCAGAAGTAGGACCAAACTGATAGTTAGCAGCATAAACAAAGATGGATTTGTGAATGAGAAATACAAGTTTCCTATATTCATAGGAATCAATGGGAGAATGGAAAATTGCTCAAGTGGGCTATTAATCACAGCGTCTACTGCATAATCGGGAACGGGAGCGGGCACTGGTGGGATCTCCGGGTTAGGGCAGGGGTAATCCATATAGGCGCCGGAATTCCTCGTCCGTGAAATGGAGGTAGAACTCACGGTAAATTTGTGAATTCCTACCCTGCGCGTTTAATTGTTGAATAAAAAAATTTAGACTACCATCCATGATATGTCGCTGAAAATTATGGCGCAGGTCGCTAACAGGCTGAACCTTATTTTGCAGAAAATTGTACGCTTCTTGTCTTATATCAGTATAAGGGGATAATTCCATGATTCGATCAATATTAGGCTGGCCAAGCATTAGATTGTGGAGCCTATCTTGCAAGAGGCCCTTTCTCTCTAAGACTTGAAGCTCAAAATATTCGATCTCCAAAATTAACCGAAAATGGTCAACATTGACCGCTTGATCAAAGTGCTCTCGAACAAGTCTTTCATAGTCCCCCGGATTATTCTGAGGGGGAAGGTTGTAGTAATAGGCGTTTTCTAGAGCGCGTATACGTGCGTATATCTCGGCCTCGTTCTCGGCCATAATAACATTCCTAAATGTAGTCAAGGACTCAGAGCTTGAAGAAGACTCCAAGGCAGGCAAACTTCTTTCTCCGCCAGAATTAGCACTGTCCCCAGAAGAGAAATTCAAAATGAAAAAAGAAGTGGAAAAAATCCCACTAAGGCAGAGACCCAACCAAGAAACAAGGTGGATGCGTACAAAATACAAATAGATATATATAGATATGGATAAAAGCAGATAAAGTAGAAAGCGAGACCCCTTATTCAAATGAATACAAAAAAGACGAAATAAAAAGATCAAGCCTAAAATCAGCATTCCAAAAAGTAGTATATTTCGACCTCTTGTCATGATAGCGGTACCTTCTGATCCTAGATAACTGGCGAAAGAAAGCGCTACGAAACTACCGAGCATGATAAAAAGGCGGCCTTGTCTCATTGTCTATCTCGTAATCATTCGATTCCGCCCTTCAGGCTAGCTCCTACTCCTCCTCTTCCCCTTCGTATCCTTCATCGTCGTTGGTCCTTTTTACATAACATTCTCGGCTGGAATCATAAATGAGTTGTCTCCTCTCCTTACAGTCGAGTGGCTTTCCCTCCTTAGTTCAATTATTCCACGGCTGCATGAACGAAATCTTGCCTCATCGGGTTTTGCGTTTTCGTGTCCCGATTAGCACTCGTAACCACGAATTCATCAAAGTCAAGTAAGCCATAACGCAAGGAGCGTAGCGGGTAAGAAAGATCGGCTAATTGCTGCTGAAATCCCTTCTTCACACTAAGCCCTCTCCGCATTCATCCCATGAGAGAGATTGCGGTTACCCTACTTGAAGTCTAGTTCCTAAAGAGGAAGATCTTCCAAAAGAGAAAGAATCTGTCGATTCTAAATTGATAGAGATGGATCTGATTCCCCCCCCCCTTCGCTTAGTCCCACAGCGGATGATTCACTTTACCTGAGACTAGCATTCTATTCTGTGCATGAATAATGAAGATGAGACTAGTGGAGTGGAGTTCCGTGCTTTAAGTCGGACCTATAGGATTCAAACCTAGTGCTAGTCCTAGCGCCCACGGAGCACTTGGTACCGCTATCTTGGGATAAAGGAAATCTCAATTAAAATCTTTCTATTTGACCTCGGAACTTAAGAATGGTAGAACAGCTTCTTCTAGTGGTCCAGAACCAGAAAGAATGAAGTGATCTGATCCCCGGAGCTGGGGAAACTTCTTCTTATACCGTTCGTGCCACTCCTTCTCTTCCCGTCTCGAAAGAAAAAGAATTAGCCCTACCTGCCAGCGCGCGGATAGATAGGGCGGGCGAAGCGCGAAGGGGATGGATGTGCAATCAATATTTTTGAGTTAGACGTTTGATAACCTGCCCCCCGAGAAAAGCTATCTTCCTCCACCTCTGAAGGCAGGAGGTAGGGGGAGATGACATGAGCTTAGAGGAGTCGACCCAGCCTATACCCATATTCGATGCGGGGGACTTTTCTCGTCAGCATAAAGCAGGCACAGAGGACTAGACTATTACGAAATTTCCTATAAAAAGAGGTTGTTTTCAAGGTAACTAGAAATTTCAGAAGCAAGATCGTAACGTCTTTTTTCTTTCTTCTCTTATGATATTTTTCGAGGTCAAGGTTGAGATTATCCAACAAATGGCAGACCTTGATCCAACGGGGGATTGGATGGGGCGGGGAGCTCGGGCCCTGGATAATCCGCATACCGCCACGGGGGAAGAGCCCTTGGAAAAGCTCTATGCCCTTTTAGACGATCTAAGAGGGGGCGGAGTACGATCCCTTACCTTTTTGTCCTTGCAAAGCAAGGTATCAAGGTAAGGTTTTTTTCCGATATAGATACTGACTCTATAGCTTAGCCCTTACCGAGGTGCGGAGCCGGCCACCCAACCCCGCGGGTCAGGGTCGGGCCGGCCATAGGTTCGAATCCTGCCACCTTTCTTGTGGATCATCCTGTGGTTACCGGATGATGGGAATAACAAAGCAGAATTTTTGAAATAAGCACGAAATGCCAATATATGAATTGTTTCATTATTCGTTATTTCCGAGTCTTTTCGTTGCATTCACTTACAACAAGAAACAACCACCAGCGTTTGGTGCAGCACCTGCATTTTGGTGCATTCTTCTTTCTTTCCTTGGTCTTTCGTTCCGTCATATTCCTAATAACTTATCCAATTACAACGTATTAACCGCTAATGCACCTTTCTTTTATCAAATCTCAGGGACATGGTCTAATCATGAGGGTAGTATTTTATCATGGTGTCGGATCCCAAATTTTTATGGATTCCTTCTTTGTTACCGGGGTCGACCCCAAAGCCATAATGTCTCAAAACGAGGAGGCCATAGAGAAACTCTTTTTTATTTTTTTGTCTCGAACTTCGTGAAGAACTCCATTCTATCTCTCCCTCGTTACGAACAAAAAAGTGGGGCTGCGCTAAAATTGTACACTCCCTTCGTTCTACGAACCTTTGTTGATTCTGAACTTTGTTCGCGAAGGAACCGGACTCTTGACGGACCAGCCCTTTTTTATGCGCCGCTTTACCCTGAAAGGAAAATGACCTTTTCTCCTCTGGGCGCTAGGCGCTCCCGTGGTTCGCGAGAAGGAAAAAGGACTCATCCCTTGTTACATCTGGCACGAGATGATAAAGAGAGAGCTTCGTCTATCGATGAACAGCGGATTGACGGAGCTCTTGGCATTGCTTTGTTTTTCTCTCCTTTCCTATCAGTGAGTTCCGATCCTTTTGTTCGAAATTTCTTCGTTCGTACCGAACCGCTTGCAGAATCAAATCCTGTTCTACAAGATCCTATATCAGCTATACATCCTCCTTGCATTTATGCCGGAGACGTCGCCAGTGCTATGGGCTTTGGCTTATGTAGATCAAAAATGATGAATGGGATTGTGGCACTCCACTCGCCGCCAATGCGGAAGGATGCCGCCGAAAAGAATGGAACGCTGCTTTGCTCTGCTGGATGCGTCGGATCCCGTATAACAAGCGAGCTTTTTACCCTCAAATTCAAACATGTGGGCGCAAAATGCTATCCTGCTCAATTGTTACGTAGCAATAGAAGCCCGCTCATGCAGCTTCGGCGACGCTTTTTCGCCTTCTCTTCGCTCTGGACAGGAGCGCTAGTGGACACGGGGAGGGAGCAGGCGAAGCGTGTCGTTCGTAATGGAAAGAAAGATACCACTATTTCGCCTCTTTGTTGGACCGCCGGCGCGAACACAGTGGTCTCTGACCAAGACCAGGAACCAATTCGAATTTGGATCTTGACATGTTGGTGGTTTTTAACCGTAGGCATCTTGCCAGGAAGTTGGTGGGCTTATCATGAATTAGGTCGGGGTGGCTGGTGGTTTCGGGATCCCGTAGAAAATGCTTCTTTTATGCCTCGGGTATTAGCCACAGCTCGTATTCATTCAGTAATTCTACCCCTTCTTCATTCTTGGACCTCGTTTCTTAATATTGTGACTTTTCCATGCTGTGTCTTAGGAACCTTTTCAATACGGTCCGGATTGCTAGCTCCCGTTCATAGTTTTGCTACAGATGATACACGAGGAATCTTTTTATGGCGGTTCTTCCTTCTAATGACCGGCATATCTATGATTCTTTTCTCCCAGATGAAGCAGCAGGCATCGGTCCGTAGAACCTATAAAAAAGAGATGGTTGTGGCGCGAAGTACTCTTGTGCACCTACGTCACTCGGCTCGCGCGCAGCCCCGCCCCGTTATGTTATGGAAGAATTGAACTTCTTGCTGGGCTGGTTATTCAGAGACAGCAATTGGCTGCCGGATTTCGTCCCGCAACTAGAAGAAGATCGCTTCGGTTTGGGAGGGAGTATACTTTTTTCCATTTTTTTTTTCTTTTGGGGTTGGAGTGATGGGACGTATGCAGAGGGCTCAGCTTGCGGAAACAAAATGGCTTTCTCTTTTGGCCCGGAAGCAAGCGTAAACCAAGAGCCGCCTAGGAATGAAGCCAGTCTCCCTAATACAAACGTCCCTCATTTCTCTTCGGGCGCAAACCTTTCACAAGAAAGCAGAAATTCACCACCGCCAGGAGCGGGTGCCGCCGCCATCCAAGCACCTCCAGTGGTGGAAGGGTTTAATAGGGATGCCCCAAATCCACCCCGGGATAATGGGATCGTTCCTAATGAACGAGAAATTGCCGGAATCGCTTGTAGAGTTTGCTTGCAAGAGGCCTTCCAGCGCTTCTTTGAATTTTTGTTCGGGGGAAGCTAAAAGATACTTTTATATTTGATCCTTGAAGATATTAAGGCAGATTGGCTCCTGGTTCTATTTATTTTCGGGATTTCTTTGTACACCCAGAGGAGCACGAGAGAAAAACGGATCCAATGCCAAGACGTGAGCACCGATGAAATATCGGTGAATAAACGAGCCCTTTCTGAATAAATTGAAGAACCTAATGGATTGAACTCATCCTTGGCCGCATTAGCAAAACATTCTTATCTGACTCTGGATCCAGACCTTCGAACCCTGGAACGATGGGAGCTATCGACTAACTTCACTCCATCTTACCACCTATTCTGTTGATCAAGTGGTTATAATGACCCAATCCTGGAATGAATTAGATGCATAAAGTGGGATCGAAGAAGAAATTCCATCAGCTGACAACCCATCCTTTCTATCTCGATCTCTGAGACCGAGACCAACCAGACGAGAGGGACCGATAGCAGCATTTCAAGAAAAGTAGCGCTTAAAGGGGGAGCCCTTCCCTCCTCTCGCGCTTAAAGCTCAGCTCTAGCTTTGTATCTCACATTCTACTAATTGAATCCGGCTCTTATTTAATCAACTAATTAGAACTAATTACATAGATGATCTGCCTGCTCCTTTACTTGAAGAACATGATTTCAATTGAAAATGAAATTCTTATTACATTACAACATTTCGATTAACTCATTTCGTATATGATCACAGAACGCGCCTTACGGCGCGCTTGCTTGGCCGGGCAGGTAGATGAAGGTGAGAGGTTTCAAACGAAAGTCTTTGAGATTGGGTTGGTGTTTTTTTTCCCTTAGTACAAGATCGAAAAGAATGCATTGCATTCCAAGTGAGATGCCCAAGATAAAAGGAACGAGGGGAAGAATCGGAAGAGGAATCCATAAGATAAAAACAAAAAACCGTGAATGAATCAAAAAGCGTGACGAGAATTCTCAACCCGAAAATGTTAGAAGGTGCAAAATCAATGGGTGCCGGAGCTGCTACAATTGCTTCAGCGGGAGCTGCTGTCGGTATTGGAAACGTATTCAGTTCTTTGATCCATTCCGTGGCGCGAAATCCATCATTGGCTAAACAATTATTTGGTTATGCCATTTTGGGCTTTGCTCTAACCGAAGCCATTGCCCTCTTTGCTCTTATGATGGCCTTTCTGATCTTATTCGTTTTCTGATCCAACTTTTGATGGATGTAGTCTCTCTTTTCATACAAGAAAGAGGAAAAAGAGGAGGACGAGGCCCCCTCGCGGGGGGGAGGGGAAAAGTGGGTATGCGGGTTTCCCCCTTAAGAAGGTTTCTTTACATCTAGTGAATGAAGGTCGCATATCCGCTGTTAAAGTATATTTATGCTGTCGCAGATCGGTTGAGTGGGAACGGTAGAAGAAGAAGGAAGGATGTAACATTCTTTTGCTTCTCCTACGAGATTTGAGCTAGCAGGAGCGCACTTACGCCGTTACGTTTCGGGCGCCATAGCCAATGGCTCCCTACACTCCACTCTTTTTTCGTAACTCTCTTTCAAGCTAATTCGAACTAGAAAGCCGATCTCTTCCAGTACGAGTACATTCAAAGGGCAGATGGGTCGATTGCCCGAAGGAAGCACTCATTCATATATCTTGAAGTTGTGAGATAGCATTTTTCTAGAGAAAGCCCTCGGGCTACAGTTTGCCACTACAAGCCCGCAGGTGGAAAAGAGAAATATCTTCACTTGACTGCCCCGTTAGGGTAAGCCGAGTCATTTGCTTGACCTTTCACCCCTTTCCCTCTTAGTCGCAGATCCGCTGTCTTCCTTTCCTTAGCCGGAGCAGTGAGCGTCTCTAGTCTACCGAGGGGGGGTGGAAGAATGATACAGATGCTGCTTCTTAGAGATCCCCTAAAGGAGTAGCAAAGCGATCTTCTGGTGAGTTGCCTTTGACTAGTGTTTTTAAAAGGTAGCTTATCCGAGTTAACTCAAGAGCTGGCTCTGCCGTGCCGTAAGCAACGTATATTCTGGTTAATGTTACTTTCTTTATTCCTTTTACCTGCCTGCCTCCTCCCTTTGGTTGTGAGCCCCGCCTAGAGTGAGGCGCTAAGGGAAGGGCGTAGCGTTAAATCTGCCTCGCAGCTCGTAGAGGACCTTCAGTGATCGCGAAATCACACTGTCTCATGCAGTGTTCCCGCAATCTCAGTCCAGTTCAGTCTTCCCACATATGGCTTGGTGGAAAAAGTTCCTTGCCCCGTAGTTAGAAAGAATAGCTATTCAATCACAGTCAGTTTGCCGCACCGGTGCTTGCTCGCTACAGCTCTATTATGCTGTAAAGACCCTCTGTCTAGACACCAAACTCAACGAAATAGTTGCCTAAAATGGTATTCATCCAATGGTATTCACCACCCACGTCGGCCAAGGGGGCTTTTAGCCCTAAATCAATTGGCTTGTAGACTGTTTTTGAGTTTGTTGAGCATGACGAGCTAGTCAGTATCCCGTCCCGGGTTTTCCCTTCTATTTAGTTTAGTTCTAGAAGCTGAACAGCTAGCGTGGTTTTGAAGAGCAGTGCCGGGCAGCAGGGATTGAAAGAAGCAGTTCCTTCTCGGCTTCAGAAGGACCGAAGGTTGCACTACGTTCAGGGATTGGTCTTCCTGTTCTTTCTCAGCCACTAAAGGAAGAAAGGCAGGGAAATACGAGAGAGAGGTCAAAGTGGCATGTTGGCGTGCTGTCCGTTTGAGTGAGAGGGAAGCGAGAGGGTTAGTAGAGTGGGGGAGGGGTCTTGTCAGAGCCTTAGCCTTGCTTATTTACTTGATTGCAGACTGAAATCGATAACACCGGGTTCATCAATGTAGACCACCTGTTGACAGAAAACTTTATTATAGGTATAGCAAAAGCACAGATTGAAATACTTCTCTCCTAAACCTGGACTTGGACTGGCTATCTCTCAATTCAATGAATGACCCTCCCAGAAAAACATTCTCGGGCATATGAAACCTCTTACTAGCATCATGAACAACTATTCATGAACTTACTAGGAAAGACAGGAAATCCTTCCAGACATATATCTTATGAGATCCGGGGTTGGGGAATTCCCCGAAAAAAAGTCTTTTGATGTCGCAGATCGGCTGGAGGAGAAAGAATAGGGGCCGCTCCAGTATACTCCGCGTCGATGGCAGCCTCAAGTGCTATCTCTGAAGGTGGAAATGACACAGGATGCCTTGCGTCAGCAATATGATAAGGAGAGATTGTACCAGAGCACAATGTCAAAAAGATAAAAAAAAGATTAAAGGAATAGGAAAGCAAGTGAGAAAGGAAAGACAGTTTTCTTGTGAGGATCTTGAGGAAGTGAGCAAGCTTAGGCACACAGGTCAGATCTTTTTCATTTGTAAATATCCCGTATACCCCTACTTTATATAGTAGTAGTAGAACTAGCAGTTATAAGAAGATCATTAATAAAGAGCGTTCCAGTCTGCGAGTGAGAGAAAGGAATCTATTGGGAGTGCACTGTAAGCCATTGTCCAGCCTTTGGGAGTTTTTCTACATCTAGCTCGATTCTTTCTGCTAGCGAGCTTGCAAGTAGTCCCAATCCAGCCGTTTTCTTGATTCCATCCGCCTATCTGATCTTTTGAACAGGCTTTCAGCTTCAATCAAATAGGCCATAGATATAGATCGAGATTCACTCATAAGACAAGCGACTACCAACAAGGTGTCTATAAGGTTTGGAGCACTACAACCAGCCTCTATACCCGTCGAAGAGATGGATCCTCTGGACACCGAAGTTCGGGTCACCCCTGATGACTCAGAAGAGATAAAACGGGGGTTGGTAGCCGTCAATAGCCCAGATGGAGATATAATGTGGGGAGACCCCGATCCCCATGAGGATGACGATTGGGAAGTGGTTACCCCAAAGCAAGAATTTAGCGTTGGTTCCGGTCACCCTTGCGGACCACCTGAAATCCAAAAGAAAAGAGCAACAAAACCACTCCTCAGATAAAGACCAAGAGGTTTCATCATGCATGATAACGGTGGGCCCTGCTTTGGCAAAGAAAGAAGAAATTCCCCGATTCCTGTTCTAGAGCCGAGAGAAGAATGCACACTGCCTACCCTAATCGAGTTGCTTGAAGATTTCGAGATTAGCGATAGCAATGCTATTAAAGATAAGGGGAAGGCTTCTCTCGAATGTATGAAGGGGAAGACCTATTTTCAAAAGCATTTCCTACCCCGCCTGAAGCTAGCATATACCCGCTATGGCGGAGAGGCCATATGTTGCAGAGGTGTGTCGAGGCCTGCTACGCAGGGGCTCACAGGGAAGAAAGAGGGGCAAGTTAGTTAACCTTGATAGCTAGAATGGACAGGGGGCATGGCGGCCGTGGTCCCTTTTCTCTTACGGAGGAAGATGATGATGATGAGGATTTACTCACTGATGAAGACGCCATGAGTCAAGATAAGGAAGAACAGCAGCTATGGCCAGACATGTGCTCGCCCTGCCGTCCTTTCTTCAAATACCACGGCCCAGGGCCAGACCAAGGGTCCCCAGGTGCTATGGCAATCTGCCACGTGGTTGTTGCTGAGAAAGACGAAGGGGAGAGCAAGAGGGGCACCAGATATGGCGGTACGAGCTGTGGCGATATTAGGAGAGGGGGGGCAGGCCACAACTGAGTCATTGGCATGTTCACTGATTGAGTGTCCCCTCTGGAGGATCCTGTTGCGGGGCGAACTTGATCGTTGACGCTCCCTTCCCTCATGTGCCTCTGTTGGCCCGACAGAGATAGGTTCCATTCGCGATCGGAGGCTGTCTGCTGAGTTGCCAGAAAGTTCCTGCCCCTGGCAGAGGTTGGGCCTCCCCATTGATCTCTCCGCGGGTGGTTGGGTAGGAAGCAGCCCCTCAGCCTGTTCCGAATATTCCATGCCCGAGTTTCCGGATCCAATTCCCTGCGACGGTTCCATCGGTGCGACATATTGGTTCGTTGATGAGTTTCCTGCCCTAGCAACTTATGAAGCCCAAGAGTGAGAAATTGCTTTAGAACAAGGTTCTGAAAGAGATAGAGGGAAGCGAGAGGAGTGCATGCAGTGCCTCGCCCCATACATAGGAAGAGAGATTCCTTCTTGAATACATGAATTGAATGATGACTATTTGCATAAACCCGGGAAAAAGGATGAAAGT
>CP131466.1:130000-145000 GCA_030664755.1 Microcos paniculata | reverse complement strand
CGGCGATCAATGCTCTTGCTGTCGATCTAAGGCCATTATCCCGCCCCAGACACAAAAGGGGGGCAACGAGCAAGCTCGCTAGCAGAAAGAATTGAGCTAGATGTAAAAAACTCCCACAGGCTGGCCAATGGCTTACAGTGCACTCCCAATGGATTCCTTTCTCTCACTCGCAGACTGGAACGCTCCTTATTAATGATCTTCTTATAACTGCTAGTTCTACTACTACTAACTACTACTATATAAAGTAGGGGGGGATATTTACAAATGAAAAAGATCTGACCTGCGTGCCTAAGCTTGCTCACTTCCTCAAGATCCTCACAAGAAAACTGTCTTTCCTTTCCTTGCGGATTAGCTATTCCTGTCCTGTCTTTGAGCTGACCTTGCCTGCAGGAGGTATGATTCCGAGTAGTTCGCCTTCTAGTTCTTTTTTTACGGAGGCTTGCCACAAGTCATTCTTTCCCTCAGAAAGAGCTGCGTTCCGTTTCGGAGGGGTGTCAAACTTAGATTCGAGCTATGCCCTGAGGGTTGAAACCCGTTAGCAAGGCTAGGCACCTTCTCGTCGGCGATCACCGTCGCCAAGAATGGCATAGTCGCAAAGCTTCGTCGTGCTATACACCCTCTCAGCAGCTATCCACAAAAAGCGTATGATGTGTAAGTGTGAATAGAGGCCAAGAACTCAAAAATCGAGGGGTTGACCCTTCGTGAACGTCACAACCGATGACCTATAGCCTTGATTATCTAAACTATATGGTAATTGAAAGACTACAGAAAAAAGTATGAACGCCCAGGAAGTTGCAAAGGGAAAGGGATTTCCGAACAACCCTGCAATCATACAGGACGTCAGGATAACAGGTAAGGAATCGATAGCAGCCTTGAGATCAAAAGAAAATCATTTTTTCTTTCCTCTCAAGTACTGCAACGGTTGGGTCTGGTTATAGGTACCATCCATTCTTAACTTTGCCAAAACCGTCATGACTCAATACTTGCTGCATCCTTAGGATTTTCCTGTTCTTTTGAAGAACTAGTTGCGACTTGAACCACATTTATTATATCTCATTATATCTCCCCTTCCAAGCTCTGAATTACCAGTTCTGGGTATTACGTTTGGCATATCCCAATGTTCCAGCTTCTTGTTGTTACAGGGATTAGTAGCATTAGCTATCGCTTTATCCGCATTTTCTACTCTATTGGACTTGGTGTGTGACCAAAAGCTTTACATGTCAAAGAGTGTTTTGGTTTCCATTGGTAAGCATAAGCAGCATGTATTTCCACAAACACATTCTTAGCCTCAAACTTCTCAAGTAAAGGTTTGCTAGCATCCACTTCAATACAAATTCTAGCAAAACTAGACGATGATCTTCAAAGCAAGAAAAGTGCAAAATCAAAAGAAAATATTCTAAATAAGATAGAATTGACGATGTCTCTAGCTCACACCACCCTTGAAAGAGGATTTCAGGTTGTTTTGTTACATTGGGAGCTGCGTTCTTTCCAGGTCGGTCTCATAGCCTGTACTTTAGATGGGGACAGAGCCAAAACTTCCCAGCTCTCGAGGCATAGTAATCCGTTCCCTGCCAGCCTCTGTTTGAACGGCCCTCTAACTCTAATGTTGCATGAGGAGTGCAAGGGTCTCAAGAAACGAAATTAGAGACAGCAGTCTTATTTAAAGCCTTCTCCGTAGCAAGATCCGCTCCCAGCCGCCCGTTAAGAGATGGGTGCGGATTGCGTGGTAACACCGGAACATTAGACCATATTTTTTAAACTTAGATAATGGGTCTTTACAGTCCGGTCCGGACGAAAACATACTGCCGGAGGATCTAAGAAAGTTGATAAGGGGACAGAATAGTCCACCGACATCTCAGAATACCACTTCACGTACTCACAACAAGAAAGTGCCCAATGCTTTGCTTTAATTGCAACTTCTTGGTGAGGAATAAAAACCTCGTCGAGCAACTGAAAAAAGGTAGTGCATAGAAGAGAAGGAAGGCTGGCATCTTAAACTTCAAAGACCAGTCTCGCATCAATATCAAAATATCAATCAGGGGCTTGTCCGAAAAAGCGAAAGGTAGCACTAGTCGTCAGCTAATACTAATACGGGGAATCAATGCACTTATCGGCTAGCCAGCTTGCTAGTGAGAACATTTCATTTCCTTGGTAAATATATCCGCAATTTGCTTGTCACTTCAACTAAACGGGGTTACTCTCTCTCCGCAAGTAACCTTTTATAGTCAAAAATGACAATCTACCTCTATATGTTATATGTTTGGTACGCTCGTGAAACATAGGATTTGCGGCAATCAATATTCATTGCACTTTCATTGTCACAGTGCATGATCATTGGATCTCCCTGATAAACATCCATCTTCTTGAGTAGAAGCTTGAGCCACGTAAGCTCACATCCAGGCTCCCATACTCCTACTTGTTCATTCGCTCGAAACTCTCTCTCTCTGCACTAGACCTTGACACAACGAAATCAGGAGCTGCTATGGTGTTTGCAGAACTCATTTTGAAGTTTGGTTACAGAGACTTGCTATTTAGCTCCAATTGCTCAAGCAAGTACAGTCGTCTAGCTCTATTTAGCTACTCTAGCTGCATTTTCGACTATTGCAGCAGATTCCATTTCTACAGCAAGGAGAGAATCGATGCTCGGGGAAGCAAGAGCGAGATGAGTGCGGAAGATCGATAGAAGAAAATGGAACGATTCCAATAGGTAGCTCGCCAGGGAGAATGAGATCCTTTCTGGAAGGTAGGTCCCGTTGTGAGCTGTCCACAATGCCGGTCAATGTATGACTCTGAGGAGTAAACCTCCGACCACAGAATGTTATTACCCTTCGGTTTCTTAGCCTTGGCTTTCACACTTCCTCCTAAATATTCCATATTCCCCACTTGACGGGTGAGCCTCACGACTTCCCTTTAACCTAAACAGTCGAGAAAGAAAGCCCGCTGACTCCAACACCTCTATTGCTTGTGAAAGATAGCTATTCCTCTGCTTTGATGCTTTCAACCGCTGATTCAATAGTCAATAGCAGCTCCCGTTCTAGAAGACCGAGAGACAGTAGCTGCCTTTCAAGCAGACTAAGAATCCGGTATGGCCCCCAACCTTTGGCTATTCTTTTCGCAGCTAAGCTTATCGTTCTGCCATACTAGACTATCTATTGATTATAGATTGAGCCAGAGCCTTATTGAAAAGAAGAACTTACTCTTAAGAAAGCCCGCCGCAGTCACAAGGTAAATCGAAACCAAGCAACAACCTTTTTGCAGAAACCATAGATAGCATAGCACCTATCCTCGCCTCAGGCGATTTGTCGGCCCGGGAAATCCAATTCCCAGTCGCAAATGAAGATGAAGAAGAGCTGAAACAGAAAAAACCTTCACTCGAGCTAACTGCATTTGGCAACAGGGCTTAACACAGAATCCCTTGGTTTTCCCCTTGTTGGGGGTTAAGGTTAAAGACTCGCTTTGCACGCACCTTATAGGCTTTCTAGCCATTGAAACATTCCAATTGCAGCTTCTTCTTAGGATTCGTTCAAAAGAGCATTTACCTAATCTAATGCCATGCCCTGAGTCAACATCTCCTAATGCCTTTCCTTTACTCCAACAGCTAAATGGCATCCTTTCTCTTTTCTTTCCTCAAGCCTTCAAAGCAAAGATCGGATTCACTACTCTAAGTGAAGGAACCCGAGAGGAAGAATCCGATCTTTTCGGGGTTTACCCCATTATTCTTGGCCGAAGTTCTCCTCCGAATTCATATATTTACTTCCTGGCTGGCGAACAACTAAAAGAAGGAAAGGGGCGCTATTGAACACTTACTTAGAATGGGCTAGAGAACTTGCTTTTGGTGCTTTCACCCGTCGTTCTAACTATCTGCAATGAGGACCACTACTAGGAGGACAGAACTTTGGAACTTTTAGAATATCGGCTTTGTTGCTTGCTCTTCACACGCCGCTGCTTTGTTAACAACAACCAGCCGAGCCGTTGAGACTCTCTTTCTCAAGTAGCTTAGAGTCAGGCAGGTATCACTAGACCGAGGCAAGCCTTTAAGGGGAAGTCCAGCATACTTCTGGATGTAGTAGTAGCTGCTAAAAAAGTACGGAATGTATCTGCCCTGAGAATCAGCAGTAGGCCGAAAACAAGTTAAAGTTGCATAGCCATTGACGATTCCGTGGGCTCTGGTAAAACGGGGAAGTTGGCTTCTGAAAGTAGCATACTCAAGGTACCAACGAAAGAAAAACGGATAGGGAGCATCTATGGAACAACAGACAACAAGTTAGATAGGTGTCGATCTTCTCTTTCTTAAGTCCTGGAAGGCTATCTTTCTTCCTCTTTTTCTTTCCTTTTTGTTTAGAAAGCATTCCATTCTTAGTGGAGTCTTCAAAATATGGGTCTCCCCGCTATGGGCAGAGAGAAAGGAGAATCTTCCGTGGAAGGCTTATGGATCAGACCAAGAAGCAGAGATGATCCTAAGCCTCTAGAATAAGAGCGGATCCATACCATAAGTATAAACGAAGCTCAGTCAGGACGGCGAAAGTCCTGCACGCGATACGGACTCGACGGGGATTTCTCGTATATAGAGTTCTGTCTTTCTTCTTGCGGCATCTAAGGATTCTAAGGATTCCCTCTATCCTATAAGTACTTTACAATGGCACCAGGCGTCCGTCTGTGCTGCTTCGAATGATCGGGTTTCAACGGCTTCCCTATTCCCTAGCTGTGCTGATCTATCTGGCAGAACGCCGAAGGATTCTTTTCCCTCGCAGGTGGGGTCAAAGCTATATCCGATCTTGCTTGTGTCTGCTATTCCCACGCCCCCACTCCCTGGCCTTTCATCATGAGGACTAGTCTTGCTTTTGTGCCCTTCTAGTTACCGCCCCGTGGGTCCTTCAAAGAGACTATTTCAATTTAATGAATGCTATTAACTTTAACTCAACTACCCGCTCCAACAAAAGCATACTCTTTTACTATAAAGAAAAGCAAAGGAAATGAAAAAGTGAGATAGATAATTAGTATGTACGGGGATCGTTGCAACTTAGTAAGAAAGTAAGAAGCATATCAAAGTCCAAGTTTTAGTTATACGGGGTATGTGGCAAAGCCAGAAGAGAAGTGGTTTTTCCAGGTATATGGGTGCGTGAGAATAGGTGATTTTTATCTCTTTCTTCAAGATTGAAGTCGAGCTCTCTCTTGCCGGGGAGACAACTCACTAACTACAGTTTCTATCACTTCTAGCTTTGGAAACAGAATGAGTGTTTCAACTCCCCAAGGAAAGACAGTAAAGGAGCTAGAACAAATAACTCAAGCAAGACGGGTATTTCTCCTTATACGATTAGAGGTTTTGTAAAACCAACTGATTCCCCCTAAGGCTGGATTGAATCATCTTCTCATTCTTCTTTATTTTTCGGTATTAAATGTCAAGATTGGCTTGGTTCGTCGTCACACCACTCGCTGATGCGGATCTGGGAGGCTAGCATTGAATACGAATAAGCTCTTCTTTCATTCCTCTTGTTCAAATGCTTTACCTTGGCTTCGGTGCCAGCTAGGACTGGTAGCATGGTCTTCACCCTTATTGATGGATGGGGTTCTTCCCTCGTATTAGATTTTAATCAATGAATTTTGTCATTTCGTTCTGCCTGTGGGCTAACATCAAACATAGATAATCGTTTATAAGTAGGTTTCGGCCTATTAAGAATGTTTTTTAGAAGTAGAAGCCCTCGAAAGGGGAATTAGCGAGTAATAGCATTCTTCTAAAGAACTAAGATTCGAAAGGGCAATAGCTTCGAGAAAGACTGATTCAACAACAGGAGATGCAATAGCAATTGTTTTGGAGACGTCCCCGATCTTTTTATGCGTTAGTTAGCGGCTATGAAATCGGCCTCACTACCCCCGTCGCTTCCTAACCTCAATGAACCAACAGAGAAAGATGCAGATTCAAGGAGGTATGTTTTTCCTAAAGAGCCGGCACGGGAGAGTTTTGCTTCAACTTTTGACTCTCAAGCGGCGAAAGGTGTGCCAAACAAAAGATGCTTTTACGAAGCTCCAGCGGTCTTTAGTTGCGCCCGGAAGCGGGTAAGGTCAAATTCTACCCGATCTACTGATCGTAGATCAGTCTCGTAGTGGATTCTTCTTTATTAACGATCCACGGACTTGAAGAGAGAATCGATAATTAAAGGATTTCGCCCAACGTGGGCTTCCTTTGATTCGGCTCTCTTCTCTATCTTTGCTTCGACTTTCTATACGTCACATCGTGAAGCAGCTCGCTTATCAAATAGGAACCCTTTAGGGGAGCTATTCTATTTTATTACCCCTAACCCTAAAGAAAGGTTATTGGCGAGGGCTGGATTCGAACCCGCGCTAAGCCTTATGCCTAGTCTTATGAAAGAATGTATGCTTACCTTTTTCGAAACTTTCCAGTTCTATGTAGAAACTATGTAGACGAGAAGGGTGATACGCAAGCAAGTAGTACTTCAGCTAAGAACTAAGACTTGAACCCTCAACCGTAAAAGAATTAGCCGAACTGAGGAGTGGAGTGGTACCAATCCAACTCTGCTTAGTCCCGGCATGAGTATTGATTCAAGAGGATTAGTCTTTTGCCTCACTAACCAACCTAGTCTGATTCTAATTCTTTCATACGCAACAGGTCGTCAATCGTCCGCACTGAAGATGAGGGAAAAGAGTGATAGCCGAGTAGGGCTTGAAGCTGATTCCGAAACCTAGCTAGTCCGATTCCTCTTCTATATTAGGATATAGAAAGAGGTCTGAAATCGTTACTAGAAGCTGAAGATGAGGCCGTAACCGACCAACTCTCTTTCTTTACCGAGGGGCTACTCTGACTTACTTCTCCGCCTACCAAACTCAACTCCTTCCTTTTCCAAAGCAGCAGATGTAGCTCAAAGCCGTACTTGCTTGTCTTGAAAGCTTGTTCGGTTTACACGAATTGGAATAGATAGGGAAGCTAAAGCCTCTAGCCCTACTACAGCCGATAGCCCAAGTACTACCTGCGCCTTAGGACTTTCAGGCGGTTAGGGCAGATCAACTAATCCGAAAGAAAATGCCTCAGCCGCCTCGAAACAGCTTACTTTGCCAAGCCAGCATCAACTTCTCTATTGACGTTTGCGCCCGTGCCATCAACCGAGAAGGCTGAAGAGCCTATTTCACAACAAGCCCTGCAGCCAGCCTTCTTCTTTTTTAGCTATCCTGTTGTAGATCCGAAGATACTACTATTTAGGCAATAACCTTCCTATTCCGATTTAGGATCTTCCGAGTTGACGTATATAAGTCAAAAAGAAATAGGCTAGTGAGGCTAATCCTCAGTTGCTTTCCTTGCCTCAGGTCTAGTTCCGATGGAAGCCCTGTTAAGTAGAATATCCGTATAAAGAAGAAAGTACAGACTAGGTTTGTTAGGGCAGGAAGAGGCCAAGCCAATCCTCACTTTCATGACTGAGGGAGAGAGCACTATTAGTGAAGGGAGAAAAGTCCGAATTTGCATATAGAAATGAGGCGCATTGAGCGAGCAGTGAAGCCCCTCTCTTCATTTAGTCAATTTGTGCAGTCTTTTGACGTGAGAGTCGAAATTCTCTTTTTGTTCCGTTGGTCGATCGTTCTCTTCATTCGATCACTCTCCGCTTCAAAGATAGGCTGGCTTACCCCCCTTTAGAGCTGGGAAATCAAAATCTCCAGTCGCATTCGATCTAGAGTAAAGCAGCCCCTCTTCCTTGTTCACAGAAACCATTTTTTAAAGAGCAAAGAGAACAAGAGCAAGAGCAGCTTTCCTCCCCGAGGGTCACTGTTTACTAGGCTATTCTTCCCATTTCGAAAGAGGAGTTCCCAGATACCGCACCACTATTAGTAGCCCTTCCCGCCAAGCCAAGGAACGAAGGCAAGGTGCCCTGGGAAAGGCTAAGACTAGTGTCAAGGTCAAGGCAAAAAGCTTAGTCGTTTTCAACTCTGAGGGTGACTTCACTAACGGGATTTCCATTTAATTAAGAGCCTGGTCCGGGCATTGACTCATTGAGAGCAGACGAAGACTAATAAGACTTTCGGATAGCACGTGAGATCAACTACTTAGAATACGCTACCATCTGTCTTCGATTATGCTCGTTCCACTTTGAGGGAGAGATCGCTCCTTTAAGGAGACGGGAGTCCACTATTATATATGAATATGATCCCACCACTTGAAACTGATTCAACAACAGCCATTCTTCTTCCAAGAGAAAGAAGAGTAAGAACATCGCTTATTTTGCATCAACCTTCCTTTATGCCTCTGTCGTCTTTTGCCGGGTTAAGGCCTGCTGAGACAATAGATAGTCAGGCAGGTGGCCTAGCTCTAGCTAAGAGAGATTCTTTAACCATGAAAGCATCAACCATTTAACCGGCTTTTCACTCCTCCCCCACTTCTTACCTACTCCAGTCTCTCTAAGATTCCATGAAATAGCAGAAAGCAGAATCTTAATCCTAATCAGACTGACCAAGAGCAATCGCAGCTGAGTCAACTCTATCCATTCTTGTTCCAAGAGAAAAGCTTGAGGAAGAAGAGCTTATTCAACTCGAGGGTCAAAGAAGACCAAGAAAATCTCGATTCAGCATAAGCAAGGGATGAGAGAGGCCCTCAAAGGAAAGAAATTGAGTGATGGGATTAATAGTACAATAACCTTTCCCTTATCTCAAAGCAATAGGGAGATCCATTTTGGAATCAGAAGAAACAGGAGTAACAGGCAATAACGAAGAAGATTCAATAGGAAGGGAGGTTAACGTGACAGTGACAATAGCAAGGTCCCTAAATCAATATGCTGTTAGACCCTAAACAAAGGGTCTCATAAATTGAGGTTGAAGTTCCAGTCCGATTGTACCCGTTATCCAAGTAAGGGCAGAAAGCCCCTATCCTATATAACGAGCGATTCCATACCAAACCTTAAAAAGTGCGGGTCTGACAACGCTATCCCTTCTGTTCCCGATAGTCAGGATGGAATTTTGTTAACTTTTATAATCAATCAAGCCAAGCTTCAAAGAAGGATCGTCAGATCAGAAGGAGGGAAAGCCCCGAGCCGAGATATACCAGGTTCAAGTAGCCCTTTAGCCTATGCCTGATTGAAGATCCGAAAAGCATGTTTCCCGTTTTAGCTCTTGTTCTCTTATTCGCTGCTTGAGAATAGGTTCCTTTCGGCGTAAGCGGTTTAAATGCTTTCGCCCAGGCTTCCCTGATAGGAAACCCATAATTTCATACCAGGAGCAGGAGAAAATGCATGGATGAAAATTGACTTCAGTCTGTTTTCAAGTGAAAGATTTTCTAAAGAGTTCTATTTAGGATGTTTAATGCTTTCTTGTTTAAGTAAGGTCTTCCATAGCTCTCTCTGGCGTACGAGGTGAAAGACGTCTAGTTACTCTTGCACAGCGAGAGGGGGGTCTAGACCAAGACCTAATTGAAGCACCTTCATCTGATTGAGAAATGAATAAGCCTTCTAGTTAAATGAAAGAAAGAGCCGTACTGGTACAAAACTGCACTGAGTAGGAGCTTTTCTATTAGCCCAGAAACAAGAAAAACCATAATTCAGGAAGAAAATGAAGAGATGCCCGCTGCAATTGAATGAAATAATTCGCAGTAATTGATTCACGAAGCCGCTCTTTCAAAGTCACTATCTCTATCATAAGACATAAGAGAAGCAAGCTTAAGGCTAGGATGAATTAGCTAACGAATTGACTAGGAGAATGATTCTTGAATAAGGTGAAACTTTTCCTATTGCCCACTCCGCGCTCTCTTTAACCACTACTCACTGATTAGCTGGGAATATTCTTGCTTCTTGCCAGTTAGCTCTCCAGGGGGCCTGAAGTTGAACCCCAAGTTCCAACAGCTTAAACACCATAGACTGGCTGTGCAACTGTAGATGCATCAGTCGACTCAAACCTGCATCTGACTTAAAGGGTTGAATAGGAAGAACTACTTTTTAGTCCCCATCGTCAGTATACTTCAAGAAAAGGGCCAATCTTCCATGAATAGGCTACTCCCACCAGATGAGGAGGATACTTCTGAGAAAATTGGAGTATAGTATAGGATGATGATGATTATTCCATGGGCTCGTTTGAACGAATTAGGGCTTTAGCTATAGGGAAAGGGAATAAGCGTACGGTAGATAAGGGGATTCCTTCTTTCCCGGCTCAGTACTCTTGGGAACGGGACTCCTGGGAAGCAAGTCCAGTTCAAGGACCGCAGAGAGAATCTTTCCTTGCAGGTTTCGGGTGGCAAGCTGACCTGTGAGAAATTTCTTGTAGTCTTTCGGGCTTGGTCGGTACTCAAAAGGCAAATAACTGAAAGCCTTTTTAGCCCTTGAACGTCAAAAGTCCTTTCCGCTCGCACCGTTAGTTAAGTGATGCGCTTACTCGGCTCGCTCAAGGCATTCCCTAAGCTATGTTTCAAGCGCTTGCTCAGCTGCGGAGTCAATTCAACGATTCCCCGACGTGATTTTCACACACAATAAGCTTCTTCAAGCGAGGTCTCTCACATCTCCTGAGACTGCCCTACCGTTGTATCCTGCGCTTTCATTCTACATTAAATCTCGATACCTTTCCCTCGTCTTCAGAGATGGGACGGACTCCATCCATAAACTTTAGTCGTTCAAACGTACCTTTATGCCTACACCCCTCCCATTCCATTTTTCTCTCTTCTATTCTTATATCATGAAAATTTTCATCAATGCCCGGGCATCTTTACTTTATCCAGCAATTAAAAGAAGCATTCCAAGTATGACTTGCCTAGCTCTGTGGGAAGCAGCTATTTAAGAAGATGCTGTGGGAATAAGCCCGCTAGTGAATCAGCAGGTATAGAAGAAGCTGCTATGTTTGCAATAAAAGGTGCTTTCATATAGGTTACAGAAAGAATGGCTTTTCTCGTGTGTGAAAAAACCAAAGAAGAAGGCCCCTGCGTGTTAGACATTTTGTCTTCTTGCGTGCCTACCTAGCTCGAGTTCTGCTATTCGAGTGCCTAAGGTGAGTTTCCAAGGGGTTGGTTTAGAGATATTCTTCTTTTTAGGCAAGTTAAGGCTCATCTCTTCTTTGCTTTCTTTTTCTCGCTTTCCGTAATTTAGTACGATCCCCTGCTAACGGCCATCGGGTAAGGTTTTGACTAAGGCTGGATAGGAATAGTAGACTTTGCTCGTAAGCAGCAAGGGTTTTCCTTTGTTAGTCTTAAACCGTCTCTGAAGTAATCCCATGCTATACTCCCGCTCGTCGCTCAATCACGTTTAGCTAATCCATGCTAAGGAGTTAGGAAAGAAAGTACCATCGGGATGATATCATTCATTGCACATGCCCTTTTTCGTGGGAATCCAGCTTACACTGAAACCAGATGCCATAAGGAGGACACGTAGGCAATTGACGTATTAAAGGAAAAGCAAAATAGGAAGTTATCCTTTAATCCAGCAGTGGCGATAGAGATCGAGTTCAGCTCTTTCGTCTGTTGTCGGAGGGGCTACTATTACTATAAGGGAAAGATCCCACAGCCAGCTCAAGCTCAGGGTAAGCATTTCTTTTAACAGCAGAAAAGAGCTGAGAACGAAAAAGCAGTCGAACGAACAAGTAGTCCCATCCCACGCCTTACTCTTTGAATGCTTTGGGATAAAGATTCATGCTAAGGACTAGCGCTCCGTTGCGAAACTATTGGCGCCTAACATGGGACTTATGCCTTTCCGATATGCCCATTTTGAAAGAAGGAACTGTTAGAGGAATAACCGCTCTTAGTACAAATGAAATGATATATTAGCCCTTGCTCCCTTACTTACAGGAGTAGCTGCCACTGGTCTTTCTTTCGATTCGGCTTTAATATGAATATGAATCTATAAATTCCCATTGAATGACCATCTGAGATGATAAGAACATTCGACGACATTAGCATACGAAAAAGCTCATGACATCTCGGGAGTTAGATGTGTCCTTCCTGATCTTAGCATGCCCATGCACACCACAAAAGCGGGAGGGAAAGTTTGAACATTGTTAGAAGTATGGGAGGCATATTTTGATTAGTACGGGCATGAGGGCATGAAATGGACCTGTCCCGTGATGTTGAGGGAAGATAGTGAGCAATCATACGGACATAACGGAAGGTATGCATAGCAGGGAGTTTTCAAGTCCTGTGCTGCGATTTTGAAAGTGAAAGCTTTGACCTACTCCCGCTCTGGAATACGTTATGAACCCACCCACGTCTTTTGAATGAGATTTTGACTTGGGTACCTTTCATCCATTCCATTGTAGGAAAGGGAAATGTCGCTGCCTCAGTAGACGCTTAAGTACTTTTTAGTAGGCAGGCTTGCTGCCACTTCATTCATATGTATGGTAACTGAGGCTGCCTCGTCGTCTGATGTTAGTATCCCCTCATCGTCGTCGACAACTTCTGGCACGGAATCGGATGTGAGTCTTCCATGTATTGGCTTTCAGGGTGCCGATAGAACTCTATCTGTAGATAGCTCTTGGGTTCAGAGATAGCACTTCAAATAGTGAGTAGTTGAGAGTGTTCTAGAATATATATACCACGTACTCTAATTGGAGTTCAAGGCATTATTGAACTTACGGGATCCTTCTTTTCATTTTAAAGAGTTTGATCTAGAGGTTTGCCGCTAAGTCGGATGATGTCCCCGAAGATAAATAGAGAACTCGGCTTTTCGCTGCAGGGATAGGATAGGGCGGGGGGTAGCCGCTTTTTCATTCCTGGAGGTGAAGGCCTTATTATCGACTTTTTTGTAGAGGCTAATCGGTTTAGATAAGAGTCAAACCCAGAAAGCAGAAAGGGAAGACTCAACCTATCAGAGGAGGATGGAAGAGGTCTTTGCCGAGAAGTCAGATATTCTTTCATTTACAGGGCATAAAGTCCGTATAATATAAGAGGATCGCCCGAGGGGTTTTGCCACTCAATGCTAAATCGGAGACTTTCTCCGAAGAGAAATAGAAAAATAGACTAGGCTTTTTCGCTTCACCAGGCGCAGAAGCTGAATGAAAAAGATAGGTAATAGATTCCGCTGAAGGGTCTGTCTCCCGATCGGATGCATTCCTTCTAAAGATAGCCGCAGCTTTTGGTCTTCGTAGATAGCACCTGAAAGAGTTTAGTCAATTATCACGGATGAAAAAGTTAGCGAGCACAGGGAAGAGTGCTAGGGCGCGAGAAGAAAGAGAGTGAGTTGAATTAGGGAGATCCCACTTCCAATTAGATGTGTTAAGCATATTGTTTGGTTGCATTTGAGATGCTTTCATCGGCCTGAAAGAGAGCCTAGCCTTTTGAATCAGAAATTGACGTAGATAGAGGCATAGATTCCGCTGCAAGAGAATCCGCAGTTCAGGAATAAAATGCATAAAATCCGATGCGGTTAAGCTCGAAATGCAGCAAAGTAAGTTACGGATTAGCTGATCTAGGGGCTCGCGTCTGATTTATATACGAAACTAAGAGAAAGGCTGCTTTGGCTATTACCAACCTTGTTCTTTCGGGCGAACTCTGACATTTCATTCTATTTCGGTACCACCGCTGACTGAATATCACGTCAAAAGAATAACGTATAATATAGATGATAGCTGTGGGGGTCTTAGATCAGAAAGATGACCACATCTAGTTTCGAGGTTTTCTTCAAATAGTGCCACCTTCCCTTTCGTTTCGCTACTAACCTGAGCACCCTTCGGAAAAGAATGTCGTAGAGTGATCACAGAAACTTCATACCGATTCGCCGACATCAGAATAGGTTGTGCAAGCAAGACAGAATAGAAGGAAATGACATTTAACAGAAAAGACCAGATCAAGCAAGTTTTGAGGATGTCGTCCTAAGGGTTGGGTCATCCAAGCAAGCCTATCCTGCTGTCCCTTCGGTTTGAGTGGAAGTTGCCGGAGGCGAGTTAGTTTCCTTTGCTGGGATGGAAGTCTCATCGAGTCTGGTAGACAGTCTTGGTAATATCGTAAGAGAAGAAATAGAATCTGACGCCTAAAAATCCCATGTCTTTCTTTTCGGACAGTGTCATATAGGTCTGAAGGATGCGCAGTTGCGCATCTAGTAGCAAGGGGTGTCGCGGAAGCCCCAGCAAATCCTTTCGTGCCGAAAGAATATTGCCTTTTCTGGTCCCTGGGTTATGGATATGGCAAAATAGGAAGCAGGAAAAACCGCGAAACAATGCGTCGACTCCGTCCTTCATTCCTATGTTAGAGAAGCAGTGATTGGGGAAAACAGATACAGTACATACAATAAGGGCAAAGGTTTTGTAATGACCCTAGCTAGCAAGCATTCTCGATTGAAGCATGAAATTCAGTCATCCAGGTGCGGAACGGCTCTCATATTCCTCAAACCTCAAAAAAGAATATCATAAGAGAAGAGAAAAAGTTAGCCTAGTGCGGAAAATAGCGTAGAGGCAGTCTCCCTCAGTTGATTGATTGCTTTTGCACCTTTCTTTCTTTATCGAGATTGGGTTGGTGTTCAGTTAATGATCCTAAGAGTGTAGTGTGAAGGTTCGTGGGTCAAATTCACCCCGAAACAAAAAAAAAGGACCAACGACGATGAAGGATACGAAGGATAAGGGCTAGAAGCGGGGTAGAGTAATGGTTAACTCGTCAGGTTCATACTCTGAAGAATGCAGGTTCAAATCCCGCCCCCGCCACAACAGTGAAGCTTCCGGCCACTGCTTCCACAGCAGGACAGGAGTAGAAGTGAGCGCTTCAGGTGGGTAAGCTTCGACGCTCTCAACCTGGTTTGGATCGTTTGACTATGGCTCCGCGTTCTTTACAATCAAAAGCTCGATCACGAGGGTCCAAATCAAGGTCTCCATCTCGCCTTATTAAATAAGTTCGGGCAAATCTACATTTGAAGAAGTTATAGGTATAGGTCGGGAGATGGGATTGGATCCGGAATTAGAATTGGCTTTGCATCATCTGGAACTAAATAAGCTTCGGGTTTTTGATTTCAATTAGAATCCGCATATGGAATTCGAACCGGGCTACCCCATGATCGTGATATGATATCATCATTAGGTGGTGAGAAACCACGCCTTATGACGAAA
>CP131466.1:115000-122500 GCA_030664755.1 Microcos paniculata | reverse complement strand
AAAAGAGAATAAATAGCTCTGTTACGTCATTCCCCTGCTCTAGTCGACTGTTCATGCTTTGTTGGGATCCAGAATTGCTGTTGTTCACGGACCGGGAAGTGATTGCATTGCTGCCGGGGTAAGGAGCGAAAAAAGGGTAATCGTTATGTCATACTCTATTTTGCTACCTATCCTTCAAGAGGGGTTCTTTACCCAAGTAAAAGACCGGAAAAAGGAGGGGATTCATTGTTGTCCCATGCTCTGGAAGGGCATACAACCAGATCAAAAATCCAATAAGCAGCGGGGTCGCGATAAGATAAGGGTGAAGGCTGACATCAAGACCCTCTTCGAAAGAGGCAGGGCTACCGGTCCACGAATAAAAAAAGAAAGATGGTTTGGAGAAAGATTCACCCCCAGAAGAGCAGAAGATAGGCGTCTGTCTTGACGTAAGATAGTGCGCTTTGATACCTTTTCCCCAACGAACTAACCCAAGCCTCGTTTGAGTGAACTAAGGTTGAGGTGACTCAAATTCTAGCCAGCCTTTGGGAGTTACCTCCTCCGGTGTAGCAACCGACCCCAAAAGAGCAGACAGCCTAATCAATGGGAGAATGTTTTAAATCCATCTCTACTAATTGAGTTAGTGATTCAAGGGGCAGTCTAGATAGAAGTGTTCTCGCTTTCCTACTAAAAAAATTAGAATCAGAATCAAGGGTTCTTCTCTTTACAGAAGCACGAGTGGAACGCTTTCATGGCTTTACGACTGCTTCCCAAAGTCCGCAGCTTCCGTCAGCCTATGCGTGTCTTGTCCATCGCTTTTCTTCAGCTCCGGAAATGGGAATGAAGAGGGCCTGTTCTATACGATCAAATACGGTATGTTTCTAGTTTTCTTGCAGAGCCCGCGGAAGGAGTCAAAAAGAAGATTGCTTTCTCGATAGTCGTCTTGGTATTGGATCCGTTTTTCTCTCGTGCTCTTCGGGGCGGTACAAAGAAATTCGGAATGAGCGCACCCACGGACCTTTAGGCGGTCAGTCAATCTATAGCAATAGCACATTTCCTATTGATTTGTCCCCTGGACACACGAGCAATCCAACCCGTAGGATTTCCTTTCCCTCTGCTATTGCCACTCATCCGGGTTGATTTCGTTTTCCAGGAGATAGTTGCCAACGGCTTTTTCGATCCTCCATCTTACCCCTTCTTGAATGCTCACTTGCTTTTCGCCGGAAAGGAGGGACACAAACGTGGAGAGGGATCTGTGCTCTTCGGGAAGGGTCTCTTCCACATAGTTTCGAAGGTTGTTTCGTTCGGTTTCTACCCTGTTTGCCCAGTATTGCTCAAGCTCCCTATCGAGGGCGGATTGGTTGAGGTTGAGCGGAATCGCTTCTTTATCCATCGAAGGATGACTGCAGCGATTAATTTCCTCCGGTTCTGGCTCAGGCTCCGGAGGTTTGTTTAGGTCGATCTCCGGGCGTGCCGAATTAGGACCGCTCCCAACATAAAGAGCGCCCCATCCCACCCAAGAGGAAAGAAAGCAAAAGCAATGAAAGAGGCCAGTGCTTCCGACTATGACTTTGAAGCCCGGTCTCAGAGTCGATTAGGGAATGGGGTTCCTCGTCTTTAGAAGTAGAAGAAAATGAAGTCCTTCTAGTCATCCCCGAGGGTATTCCCAAGGAAAAACTTTCTGTCTGAGGCCAGGCCAATCTCTTTAGATAAGAAATTTTAAGTAAAAGATCTTGATGTTCCGGCCGAGTCAAGAAAGTCATCAGAGCGGCTGTTGGGTAAGCCAGAGAAAGAATCAACATCAAATGAACATCGTCTCTCAGTGATTAGCGAGACCTGTTCCGACCGATAGATGAGTTCGAAAATTCGATTAGGGCAGGACGTTTAGTCTCCCCAGATAGGGCATGTCTCCGGCAGTGGCACTGAAAAAAGATCGAACAGAAAAGCTAATTGCTAACGCTAGATTCCGGGAGCACCCAATCCGAATGAGGCTTTTCTAATTGAAATTTAGCTTCCCAGAAACTAAGAACAAAGTTCAATAGAACAAAGGCTATAAAGCCCGCCGGAGGTATTCCCAATATGGTTGAATAGACTCACTTCCATCGAAGACTTCGGCTCCCAAGAAAGATGAAAAAAGATGTTGGATCCGTGAATCAGACACCTCAGTATTGATTAGTTGTGTAACAAAAGATGAAGGTGAACGTGTATTGAAGTATTCATTTTCCCTTAAGCACAGGGCTTCCCCAATAAAAGGAGGAAGGGGAAGTGGGAGGGATGAAACCCGGCATAAGAAACTGCTCATCGCCATCAAAACCAGGTCGTCCTCCGAAGAGGGAAGAAGGACCTGAAAAGGACTCGGCAATGAAGAAAAGAAATTCTTACCCCGAGTTGAGGATAACTCATCCTCTTTCCTCAGAATAAAAGGAGAAAAACGAAATGTACCCGAACGGATAGATTCCTTGATTTCAATCACTTTACCTTCAGATAAAGGATATCTATCGGGGTACATTTTATACATTAGATCGATCGACAAAAAAGGGCGCCCAACTGCTTTCTATTGAACTCCATACGGACCTGCTAAGAGATTAGCCTACCCCTACCAAAAGGAAAGGGATTTAGGATATGAGATAACTCATTGATATAACAGTAGTTGGTTATTGACCGACGGAAAGCAGCCTAGGAAAGATTTTCCCAGGTAGGATATATAGGATTCTATAAGCGAGCACGAGGGTAGTGGGGAATCGGCAGTCTTTTTTTGATTAATTATCCCTGGCTTCCTTCCTCCAGCGGATCTGTGGGCATTATAATTAAAAAAGACTTTCGCGAAGCAGGAAAACAATCAGGTAATCAGGAAAGGCAGAAAGGGTAGAGCGTTAGTTACCCGCAGCTCAAATAGCCAACATTTCAGGGCTTAGCTTAGGCCCCTTCCTAATCTAATGCCATGCCCAACCAATGCCGAATCCAAGAACTAGTTCACGCTTGAAAGCCATAGCTAGTCTTCTTCCCACTGACCGCTACTAATAAGATAAGACGAACCACTACCAGGAGTCCTTCTTCCAACAGATGGGGGGATCAATAGCTGCTGATTCTGTAACAGCTTCTTCAACTTAACCTCCCTCAGGGGAGTCAGTAAGGTAGCAGGAATATATCTACTAGGCCTTGAGTTGGGTTTGAACTCCTCTCCCCTCACTACTCTCTTTGGTTCTGCCTTTAAGAGGCCCGTAGAGGGCACTGCAAACTCTTCTCGGTCTCTACGATTGCTTGACTTAAACAAGTGACCCCTTTTCTTTTGTGAGATAATGTCTCTAATTCACTCAAGGAAGAATGAAGATGAAGTTGGAGGTTATGAATATCGTGTCTATTGGAAAAAAGTATTGTGATAATGAATGGCCTTATGGTTAGTAAAGAATAAAAGAAAAAGAATAAAAGAAGATAAGAAGTGATGCTATGACTCTTATATTATTATTATTTCATTGTGACTTTCTTTATCCTTTTTTATTTTAAATTCGAGGTAACGCTGGAAGGGGGCAGTATCTTCCCTTTCCAACCGCATCTCAAGTAATGACAGAAATGAGTCTTTCTAAAATAAGAGAGCTGCGAGAGAAGATGTATTCTAAAAACTTCAGTACTATGCCCATACTTAGTGCCTATCCTCCTATCTTTTATGGTGCTTCTGCTCGTTATCTTGCTTTCTGCGCTCAATCGAAAAGTATGCGCCTTCTCGTCATGAGACGACCACTTCCCTTATTGGCAACGATTGCATCCAATAACTATTGTTCGGGAATATTCTCAATAATAACAAGAAGTATGCCAACTCCTAGCTACCTCCCACCAGCATTACGAAAATGGGCCAAAGATAGTATTAATCAGCACTTACCCTCATACATCATAAGTAGCTGTGTCTACGATATAGTCTCTGTCTACGCAGCAAACACGAACGCAATGAATTTAGCTATCTGCTTGGGATTGTTGATATGGTATGCAACTGTACCCACTCTTATGATATCTATGGAAAATGTTGATATTTCTGATTTAATAAGCCCTCTTAAAGTACGATTCTTTAAACATATTCAGAATCCTGATCCTATAACCAGCATCTTACTACAGGAACATGACCCAAGGGATCTTATGGAAGCACTACAAACGGATGGATCAACAACATCATCCATTGCTGAAGAAGCATCTATTCCGGGTGGATCTACCATTGATGAAGCAAGCACATCGGCTAGTCAAAGCAGCACGGAGGGTTGTGAAACCTTGACTGATGAGGGCGCTCAAACCATAACTCAGGGTGGTGAAAGAAAGACTGAGGGTGATAAGCCAAGTACATGGTAGACTGGAACCTGCAAAGAAAGCTTCGACCCACTCCATATTGTACATAGGAACAGATTAATGCAACTCATCCAACTATGCCTACTAACTTCAATATTAACCACAATCTCATATACAGTAACTAACTAAGAGAAAGAAGTGAATGGTAATGAGAATAAGTTTGAAGAGAGTTGAAAGCTATAGTCGTTTATTGTGGGATAAGATCCCCCTGCTGCTTATGGCGGCTAGGCGATGGTAAGGAAGTGTTCAGCTGTGGTATATCGAATCTGCAACTCGGCTTTTTCCGATTTGATAAAGAAAGGGTCTGTGGAAGGACAAATCGAAGCTAAAAAGAAAGAATTCGATGATTCCTGTGAAGTGAAGTAAGATTGTTCCAATACCATAACCTACATGGTTATGAAGGGGGATTCGAGCCCATGATACAAGAAGATTCTATGTGTCGATTTAGCAAACCAATGCTTTAAGCCCCCCCCGAGAGCTCGATAGGGTAGAAGCGGTCAGTATGATGACGGAGAGGTCCTGGGTTCAAATGCTCGGCGGGGTTCCGGAGAATTCTCATAGGAGAAGATAGACGCGTTCTGCCTTTTGCTTTGAACAGTGAGATAGTTGATCGAGAAACCTCCGCCCAAAGGTGCTTTTATGAAAGCCGGTCACCGGTAGGCTAAGAACTCTATTTGACTATTTGAGGAAAGCTAGAACTCGGAAGAGGGGAGAAATTGTGTTTTATGATGTTATTTAAACGAGGAAGGATCGAGTCCATGCCAGAAAAATCCAACATTCGAAAGACGACTATCACAGCATCACGACTCGAAGAACATCACTTTCGGGAGTGAACCCTATGAGATCGATAGACAACCCGTAAAAGGAAGCCAAGCCGCTAGGCACCCAGCACTTTCTTTTCTTACACACCTGGATGGTGGTTGGGGATTTGAACTCGGTGAGCTCTCCGGAAGAAGTGTTGAATGATGCCAGTCCATGAGAAGTTTATTAGGTGCATTTTTGATAATGAGTTGGTGGATCTTGGGCACTCTGGGAGCAAATTTACATGGAGTAGGGGACGCAGTGAGGAGACGCTTTGTAGTGCTAGGCTAAAAGAGCACTCTGCAGTGTGGATTGGAGGATTCCATTTGAGAATGCCTATGTGGAGCACCTCCCTCGTGTGCAATCTGACCATTGCCCCTTTTGATTAAGCTCAGCCAGCAAGAGCCACTATACAAACCATTCTGCCTTCAAGTTTGAATCTGCCTGGCTTACTAGGGATGATTTTCACCAAGTAGTGGATATGAACTGGGACACCAATCCACCGTTTCAAGATAACACGAGCAATGTCACCAAGAAGTTGCAGGAATGAAATAGAACCTGTTTTGGTAATATTTTTTCATAACAAGAGGCGCTTGTGGGCCCGGATGAATAGGAGTTCGATCTTTAGGCAATCTCGCATTGCTGCCTCACTTTTCCCTCTCACACCATGTGATGGTGTGGATGTGTGCAGAGAATTTGTATCCCGGTAAGGTCTTTGACAGGCAGGATAGCGGATGCATTGATTCTGTCGAAAGCGGTAGGGACTAATCCTTTGGGACTCACGCTCGATAGCGAATTCCAGCGAAATATCATAGATGAGAGATGGAGGAAACAGCCTTCTTCAGGGATAACTCAAGTTCAGACAAGAGATTCCGATCAAGAGGGGGGGGAATAGCCAAAAGGGGCTTTAGGTGTTGGTTTGCTAAATTGCATTCATCTTCATGGGTTCGAATCCCATTTCTTCCAGCGGAACGGGCTTGACGCTAGCTCATTCTTTTTTCAGCTCGGGGTGTTGTAACCGGACCGGTCAGACTAGAAATATCGTAAGAGAAGAAAATCACTTTGACGCAAAGACTCCCATGTCCTTCTTGGTTGGACCAACCCAACCAGTGATTTTGAAAAGTCTTTCTTCATTTTTGTGAAGGAAGCAGAAATGAATGAGAAGAGAAAGCAAATTATTCAAATGATTGAAAAATTATTAAATAACAAAAAGAATATAAAAAGAGAATTAAATAAGACAATAAAAAATGAAGATAAGAAAGAATGTTTTTTTAAATTTTTAGATGTTTTATATGATGATCTAATCAGACGTGCTAATCCTAACAAGAATATCCTTCGCTCGTTATTGACTCGTCTTCCTCGAATGCTACACCTTTTCTATTCATTCCTAATCATTATTCCTTTGCTAGGTGTTTTCTATTATCTTTGTCTGAAACTCGGCTCAATGGATTTCTTTCAGTCCCTACTTTCGAAAATCGGGTTCTCCCTTGGGAGTCGAGTCCTGTTGAGTAGGGGCTTATCCTGTGAAGGATGGCTCCTTTTGGTTTTCATATTTTCCGCTTTCGGGATCTTTGACGGAACGATCATGAATATGATAGGTGGAAACGGGGCAGGGCCGCACAGGGGTGATGCCGGCCCCTCTTCAACAGAAGATTCGGAATCGGACTCGGGTTGTTGGAAGAAGTATTTAAATTTTCCTTCTTCTAGTGAGGAAAATTCCTCCGCCGCACCATCCACCGACCGAACTCCGGGGCACCCGCCGCAAGAAGGGGGGGCTCCCAATCTCCCCATAGAGGTCATGGGGCCGGAAGCCCCGAGTATTGAATTCTTATTTAAGAAAATTCCTTCTGTTCTTCGTGATTGCCAACATGTAGCCGTAAAAAGCGATTTTTGTGAAAGGATTTTCGAGGATCTTCATTTACTATATGCTTCACCGCAAAAGCGGAAAAAAATAATGGAAATACTGAGAGAAATTGAAAGCAGCCGCGAGATCTTCCTAAATAATCCGAAGCTCAAGGCCGCATACTACTTGACGGTAAGCGTAAACGATTGGGAAAGGGAGCAAAGGCACCTCCCAAACCCCGTGGACGACGTACCATAATACTATAATCGGAGGGTTAAAATGCATACGTATAAATTATTTTTGTTGAAGTCGTGTATCAATGGTTTACTTCTTTTGTATTATATACGAGGGCCCCCATGTAGAAAGATCTCGCGTATTCCGGATACAATGCTATTGATTCTAGTAGGACTATAATGAGGAGGACGATAGACCCAATCACGATCTACTAAAGGAAAAGTAGCCCCTTTTAGGGGGATATTGGTTCGAATCCAATTCGTGAAAAAAAGAAAGATGCGACTGATACCTGATGATCTATTCCTCAACAGGGG
>CP131466.1:102500-110000 GCA_030664755.1 Microcos paniculata | reverse complement strand
GAGAGTGTCACGTACGGTTTCTTTGAGAAGGGTGTGATACCACCACCTATCAGGCCCGACGAGCGGTCCACGGAGCTGCATCCCTACTCACCTGGTCCATGCACATTGCTCTCTCCAGGAGGTTGGCCGCCTATCCTAGATCTTCCCATTTTCAAGAAGATCCCGGGCTCGATCTGGTTTAGTATCAAGGTGATTCTGTTTTTGTTCCTATATATATGGGTCCGTGCAGCATTTCCACGATATCGTTATGATCAATTAATGGGACTTGGCCGGAAAGTGTTCTTGCCTCTATCATTAGCTCGGGTAGTCCCCGTTTCTGGTGTTTTGGTCACCTTTCAATGGCTCCCTTAATTATGTGCGAGGAATTTCCCTCTTGAGTAATGGGAAGCGGGCTAGTCCCCGAAAATGCCCGTTCCTTTGTCGTTGGGGCTAAAAATCTTCCTTGTTCGTTCCTAGGAACTCAGTAAAGTGACCAGTAAGTCAGCGGGCATTGAGGCAGGCAGTCAGTACATACAGTACAAGTGGGGACTCTTTTTCGAAACATAAGGCCCCGAAGGAATAAGATGCAGTTCTTTAATAATTGCAGTCAGAATTTGAAGTCCGAAATTTTCTATTTTATTCAGAGCTGGAAAGAAAGTCAGTCTCTATGATTCTTATTATGGTTATATACCCACTTTGTTACTGGTGACAACCATTCGTACCCCTCTTTGGGAAAGGAAGAAGAAGAGGGCGGGTGTTCCTAAGGCTCCCGAAATGTGGAGTTAGAAATCATCATTTGAATGGAAGTGATACAAATACGACTTTTTATAAGCAAGCCAGGAATTCGAGGCTAGGAATCTGTCCGATCTCAAAAGAATGGGAGGGTTTTTTGGGAATGAAAAAAGGGGAGTCGGGTCAGCTGGATTCGGGATGGGATCGACTAATGAATATGGTTGTAATGGGTAGGATAAAACATGTTCTTATCGGTCATCGCTAGCTGCCGCCTCATAGTAGTGATACGCGTTGGGCGCAAGGAAAGACCCCACTCTAAGTCCCCTCATTGCTCTAGCCGGACCGGGAGAAACTATTAATTGGGGGTAGTGGCCCCAGACGAGGGATAAGGACGAGAGATGGGCAACTAGGTAATATAGAAGGTCGACCCAACCGAATCTGTTCGATTCCATCAATCACTCCGTGGGGACGGGAACATGTATCCCTCCCAACCAAATTCATAAAGATTTTTGTCTAAATCCGCTTTCGGCCTATCGATTGAACCGGGGGCTGCTGTTGAGCACTCTTTCCATCACCGGATTCCCTATGCGCTGATTGATGCTTCCTCCCCGACTCAATGAGACCACACTACTGAGTGAGCTTCTTTCTGGCGCTCTTCCTAGGATTCCTAATGCCTCTTGCTTCAACACAGAATAAGGTCTTTTCTCGACCACTTTGTCATCATGATGAAAGCACAGTGAGTGAGTCTTCTTTCCGAGTCGAGTACTAGGCAGTCAATGTAGAGTTAACTTCATTTGTCAGACTTTTGAGCCCGGTACCGAAGCAAAGTACTCATCCGAAAAGACGGTTTGATCATGCCCTTTGTCCTCAACCCATGGTTCCCCTATATCTCCTAACTTTCGCTTTGCTTTCTCTTGAGCCCGCATTTCGTGTTTTTTAAGATCTTTAGAGGTGAACCCACATAGTGGAGCCTTCGTGTACCAATTTCAGTGGTTGAGTTTCGCACTCCCGTCATCTTCCTCTTCTTTTTGGAAAGTCTCATCCCAAATAGTCATCAGAAACAAGCTAGCCGAGCATTGATTTGGGTGTGGGTGGGGTATGATGCCCCAACGGATGGATCCCCATTAACATGAGAGTTTTCCGAGGGAATGAGGATGTCTAACTTGGTGAGAGCATAAAAGAGGGATTCAGCCAAGGTATAAAAGAAAAGGATTTGTGCATCTTTTTCTAGAAGTGGAAGGTTGCTCATATTATATATATTCAATTACTTTTAGATTATAAAATATTAAGTAGGGGAGATAACTTGCTATACATACAATAACCTAACTCCGATAAGCTAGGAAATAAAAAACCCTTTTTGAAAGTAGAGTGCCGTGCCCTACGGCAAGAAAGTTTTGGCAGACATTGCATTACTCTGATCTTGAAGCGCCCAGCCCTTACTCCCAATTGACGAATCGAATCTCCTTCTGCTTTTTTTTGGCATTCCATTCCTATGATTTATCTTGTTGCTGACCTTTCCTCCACATCATTCCATCCAGACTTGTCGATCATCATCCTAATCCTATCCTTCCTTGCCACCTACCCTTCTTTTTTCTTTTCTTTATCTTAGGTAGGAGGCTTTCTCTTTAGTTAGGAACTTAGAATTAAGTGAAGTAACAGAGGGAAATCCATCTATCAGAGATAGCGGAAAGGTGAGCAGTTATTCTATATATTCTGCGTGAATATTCCTATAATGGAGTCCTTCCTTTAGACTCCATTAGAGGGGACTGAGACTAGGGGATGAAAGTAAGAGATACCGACGGCCATAGTGGAGCGCTTATGAAGTGAAGGTAAAAAGCTCTACTTTATCGATCTGAAGCTGGGACCGAGGTCCACAGTAAGTAAGGTCAATCGAGTATGCTCAAAAAGGAGGAGTGAACAGTGAAGTTAGTGTTCATTGCTGAGTGATCGCTTGATATCTGGAAAGAAAAGGTGGAATTAAGGCATTCTCTCCTTCCCATTTCATACAAATGGAATGAGCCACTCCATATTATATATTTCTATTTGCTTTTTTCAGTCTCTCTCGCCGCTTCTCAGCATTTGCAAATTCTTATTGGAGCTTGGTGAGCTGACCATGGAGAATAATGACAGCGATCAAACTCTTTAAGATGCGAAACTCGAGTAGAAAGGAAACGACTCTTATTCTAAGGTTCACTCTTTTCTTAGGCTTAGGATTGGCTCTAAAATGCTATCGTGAACAGTTGGAGAGCACCCTTGATGCCCACCACTAATGTCCTTCGCCTTGAGCTTCACTCCTGATCTTGACCCCTTTCCGGATTATCTTTCTATTGAGCTAGAAACATCCTCTCCTGCTTTCCCCGGCGGTGATGATGGGGATTCTCTTTTTGTTAACTTCTTTCCAGCTACAAGGACTTCTATGCCCAGTGTTCCCCTGCGGAAAGAAAGAAGAAAGATGTTCCCCATTTCCTTAGACCAGTGCTATCGGTATCAGTACCATCCATCCACTCCGTCTTAGGCGAGCATCCGCGAACCTCTCCGAACTACTTTGGAATGATTGGCCTAAGCCCTTTCCCTAAACCCTAACGCTTCAACAAGATTTAAGGGTTTATGACCTTTCTTCAAAAGAAAATATTAAAAGACTCTCCAGCTACTCGAGAAGTAGAAGATTTGATCTTTCCTGCAACTAGAAGTCGATCAAGATAATCTTTTACCACAACATCAGCGTGCTCCTGCTCCAGATTCAGTTTCGGTGGAAACTCTTACCTCACTTCGGCCTTAATCTGTTCGAAGAAAAGCCGGTAACCCCATAAACACTTAGTTGAGCTTCTTTCTACGAACCTGTACCATCCGAACCTCTATTCGAACCTCTTCATATTGCTATTGGCCGAGCTAGTTCCTTACTTTCCCCACCCAAGGCTTCTGTCCTTTCCCTTCGATCGGAACAGGCTTTTCAAGTGAATTGATTGAGGAATATCCTTTGGTTGAAGACTATTTTCCATACTTTCCGGTTTAGTTCCCAACGTACCTAGTTAGAAAAGAAGTAGGAAACCCCCTATCTTAATACCCTGTTTCAGCAGCTTCGAACCTTGGCTCACTTGTCTCATCGGATTCAGCTTCCTTCCTCTCTGTCTTAGTCGGGCTATCTTTCTTCGTCTTCCTATACCTATCTCTGTCTTTGTACCAAGACATATCCATTCCGAACTCTAAATAACTTATATAGTCTAGTTATTTTTTTCTCTTTCCATTTCATCTCGAGAGACTATAGCGAGCGCACGGGATTCACTGAGCGTAGCATGGAAGCGATAGCAAAGAGCAGGAGGTTAGTGTGAAGTGGTTTTCGGTAGAGCAAAGTCTCATTGATTGTGGTTCGCCTAAGTGGCGAGTCAGTCCAAGAATGTGATACATATTCCCCCGATATACTTGAGTAGGTTTCGCTCGTTTGTCCATGCATGAGCAAAGAAAGACAGCGTGAGTAGGTCAAAAGTAAGCGAAGCGAGAGGTTCCTTACCAACAGCTATGATGCGAGAGCTTTCGCTTCTCAGTTTTCCTCCCTAACCTGTGACAGGTTTTCTCGTCTCACCTTGTTCCTTCCTCATCTCTAGAAGGGCCCCAGATTCCAAACCTTTCTTTAGTACTGTCCTTCCTTCTCTCCGGCAGCGAGCTTCTTCTTTCCTCAATGACTCGGCTAGTGAAAGAGAATCGGCATCCGGCTTTCGATCCGATGTCAGGTGCAAAACAAGTCCATCTTTCTTCAATCTGTCAGAAAGGAGGATTTCTTCCCCCACATTCCCTTCCTTCTCCGCCTATAACGAGTTAGTTACCGGGTCATAAGCATGCGATAGGTTTGGTTTTCTATAGATTCAGTACCCCTTTTATTTGGTAGCCTCTTTTCCCGACTAGGAAAGAGAACTTTCTGGCAACAGGATCCACTCGAATCAGTCCTCCAGTATCTCCGGTTTCGGGATAAGATAGGCTTCTTTACCCACCCGAGGGTCTGAAAGAGCTCGACCATGAAAATGAGTGGAAACCTTAGCAATAAAATAAGGATGACTCCCCTGTTGAAGCGCTTAATCCAATAGTTAACCCACGGACAGAAGGAGCAGCTATTGAATCCGGTCTTAGATGGTTGGAAGACAGAAGCAACTGACATGGGGGAAAGATGAATAGAATGCGCAGTTAGCAAGAGATGGCATTGAATCAGCTTACCTTGCCTTAAAAGGGCTCTACTCTAGCAGGCCTCTCTTAGTGCCATTGCAAGGAGCTGTTGTCGCAATTGAATCAATAGTAATCCCGAAAGAATGCTAAAGACTAGTTGGATTGATGGACAATATCCTGTTTAAAGGAAGAAATAAATGAAGAGGAATGGCTTAGTGCTCCGATTTTGCCTTAGGACTGCTAGTGCCTCACTCTAAGGGAATGAAGATGGCATCAAGCCCGATTTATTCCTACTTCTATGAGCAGACGATTACTGAAAACTTTCAACAGAATGCCTTTTTGCGGCAGTGACTATTTCCGGTGAAGAGTAGCTTTCCCTGTTAATGTACCCGGTCTAGTCTCTAAAGGGGTCTTTCCTCAAATGTCATTGCTAGCAAGAGCAGAGAGATCAGAAGCAACGGCAACCGGGCTATTGGAGCTGTTAGTGCAATTGAATCAGAATATGCTCTTACTGTTGGAGAATACCCTACAATAAGACTTGTTTGGCATCCCGTCTTTCCGGAGTCAAATTCAAATAGGCTAGGCTCCTTCATGCCTTACGAGTAAGCTAGTAAACTTTCTATCGGAATAGGAATAGAATCGGGCAACTTCGTGCTTTTACGCCTTTTAGGGTGTTGTCGGAATAACCCCAGTTGGGAATCGGGCATTACTGGTCTTAGCACTTTCCTGCATTCCTGCTGCACATGAATTGGTGGGTATCGTATTGAGATGTCCCTACGTCCACTGAAACCTTATCAAGGACCCAAGACATAGATCTCGTATATGTCTTTTCCGTAGGCCGGGTTTCAACAAAGAGTTAGAATATCCCCTTGTTCATGCTAAAATCAATACACTTGTTATTGTCCCTCTCCTCGAGAGTCAGTTCGCGTACCTAAAGTCAAATAGAAGATCCCTTTTGTTCTTACTTCAAGCTTAGGTAAGCTCGTATCAATCTTTACCTCTTTAGCGAGTAAGACAGTGAAAGCAAGGGATGTGGTGAAGCATACCGAGGGAAGGAGCACTGATAAGACGAAGCAATAAGTATAGTTGGCTTAAGTTGCCCAAAAGTGCTTACTTTCATTTCGCAGTATGAAATTGTCAGAGTCTCCGATTTCAAAAGCGAAGACGAGGAGAGTAAATGGATTCATTCACAGATGAGCCCACTTACTTTCATAAGAGCTAAAGATTTACTGCTTTCCTTACTGCTTGCTTGGCTACAGTCACGAACTTCCTTAACTTAAGAGAGCGGGTACCCCTTATTTGATTTGCTGACAGTTGTCCCTTCTTCTCTTGTTAATTCCTTCGTGTCCTCAAGCTTTGGTCTCTCATCCATCCAGAGAGAGAGGTCCTAAAGGCAAGCTTCATTCATGCCTGATCTAAATTTCTCACCTTCTCCTTCGATTCCAACTAGGCAAACAGAACTCCCGGGAACTGCCTTTCTTGATTCACCCTCGGAGAACGAGAACGGAACTTGCTCTAATCCTTCTCGTTTGATCCACATTCCATAGCTTCTTTCTGCTTGAAAGGACAGTTGACTTTCTTGCGTACTTCTTTCCATCCTGAGAAGGAGATCCTTTGGAAAGTTCCTAGAAACTCTTCTTCATACGCTTATTCTCTGACCAGAACGCCGTACCATGCAACAAGAATTCCAACCTATTCTTTCTAACTAAGAGCAGATTCGCTGCAACGCAAACAGCTTATTCAATGCCAAACCCTACTGACTGAATGGCTTTCCCTCCCTCTTCCGGGCTTTATTGCCAAAAGTTATTCTAGCTTGAATGGAACCCACAACAATCCGAATCAAATCCAGATGCCAATCCAATGAGTTCGAGTTCGATCTCTGTAGTAAAGTCTAAGACAGTTGATTCGGTATCTAAGACAACTTTTCTAGAAAGCGTCAGGCATGCTTCTCTTCATAAGTCATTCAATGCTTGGCTTCCTTCATTTAAGACTTCATAGGATGCAAGTCCAGGTGAACCATCTTCGACTAGCTACTAAAGGAGAATCCGTTCTAACACCCGATATTACGTAAAATAAGATAGCCAACGAACTCGCCAAGCTGACTTAGGGGTACAGCTTCACGCTCTACCAGTCAGTCCAGATGAGCTCTTAATCCTTCTTTCCTCTCTTCCGACTTGACTAATTAGGAGTTAGATCCACAAGCCCAATGCCTTCCCTTCTCGTTCGATTCCACACCGAATTCACTATATTCTGAATCATGCCCTTCCTTCTCGTGAGAGTTGATCCCATCCTTCGAGTTAGAGTGTCTTCTGTCCGATTCAGGCTGATTGGATCACTGAACTTGGTTCACTGAGGCTAAAAGAAGGAACCTGCTTTCTCGAGGAAAGGAAGTTCCCTTCCCATGCCATTAGTCTAGCTCACCCCGTCTTCTGCGCATCAAAGAAAAGATTTTCGTCTCCAACTCTAATAAAAAAGACATTCTCCACGATATACTTACCCTTACCTTAATGTCAAGGCTGACTGAATTTCATGCTTTTAAGGCAACCTCGATTGGAATTAGGCTTGAGCCAGAGGATCACTGAAACTACCTTTCTATATTTACCCAATTCGATCCACAAGCTGAATGCCCTACCT
>CP131466.1:72500-97500 GCA_030664755.1 Microcos paniculata | reverse complement strand
TAGCTCTGGACCCCCCCTGCTTGCAGAAATGAATGGATCTGAAGGGGGGCTGGGTTCTATTTCCGGGCCGGGCGGGAGGTGAAGGCCATAAGAGAAGATTTCCCTCCCGGCAAGGAGGAGAGGAAAAAGGCGCTGTCATCTATCTCGACAAGTTTTTCCCGAGGCGTTGGAAATCCAGACCGGCTCAGAAAATCACTGGCGCTATTTAGCCCTTCGTTTCGCCAATAAAACAAAGAAGTCATCCTTGATGATTTCCCATTCCTTCCCTGCCGAGCCGCCTCTCTTCGCCATTCGAAGTACTACCTCTGCCTTCCCTTTCTATAACATACCCAAGCGCCCTCCTTTCCAATCACTAAGAAAAAATCAATACCAATCAAAGCCCTCTCGTTGTAAAGCTTCGTCTGTTATTTTTTCGGCCCCAGGGGAGTTTACTCGACCCATTCCCCAGTCTCCCGCACTGCTCAAGTAAGTGTGCGACTCCGTATGAGGACCTCCTTCCCTTCTGCCCACTCTCCGTTCACACGGTTCTCAAAGCGGAGGAGGAAGGGTGGGCAGCAGGTACCACGAGCCCTCTGTCCCACACATCTATCCAGAAGCAAGTGTAGTTCACCGGTTCCACCGAATGCTCCTATCTCTCGGCAAAGATCGTGTGAGTGTGCAGTTATGCTTCGGATGCTTCGCCATAGAATAGATCGACCCAGTTCCCGTTCTTTTTCGGTGCACTCGCTTTATATCTCCGACACACAAGGAAGGACGCGGTGGGAAGGAAGCAGCCCTAGCCTCTGTCCGGCCGATCATTCCGCTGGCATCTTGCATTCACGTCCCCGTTTGACTGCCACTCGGGGATGTAGTTGTAGATACGTTAGTCTTAGTGGGTCGTTGGCTCCACCTGTTATCTCCTTCTACGACATGCTGTTGTCGTCGCCATATTCCATATGTCACTTAGTCATCTCTGCCTCGCTGCGGGTCAGCACCCCCGAAAGAAACGGAGGACTTCATTCAGTGACTCCGCGATCGCCCTCTAAACGATCAAAATAAGGTAAAGCTTGAAGATAAGTTTTGTACTCTATTAATTTCTCAGTCCCTCTAGTCGGGTGGGCGCCGGCCGGTCTTTCGACCAGATCCCCCTAAAAACCGTACGTGCGGGTCTCCCCGCATGCGGCTCACGCCATTCGAGGTGGCCCAGCCCAGCATTCATTCGCAAATCCTGTAGTGAAATTGAGACTGCTCGACCTCGGAAGCGAATTCGCGTTTAGGCAGCGCTTTCTGTCGTACCGTTGACTCTATCTATTCATTGAATTGACTTTATTACATTTTTTATATAGGCTCGCTCCCTCTTTTTCCAAGAATTCATGCACTTCTCTTTACTTCATAGGGCCTTCTATAATAGGGGAAAAGCCTTCCATTTCCGTCAAATGACCCGGCCTCCCCTGGCTCTTCCACCGTCCGGGCTCCCTTTCCTCCCTCTGCTATGCTCCCCCGGCGCAGGCCTACCACGCTTCGCGCCCGCGGCGTTTTCGCCAGACAGTCTTTGGCCAGTAGTGCCATCCTCCCCGCTGGCTGTATGGGCGGGTTGTCCCTCGCTGCTGCGTTCTGTTAGGCTATAGATTACAGGAACAAATGTAGTTGAATGAGACAGCAGGCGGGTTACACGTTCCACTGCGCCGAGATGTGAGGTGCAGGTGGTGATGATCACCCCGGGGTATGCGCTAGCGCCCTTGACAGGCACTCCAGGACCCGCCAACGCTCATGAAAACCCAGGTCGGTCCTCCATTCATCCGACCGGAAGTGTGGATAACGAGGCCACCTTCACAACCTTCTCCCTTCTGTCCCTATGTTGTAGTAAGGTAGGGCGGTTCGCTTGAGTTGCTCAACCGCCCCTTAGCCCGGTGCTCATGACGCGCTACGGAATCTCCACCGCGCCGGGGGACCAAGCAGGGCATAGCTAGCGGCATAGGAGCCGACTCGGCGTCAGCGGCTTCGTGCCGCACTGGAGTAATCCAATATGTGGTTCCGCACGTTCCACCACTTCTCCGTTCATTTCCAATACTGATCGTGAAACACCATGAGCAGCAGGATGTTGAGGTCCGAAATTCGAAGTGAAATTTTTGATTTGCCTGTTCCTAGTCGTCATGGGAAAGAAAGGCAGAAATAAGAAAGAGATTATTCCCTGAGAGCTTGTCCAGTACTACCAGTACAAAAATGCATCTCCTTCGCCCTTAGCGATAGCTCTACCTGGCGTGCCGCCTTGCATGCAAGCGAAGCGCTATTGGCGGCAATAAATAGCTCACCGAACGATGATTGATGCAGCCCCCACCTCTAGGAGAAGCAGCATAGGATGGTGAAGAGCACGCTTCCCTTTAGTAAGAGAATGAGTTTACTTTCTTCGTTTTACCTCTTGTTTCGCATCTCTTTAGTGGTAGGCTGTGAGGAGTCAGCGGAAAGGAGAGCTTCCCCGAGTTTCCCGCTTCGGTGAAAAGAAAGAGTGATAGTTGGTTAATAAGCACGGGTGAATCCAATAGAATATCCCTGTTCGAGTTCGTATTCAAGCTTAGTAGATTAGCCAATTGAGAAAAGAGCGAGGATTGCTTGACTTTCTTCCTCTGACTCACCTTAATTCACAGGAGATGTTCTCTAGGTGAATTCCTTTTAAGTAGGGCAGTGGGGAAAGAAAGAAAAAGACGGAGAAGCTGCAGAAGGAGAAAAAGAAGCTAGGTTCGTTCGAGCTGGAGTTGTTGGTAGCGAGACGGCTAAGGCAGCTAGGGCTTTTATAAAGCCGGGGGGGAGGAGGAAAGAAGTCTTTCAAGGACCCGGCTTCGTGGACGAGAAAGAATAGAAGAAAGGGCATGCCTGACCCGAGCTACTAGGCCTGGGCCTGAGGAGAGGAACTATTTCAAGCAAGGATGCTATGACCTCAGACTTGAGACCGATTCAAAGATATAGGAATGAATGAATCCAATGTCATCTATACCGTGTTTTTGGGCTGTCATAATGTGACAGTTTCGACTTCTGTCGTCTCTGTCTATTCCGTTTAGGGAATGGGCTTATTCATTCCGATTTCTGTAAATACTTCTGTGTAAATATCTCCCCCAGCCTCGGTCTAAAAAGCTCATGCCTTCTTGCTTGCTGTGCCCGGTGCGAATCCCGTTCGTTCCTTTCTTTCTTTGTCGGGTCAAGGAGAATCGCTCGGGTGCAATACCTATTGACCCCTCTCTTTCCGAGAGGCCGAAAGACGTTCATGCTAAACCTTTCTTGGGTGAAGTAGAATCACTCAGATCATAAGGCTTTTAGGGACTAATAACTAGAACTCAGTTTTTCGGGAGTGAACTCCCCTTCTCTTAGGGGAATCATGATCTGCCTTACTTAAGCCCCGACTTCGCTACACTTGCTTCTAGTTTGATAGGAAAGACAACTCACAGATCTGTATTGAGGGAATCTGTCTGTCCCTCATACAGTCTTGGAGAGAACTGATCTGTCTTAGCCTCACCGGTTCTACTATCCCTTGGGGGAAGTGGAACTCCTGCTAGAAGTGCACCCCCCAGAAAGAGGGAAAAAGATGTAGTGGCCGGATAGGCTTCATCTAGTAGGGCATACGTTCCCCCATCCGTTTCTATCATATGTGTTGGGTTAAGAGCTAATACTATGCCAGGGCCGGGGTCAGGAAGAAAGGCAGAACATTCTATTACCTCAGTCAGGGGAAAGCGAAGTTAAGATGAGTATGCAACAAATAGAGTCTAACCTCCGAGACAGTAAAGAGCCCCCTCAGATCTTATGCTTCTTTAGGTTGGGATGGTTTTGAGCTGCCCTTAGGCCGGTTCTCTCTTTTTCTAAGCTTGAAAGCCGAATATCTGTTTTCTCTCCGGAAAGAGGAAAGCTCATTGAATAGGCACAGTACTGGCATCTCCATCGAAGCTTTGGGACGAAGCTGTGGTGGACGTGGACTCTTTTCTAGGGTTTGCCATTCTAGAGTAAGCGTATGAAGAATTCATAGGTGGATCGAACTCCAAGCAAGGTTTAAAGCAATAAGGCATTAGGCTGTGAGCAATCTTCAGATGTTGAGTAGGTACCAAACCTGAGTCAGAGTCAGCTCTTGGTCAATTCCTTTGAATTACGAAATCAAGCAAGTTCGGTCTAGCCGGTAGAGAAAAGAAAAGAAAGAATCGGATTAGTCGTTTAAGGAAAGGTCATCTACGTAGTCATAGTTCCTAGGCCCAAGAAAGGAATCAAAGGAGTAGGGCATTTCGCTGTGACATTCTACTTTCTTGCTATCCTTTATGAAGCAAGGCAAGTCAGCGGTAAGGTATCTAGAATAGAAAGATTATCCCCAAAAGACGCTCTTTTCATTCAACTGTGCTTGAAAGAGAGGAGGTAAGCCCCAATTCCACTGTCCTTTCAAAGAGTCAATTCAGTCAGCTTTCTGATTCAATTCCCTCAAAAGGGCTCTTTCGATTCCGAAAAAGTTGCAAACATGCCAGCACTATTTATCCAATAATTTCCATTTTCTCGGGAATTTAGATAGACAACAGTAACAGGGGATGATTGAAGAGCGGATGCGATCACAGTTACCTTTCTAACTGTAACGGGGCTTAGGCATTAAGTTAGCTTTCAAACAACGGCTATTCGCTCACCAACGACACCGGGTGGGCCGGTTATTTAAGTTATTCCCACAGCTGACAACAGCAGTAGATTGTTTGGGGTATTTTATTAAATTAGATTTCGTGAGATTGGATTGAAGGACTGACAAAAGAATTGGCGACCGCTAGCTTTCCGCTAAGACTAGGGAAGGACACCCTCCGGTGGCATACTTTATGGGGAAAGGCTTCCCATCGGCAGACACCGTAGGAAAGGAAAGGAAAAGACTCTTCAACGGAAGCAAAGGCCTGTGGGCCAACAATTGACAACTGAACTTCCTTCTCCTTCTTATTGAAGGCCTTTTTCTTTGTTTTCAATTACCTTCGCCTGCCTTATATCGGGCGAAGAGAAGGGGTGGTAGGCTTAGTAGGGCTCGAACCTACAATATAACCGTTATGAGCGGTACGTTTCAACCAATTAAACTATAAGCCCCTACGGATCTCTACATGCAATTTGCTCACTTCGGGAAGAGCGGACGGAAAGGGGGCCTTTGCTCTATCTGCTTCTTCCTCTTCCCAGGAATGAACAATTAGAAAAAAAAAAAAAAATGATTTTCTTATTGTTGATAGATAGATATAGAATATTCTATATCTATTATTTATAAAAAAAATATAATAATAAAGCAAGCGGCCCTTTCGCGACTCAAACTGCCGGTACGCTTTCCGGCTCGAAACGACTCAAACGGGCGGGGGCCTATATTTGCTTGCAATGCCGGCTGTTCGCGTTTAGTTAAAAGTAGAAGTAGAGGGCGCCCTTTGCCCCACACTTCAAAAAAAGTAACAAAGTCGTAAGAAAAAGTACATAAAAAGAAAGAAAGAAAAACTGAGTTACGGGAACCGAAGGTTAGGCCGACTACTTACTTTAGTATAGCTAAATCTAAAAAAGTGTATTCCTACCCCCCTTTTTTCCCCTTTCTGTCAATGTTGCCAATTCCCAGAATACTAATGTACCCTCGTGCATACAGTTGTCCAACTACTTTCTTCCTCCGACTTTTTTAGCCACTTCCGCATCTGTCGTATTCGGGAGAGCTTGCTTCGTGTCGGAGCATTTAGCAATGCCAGCAGCCTGGTGAGGGCTGGCTGCCCGGGGACAGGTTAAGGCAGGGCCCGCTGGGCTTGCTTCTCATGAGATTGGGTGAGGGAAAAGGAAAAGTGGATGGAGGGTGCTTCTCAGCTAGAGTTGTGGGCGGGGTCGCTATACTATAGTGGCTAGGGTGAGTCTTCCTACACGGCTGGACGCCCGGCCCTAGACGAAGCCGCGGGGGTTACCACCACATCCTCCCCCGGTAGACTCGAAGCTCTTCATAGTCCGGCGGGGTAGAAAATTTTCTCTCAAAAAGAGACAGGCCGGAGATGACAGAGGAAGGTATTCGGTTCAAAAAATATACAGCAGTCAAAACAGCTTCAGCCAAAAATTGACTAGGGACAGAAGCTGAGAGCAAGAGAGAGCGAGCTGTCCCCAATATATGGCGATGCTTCCGCTGTCGTGGGGTAAAACTATCTGTGTCGGGCGTGGGAGTGCTCCTAAGATCATAGAAGTAATGCTTCAGAGACCCTATGGAGTAAGGGGATTGGAAAGTTTACGATTCAGTAGGCGTCTCTGGGAGAGCGGCAAGATGAGCTGTGTCTGACTGTCAACGAGAGTTTGCATTCTGCCGCTTTCGAGAGTCTGCAATCATGTGACCCGGCTTCTTGCAATAGTGGCAATCTTGGACATGTTTCGTTGGCCTGATGCACCAGCAGAGCTTCCAGATTGAAGATTCTGACCATAGGGTCGATGTCCCGAAGCATGTTCGGCTGGTCCCATGGAAGCCTAAGCCTTCGGTAAAAAAATAAATAGTATAGCACACTTCTTTCTTTATTTTACCTATAAGCTAAGGCATGTTCTTCATGTTGCAACTGATAGAAAAGTGAAGAATCATCCTGAGAATCAAGATTACTTTTTAAATCTTTAGCAGTCGAAAAAGAGGTGACGGTGTATATGAGGCTCAAAGGAAGTAAACTCATCCCATTTGAAGCTAAGCACTTTTCATCTTTTGTAGGAAAATCCCCTTCTCTAGTCTTGGGAAATTGAGCGACCCATCCACATAAGAGCACAAGAATTTTTCTCGCGCAAATCATTCTTCATCGCATAAGCCCATGACAAGTCATTTCCAGATGCTTCTTTCGGAAGAGCACGGGAAAAGCCTATGGAATCCATTGTACTAAGACCCGAAAAATCATCCAAAGACTGAAAATCGGAACTCAAAACTAGTCAAGAAGGCTTAACTCAAGCAATCACTTAAGAAAAGAAAGGATTTTCGCTTGCCGAATTCATAAAAGTAAAAAAGAAAGAAGAAGAAGAAGTTCCAGCCAATTTCTATTTTTTTTTTAATAAGGAAGCGCTTGATCCGGGTCTTAGAAGGGCATCGAAATCAAGGAGATCGTGGGATCAAAGTGGACGTTCCCGATTTCCATGGCCGATTGCATTCCGAGGACTTTCTTGATTGGCTAAGTAGCGCGGAGAAGTTCTTTGATTGGAAAGAACTATCCGAGGTATGCGAAGGTTAAATTCCTGAGCACGGGTCATGCCTCAATTTGATGGGATCAAGTCCAAGCAAGGCGTGAGCGGAAAGGCAAAGGGAAGTACATGGGACAAGATGCGATCGAGGTTGCAGGATTCATTTCTACCCGAACATTAGACCCAAAGCTTGTTCCAAAGGTTTCACTTCGCTTTAAAGGATAGGAGGGAGAGAAGCGTACAAGAAAGCCCCTACTCCTTAAATAAAAAGTTGCGGAGTTCTACCAATTGTTTATTCGCAATGGCTTGAACGAATCCGACGCGGAATCCCTTGCTTGCTTGATAGGGCTTGAGGTTATAAATCCAAGATGAAATCTCGATGCATCAGATGTGGAAAGTGGCCTATCAACTAGCTCTAAAGGCCGAGGAAAAGCTAAAGAGAAGGACCACAAGGGGGCACCGAAGGTGATAGGGGATCGACCTCTACCATCGGGCGAGGAAAGAGACCCCTTTTCCCTTCCCTCAATATATATGGCACGCTTGACTAATATAATAGAAAGTCAAGGCTCCATGCCCAGAGCCTTGACTTGAGCATTGTACAAGCGCTTAAGGCTCCTTCGGGCCATGGCCACAACTATTATATAAGGCAAGGCTTGGAAGCAAGCTACCAGCGCTTATCGGCGAGAACTAGGCTTGGCTTGGTTAGTAGTGTCCGCCCATTTTGTCTCGCCCGCCTTAGGCCCATGAATTCTTCAGAGCGGGGCGGCGGGCCGGGCGGACGGGGACCGTCAAAGAAGTGCCTCGACGCGCCGCAGCCACTACTTTGACTCCTTTTATGCAATTATGAACTCCACGGAATTTTCTCGATTCCAACGCAACTTATCCTTTTGGAGCTGACGTAACAAACTACGCGAGCCTCCCAACGAAGCCAACATAAATCCTATCCGAATAAAAAAAATAAAAGGCAGTTTCATTATGGTGGTATACCAGCCTCCAGTTCTGGAACTTCCAGTTCCAATCGAAGCATATAGATCCGTAAATAGATTTGTATGTATAGCCACTTCAGTCGTGCTCGTCGTTTCTCGAAAGTATCTTTTTTCTGGGAACATGGTTAACCAGAAATTATTATGTTTACGATTCTTCATCCACCGATGCAGAAAATGCTCCAGTTTTCCATTCTCATATGAGGCCGGAAAGTTTATTAGCAACGGGTTGGCACAAAGTGATTCATCATGCTCAAACATGAGCCGATCGTTCGTTAGGGACGGTTTATAGATCATAAAATTTCCACAAATGGAATGAAAAGTGGGTCCATGTAAATGATCGAGACCTCGCAAACAACAACGCTCCTTCCCCATATGGAGTTCGGAACCCAAAGGCAATCGTTGAGTGAACTGTATCTTCTTTGTGTTAGTTGACCTAAACCGCACCATTACTGCTGGGGTGGGGCTCGGCCTCCGAACCGTACGTGGGACGAGTTTCTGCCTCATACAGCTCGGGCCGAAGACCGGGGGAAGTTTAGGAGAGATGGGGAGACCCAGCAGCTGCCGGTCGGGGCGGGGATAAGCTTGTGAAGAAGCTAGCTTATCCCCCCAAAAAAAACCGATCCTATAGCGCTAGCGCTTCGCGTTCTTTCTATTTTATCTCATTTCATTCCGGGATAGGCGGCTAATACTAATCTAATAAGTGAAGTAGTCGTCGTCTGACCAATTGGCTCGGACACCAGACCGCTCGTTCCCGCCCATTTTGTCTCGCCCTAAATGGAATGGCTCTCTTAATTATGCTGCGCCCTGACCCGAGTCCCCACGTCCGCTCTTCCCCGCCCGCAACCCAAGAAGTTGGCTTTGCCAACACAACATTAGGGCCGTCCCCTTCATTCTATGCTGACCCCGGCCCGGGGCTGGCTTTTTGGGAAGCCCGTTCCCACCGCGCTCACGGCCCGGCTGGCCTGCCAGCGGTAGTGGGAATTCCCCCGTTCCCTGGTCAAAGACTTGGTCGGATGCGGGATCTACTCCACGAGGAGCGGTACGGACGTAGATGATATCATCACGACCTCTCTTTTCGTACCGCTAGGGATGCTTAACGCCACTTCGCCAACTGGCGTTACCTGCGCTTTCGTGTCTCTCAGTGTGGTCAGCACTGGGTGTTTCCGAGCAGCGGGGCTTACACCCATTCGCATTAGTTCATCCAAAGTTCCTTACCCTTATGCACGAATTATTGAATAAGCCATCTTCCTATCAAGGTTAAGGAGTCAACTGAGCATCTCAGCGGCGGGATTGAATACCCGAATCGAATCAGAGTTCACGCCGCCCGCCCTGAACAAATAGGAGGCGTGGGCCACAGGTCGCACATAAGCCGCCGGGTCGCACGACAGAAGAACACCCAACATACAGATGCACACTCCTCCATGTGAAATATTCATCTTCATTGGAGCTTTTTGGTAGTAGTCGTGACCAACAGCCATAGCCATCAGCTGTCGGCTCGTTGGTAAGGCGATAGCTTCAAGCCCGACTTCTGGTGGCATATCCCCTACACAAGCACCACCCGACGAAGGGGGGACGGGAAAAGCTACAGGCCCAAAACCTTCGACCCTTCTTTCTAAATGGGGGTGCCCGGAGCACCTCATCTTGTCATTTCGTCGTTGCTCATTCCCGTTAGGCCGAAGTGTTTGGTGTTTCCTTCTCCGCGCCCGTTCATGCTTCGCTGACCTATCGCGTGGTAAAAAGAAGAAAGTACGAAAGAATAGTAAACGGAGCACACCGCAGAAAGATTCTAAATATGAGAAGTCCCCCTTGGATTCGAGAAGAAGAAAATGAAGAACAGGAACGAAACGAAATAAGGCGTTTCTAGCTCTAGTTTCGGATGAGCTTCTCCCAATTATGTCTGGTAATAGAATAGGGCGGCTTGCTCTGACCAAGACTCCACTTTTTGCTCCGTCCATGGAGCGTATGAATTTCCTGGAATGTAGATAGATCAAAAGAGGGAATAAAGAGATAGGAATAGGAATTATAGTACCATTGAAAAAAGGGGCACCTGTGGAAACATCTCTACTGACGAACCATTTCAATAGTACGGGTGCTGCCGTGCCACGAGGCACGACCATAAAAATAATAAAAAAGAAAAAGTTATGTAGTTGGACCATCAGCTCTATCCGTTCGAGTTTCACTTCTCTAAAGAAGATAAGACGCTAAAAATGAAAGTGTTCGCGATGCATACCGAAAGGATACCAATGAAGCCGACCATTAATGACTAGTTCGAACACCAGGAGCGGTCTGATCCCTTATTTGATCAGACAGACCGCTCTTAGAAAGATAAAACAAAAGCAAACTCTCATAGTTCGGAGCCCAGCTCCAACTACTTCTTCTTAAGTGAGGGTTCCTATAGTTGAAAATTCCTTCTCGGGGTCTTCCTTTCTACTCCTAATGGTAGTGCGCATCTCAAACTATGAGGGGCCATTGGAGCCCGCACCACAAACTGCTACAGCATAAACATAGGCTGGTAGTATGAATTGTCCCAAACTGCATAAAAGCTTATGTCTTTCTTCATATAGGAAGAACCTCCCAATAGCTCTCCTAGCCGCTGCATGCAACCTCTGCGAAAATACTGATTTCATCGAGGGTTGTACTACTGTTTTCTTCAAAAGAAGGAAAAAAGAGACTCAACTTCTTTTTCTCGTAGCGCCCGATGCAGACAGACCGCTCCGAAAAGATTCCCCAATACCACTGTCATCAAAATCCTCCGTACGACAGCCCTGCCCTCTCTAGGCTAGGCTCCTCTGTTACATCAACTAGATCCGCTCCCACCGAAATAAAAATTCCTTTTTTTTTACCGGCCAATCCTAATTTCAAATAAAGCACTCTTCCTCATTTGTTTCTTCTTGCCTTCTTTATTAGTGAAGGGTCTCCTCGATGGCTCTGATGCCGACAAATGAATGGTGATTGAAACTGTCCGCCCGTTCCACTTCCGTGACTTTGGAAATGGGACTGTTGAACAAGGAGCACTCTGAGCTGTTGTCGAGCTACCCCTCGCCCGTAGCCCTTCCTTTCAAGAAAATAATGGGATTCTTCTGTCAAGAAACCCCGGACTAAGGGTGCTTTTTAAAGCACATGCCACTGGAGCAACTGAATATTCCGCTTAATCAAAAAAAGGAAACCTTTGTCTCTGGAGTGCATTCCCCATCTAGAGCGGAGATTGCCCGAAGATACGATTCTGATCCTCGATTCGACGAGTTTGATCTTTTCTTTCGAGGGATGAGGACAAGAGAAGAGTAGGGGCAACCAAAGCCAATGCCACGGGGAAGGTAAAGGTGGCACGAACCGATTCAACAACATAGGAAAAAGAAATTTCCAAAGGGGATGGACCTAGGGAAGTGATTCCGACTCCCCATAGGAAAACCAGAATCAAGTCCTAGATTCTATCTGTCTTAGGACAAAATGCATAGAGGAAAGCAACTGGATCTAAGCCAACTGCCTCTTCCTTCACACCAATAAACTATCTATCTTCCCTAAGGGCAGTCAGAAGGAAAGAAAGTACAACTGGAGCTCGCATGTACTCCCTACAAAGTAACTAGCACTTGCTGGAAGGGCTTAACTTAATACTTTAATTGGATCTCAAACTAAAACCTCAGGTAAGGTAAAATAGGAATTCCTTTCTAGCGCCTTGACTTTATCCCTCCGCTTGCTGGAACTCGAAGGAATCAAACTCCAACTGAACGGCCAAAGGCGATGCAGGATAACATCGACGACCAAGGGTGATGAACTAAGGCCACCCTTCTACCCATAGAAGGCCAACTATCACAGGTCCAGAGACGAGGATTTGGATAGACAGTGTGGCCCTAAGCGTATGGCAAGTTCCACAAGCATCCTAGATGAGTCTAAGCTTTAGAACGGAGAGAGCGAACACAAACTATTACACGAATTACCATGGAATCCTATGCTACAACCCCAAAGCTTCGGCTACACTAGCTTAGTTCAGGTTGAAGAAAGAGGGTTTAAAACTTGAATGAACCATGTTCAGCTCGATGGTATTGAGGTTGAATGCTTTCTGCGGTACGGAAAATGCCCCTAGCTAAATCCTCCAACTGAGTGAGAGGCCAGGGCAAATAAGAAGGCTCTGCAAGACCTCCGCTCTTTCATCCGCTAGATCGTCCGCTGAATCAACTCTTTCATAAGAAATCCCATACTCATACCCCGAATCCCCGTCCGCGTAGGCAGACGCCTAACCAACGGATTCTGTTTATCCCTCATCTGAAAATACATACGAAGCATCCAAAGAAGAAGAGTGCTTTGGAACAATAGGCTAAGCCGGGTGAAGATAAGAAGAAGACACATCCGAATCAACTGATTCTAGGTCAGAGGGTTTGTCTAGAACAGATTTCACAGATTTTTTGGGGAATAGAATAAGAATTCTCCGAAGCGGATAAAGCCGAATCCGAAGAAAGCGTTTCCGGGACGGTTCTTTCTTGTTATAGGATGATGAAGAATGATAGCAACGAATTTTTTACTCGAAACGAAAGTCATTCATTTAATCATGTGAAATGCAGCTCGCAATAAAGCATTGAAAGTATAGCGCATAGAGAGAGCAGAGCTGCAAGGGGAGAAAGATTTGAAACCTACCATTTGGACTTAGTTCCCGAGTCTAGTTCCCAAGGAGAAAGCCTAATGGCACAGCTGACAGTTTGATCTCAGCCTCCATCTGCTGCATGAACATGGACAGTGAAATCACTTAATGTAAGGTAGCGGATGAGGCGAAAGAGCAGCATTGCATCGGGGGATTGACTCAAAGAAGGCCCTGCGACTGCCCTTTTCTTCTCAAAGAATAAACGGTACTCCTGGACAAGTACAGACAGAGGGTGCTTAGTGATAAGCACCACATATTGGTGCTAATTGGTGCTAGAAGAGATCTGCGCAAAAAGTAGAGATCCCTGTTGCGGTTGAAAGAGGGAAGGATAGAAGGACTCGCTTCTTCTATTTGACGACCATGAAAAGAAGAAGTGAAAATGCCATGCCGAGAGCTGGTGGCCGAAGGAAGATATTCATCAACTAGACTGTGAAGTCAAAACCGCTTATGTTTCGCACGTGCGATATGCTCAATATGCGGATGACTTCCTCTTCGCTATCAAGCCTTGCCTATCAGTAAGCACCTTTGCTGCTTTGTAGGGTTGAATCTGCTTTCCTCTCTTTTTCTTCTGTTCTGATTGCAGTCTTTTAATTCATCGAAGTCTTGGATGTAGGTTATGTGCTTTCAGGTCTACCACCATTCCCTATCCCTCCAGCAGTCCATTTCGTATGTTAGCTGTGTATTCCCTTAGCATTCCAATTGGTCTATCATGAACATTCGTAGAGGGTGGCAATACAAGACCAGACATTGATTGGAAAGCGAAATTCAAAGGGCGATGGTCAACTGACTATCTAGTTAGGAAGGCAGCAAAAGGGTCTTTGACTCACGGGTCAGACTAGTTCAAACTATGCTAGCCCGCTCGTGCCTCCCCTGTCACGTATGGGGATCCCCTTTCGCTGCCTTTCATTTCGGTACTCTTCCGTATTTGAAATTTGACCCTAAAAAGGTCGGACAACCGCTACATTTCTTGAATGGTTGCTGCCTACATGACTCTTTCCCCCTCTTTTCAAAAAGGTGAGTCTCAGACCATATGCAGTTCTCGGCCCCTTTTTATACAGTTCCTGACAGGTGCTTTCGTGGCTCTTCCCACCAGACCCGAAGTACTTCTATTCGCCCAATCTGTTTTTTTGGGGTTGGAAGGGAAGGAAAAAGGCGCCAAAAAAAGCAAGCGGTGTACGTTCCGCAAAGCTTACAAATATAATACACGCTCCCGACACCAGGGCGGCCAGTTTCAAAGGTTCTGAAAAATAGAACTCATTAAAACGGAGCCACCCATAAAAACTCTGAAGGAGCAGAAGTCAAAGAAAAGAGAAAAATTGGCATTTGGGGATTAAAGCGTTGGCCTTCTCTCTTTCCAAAAGAAACGAGAGACCGTAGAACGCAACCTGTTGAAAAGGCGAAAAAAAATCCCCATTTTGGGGGCGCCTGGTCGAAAAAATAACCCAAAAATACTACTAAATGAGCGTAATTTTGAGGTCAAAAAAGGGTGGTCAAAACATAAATTAAAAAAAAAAGAGGCAAGCAGCTTCTGATCTACGGATTTCAGAAAAAGACAACTCAACACAGAAAGGAAAAAGCACAAAAGAACTAGTTGTCTTAGTCTTGTTGGCTTTTGGGGGAATCGAAAATTTAAGAAGAAGACAGAAAGTTGCGCTACTACTTGAAGCGGATTTACTAAGACTCCAGCTTCGAGTTGTGGAAACATTCTTTGGTAACAAATAATAAAAAGAGCGAAACTTGCTATAAGGAATCCAATTTGGAAAAAGACGATAGGATGTCCTTCTAGCGTCAACACCCTTTTTATTATTTTGAAAACATGGGTTCCCCAATTTTTCCAATTCTCCTCCCGCTGCCTTTGTTGCTTTTCAGTCTCATCCGTGTAAGAATTAAGAATTCCTCTTCCAACCCGTCCCAGAATGGGCGTTATGGCAAAGAACAAGAAGAAAACAAAAGGAGAAATTTGTCCAATAGTAACAAGAAACCGGTTTCTTAAGGCTTCAAACTACTAGTCATTAAGACTACTATGAAAGAAAAGTAAGGAAGTCCTTTTCTTGACTGGGCCTGCGTGCATTATACCTACCCCCTTTTTAAATAACTTTATTGAAATCTCAACAAAGAAATGAAAGCATAACTCTTTGCTTGTTGTCCTCTTACTCTTTTAGCCTGCCTTGTGGGGGTTTCTCGGGTGTCTACGGCAGATCCGATCAGTCTCGTGAGGAAGATAAGTCTTTTCCAATCTTCCACTAAGAAAGGTATCGTCACGACAACTAAATTTGCCCGGTAAACTACTTGGGACTCCCCATGGTTTAGTAAAAGGGAGGGGAGATTTTCTCTTCATCCGGGGGTTCATTTCATTCATTATGAACTCAAAAGTTTAAGGCTGATTAGTGAGGTCTTAAAAACTTCATACAATAAATGATCAGCCATTCCATTTGTGCTTTCAGCAAGTAGGCGACGCGAATCTATGGTTTCTATGTTTCAATCGGATACCAATTGCTTGGATGCGTTTGAAAGCCTCGAGATTACTTGCAGAAAAAATTCTTTCTAGGTTTGTCTTGTGTCTCCGTAACAAATGGTCCATTTATTGATGGGCGAACGACGGGGATTGAACCCGCGCGTGGTGGATTCACAATCCACTGCCTTGATCCACTTGGCTACATCCGCCCCTACCCCCGCACAGGAAAAAGTCTCTATCTACGATCAGATCCTTTCTGAACCCCCCTATGACCGCTATCAAAGAGAAGCTTTTTCCTATACTATAGTTGCAAGTCTATTGTTGTGTTTTGGAATTAGGGGAAGAAAAGCTTCAAACAAGGAGGTTGGGCTGTTCACTTCATTGATTTGACTTCACTTTACTTAAGATTAAAGATAGGGGCCGGGCGGGCAGTGAAGGCTCGTTTAGTAGACAGCCAGCTACGGCTTTGACGAGCAGCAAGCACCTACTCCTATCAAAATGAAAAGCAGCAAGCGGAGCTTGAAGAAGCGAGCCCCTATCAGAGAAAGCCATTGCGCGCTAGCCCCTTGTTTGTATAGGATTCCAAACCTGCGCACCCTTAAACTACAAGCTTTGAAGCCCCTACTTTATTTATGGGATATTTTTAGAAGCCCCTTTCTACAAACCTTTCTATAATATAAGGGAAGCTCGAAGAGCTTTCTTCGCATGCTTGAGCGCATCTTTTCCCTTTCTATTAGTAAGGTTGTCAAAAGGCTTTCCTTGAGTTCCTTTATGACTAAACTAATAGAATAGGGGTAGGGGGGCTCTAACGAGCAAGAAAAGGCCCCTTACTATAGATAGGCTAACGCGCCTTTACTAATATTAGAATAGTTGGCGCTTCTTTCTCAAAGTCAAGTTTCTCGCTTGTTGCTTTAGAAAGATTGCGGGGGCGCTCACGCGACCTTCCTTCAGCTGGCTCCGCCCTATCTATTCATCTCTTTTTTTCAAATGGATATTTGGGGATCTCTCTTGTTTATAGATCTTGAAACCAGATCAATATCCATTTATCAATAGTTCTTTCTATCGATAAATAGAAAGATATAGATCTCTATCTGGATCTATCTCCATATCTAAATATGGAAGAACCAACCCTTAAAGGACGTAACCAACGGAAGGTTCTCGCCCCGTCCCCGACATTGTTCTCCGACGATGTCCCCTGGGCGAAAGGGGCCACCATTCTCTTTCTTTCTTCAATCGTTCTGATCAGGACAAGTGGGTTGGTTCGTCCTCCTATCTACGCAATTCTCTGTCTTCGTTCGTGATCATGTTAGGCGAAAGGTAGTTGTAGAGGAGCGGCTGTGAAACGGCGATTCCCCCCTTTCCATTGAAGTAGGGAGGGCCTCCTTCCCCACCATTCCGGCCTATTATTGATAGGGATTTTACCGATGCTGAAGGTAGCTTGCTTACCAAGCCACCCACTTGAGAAGCTAGTCGCCAGAAAGAAGCGACGAGGAAGCGAAGCTGTCGTAGAAGCTTTGCCCCCCCTGTAGTCGTAGTACTCGGCTCGTCGCTACTTTGATTCAAAAGGTAACCGACGGTTCCCGACTTTCTCCGGTTTCCGCAACCGTAACCATTTGTCACTCCAATTACTTCATCCAAAAACCTTTTTTTATAGCGGTACGCTCTAAAAAAAGTCAAGGATAAGTTGCATTCTAGAAGCGGTAGCTTCCCGCCTCCTTCATTCCTACTGCCTCCTTCGGTGAGAAGTTCCCTTTTCTAAACCTGATTGGTCTGTCTCAGAAAATGTACAAAGTGGAGCTGCCCGCTGTTTGGCCGACCCTCTTATTCCCATTCGGGTTGGGTTGACCCAAAAGTCAAGTAAGAAGGAATGGAACCACTGGAGAGCCGTCTGCAGTTCACACTTGGGCAAAGGCAACTGACTTTGAAAGCGGAACACGAACCGATTTCCGCTATTCCGGGTTCTTATTTTTCGTAGCGAAATCAAGGTTTATGAGAAAGTCAGCGAAGTTTCTATGGTGTTCTACCTTTGCGTAGTCCCGGTCCACGGTGGAGGGCTCCGTACCTAAGCCTTACTACTACTTAATTAATTAACGGCTAAGCGATTTCATAACCCGAGCTTTCCTTAACCAGCTGACCTTACGAAGTAAGCTTAGCCTCCCTTTCTTTATAGTTCGACTAAGTGACTTCGTAACCTTAACGTACTTTCTTTCTTACTTTAGCATGGGCCTTCGCCACTTCAAACGGGCGCTTCGCCCCTATTTTCTTTTTTTTTTTATTAGAAAGAACGGGGCCTTACTTATTCTGTTCAGGGGGGATGAAAGACAAAGAAAGGGATCAGGGGGCTTTATGATCGGAGAAAGGGAAGGGGCGCGGTTGGTGTGTTACTGGGTCGGTGGGGGACCCCATAGGAAGGGGGGACGACCCGCCGAATTCACATCAGAAATCGCCAACATGAACACAAACGAAATCTTGAATTTCGTATAGAAACAAAACGAACCGCTTCTATTGTCGGAGCTGAGGTATATGAAGAATGGCTTTTTGGTCCCTTTCGTCCAGTGGTTAGGACATCGTCTTTTCATGTCGAAGACACGGGTTCGATTCCCGTAAGGGATAGGTACTCATTCCCGGCCGCTTTCAGTTAGTGTTCATTGCTGAGTGATCGCTCGCTATCTGGCTGGAAAAGGTGGTCCGGAAGCTTCCTTTCTCCCAGCAAGCAAGACGAGATCACCACTTCTCTCAGTAATAGACTTCCTTGAATTTATTCTTAGTCTTAGATGTCCTTTCATAGATTCTCGAACCTCCGAGAGACAGAATCCCCATGCATGCGTTCTTTCTCTCCTCCCCTCCCTAATACCTAATACATAGTTCCGTCTATGGAGCCTAAAGCTTAAACCATGGCATGGCAGTAAGAAGTAAGTTGGCCTAGTCTCTCGCCCAGCTTTCGCCTTCTTCAGTGGCCAAGTTGAAGCGTTCAACGGTTCTTCGGCTTTTTCAATTCAAAAAAGTAGTGTCTTTTTCCTGGGCAGATGTCCGCTTTCAAAAGGAAGGAGGGGAATGAGCTGGTAGTTTGGAGTATGAATTCTTATTGTTCTCGTATCTGGTGTTCTGTTTGCAATTGAATTACTAACTGCTGCTATTGACTCAACTGCTAGTCTTTGAGCCCTAAAGGCTCAGAACTGAACTGCACATTCATTCTAGTAAAGATAGCCACGAGCACAGAAAGAACAGTCTTGAATCAACCGCTGTTCTAGAATCTGCCTTACCTGATTCCCTTCCTGGTTATGTGGAATAACCGGTGCTAGTGGTAGTGGGAGCTCATGGATGAAGACCCGTTGTTCAAATAGCCGTTGTTGAATAAGCGGTGTGCAGATGAATTGAATCATCAGCCGTGGGACTGAAAGTAGTGGGATAGACTCCATATGAATCTGACTCTATCAATTTTTTTTGAATAGAATATCCTCAATAGGAACTGAACTGAACGCTGGCATGAGGCATGAAATGCTACTTCTCAGTGCATGAGGAATGAAAAGCGGAAAGAGCTGATTCTATTCCGAATTCCTACTCAATGTAGTGCACTCACTCGCCTTCGGGTGAGGGAAGAGTTCGTCGCTTCCTAACTTGCCGAAGAGAAGGGCTTTAGCGTTAAAGCAGTAATCATCGAAGGCATACCGATACCGAAAGAGTCAAGGTAAAAAAAAAGTCTCCGGGTTAGAGTCACGCTTTCTTTCTTAAGGCGGGAAGGATAGTTGAATTAAATGATTTGCTTTGGCTGGTAGCTGTGCCATAGTTCTACATTTCGTTTTTCTAAGACTAGAGGAAGCCCAGATAACTTTCATCGCTGCCCTCCTTTAATCAAAGAGTTAAAGAAAGCCCTAACCTCAGTTCTTAGATTAGAGGTGAACTCGAAAGAAAGAGGAGCACAGGCATTTGCTTCAACAGGATTTCAGTTCTCACCAGGATATTTTCTTACTTAAGGAGAGTAAGAGCGATGGTTAGCCTATCCCTCTTCTCTCTATAGGTACGAAAGATAGCTATTCAAAGCAAAGAAATAAGAGGGAAGAGACTCTTTAACACAGACTATACTCGCTAATCAATCAGAACTCCCAGCTGGCATTCAGTCTGTTTTCAAGGCAGGCTCGCTACCGAGTTCTAGCTCAATGCGATTCATACTAAGGCTAAGGCAAGCAGTAGGAGTAGCACTAGGGGAAGGAAAGCGAGGGGACTGATTGACATCCGGAGTAATCCCGAGTGAGGATCGGAAGAAGATCAGCTGCCAATGCAAAGTCCGCTTAGTTCACAACTCCGAAAGCCGAAGGGAAGCAGGGAAGGTCTCCTTCTGGGATGAATCCTTCTTCCTTTTGCTATTGATTCAATTTTGTCAAACCTTCCTCCAGCAGCCAATTCTTCTTCAATTGCGAAAACTGCTGATTCAAGAACAAGAACAGCTTCTTCCTTGTCACAGCTACCAAACTTACAGAACGCATCGCTTTCACTACGGTTTCAGTGAAAAGAAAGGGCTTTAGCAACGAAAGTTATTTAAAAAAAGAGTTCCGCTTGACTTTCAAGTCAGTTCCTGGGATTGATCAATCAGTAGTGGAATCGGGGGTTGCCTCATCGATCGAGTTCCCTGTCTTCTCTCCTCTATCTCAACTGATCGATCGCTTCGTCTTTCAATTATGATTTGTTTGGTACACGAGTGGAACATCAAATACGAGAATGGGACTAATGGAGCTAATCTCGCTCTTTCATCAAAGCCCAGACATTTTGATTATTCATCTCGTGAAAGCACTCATGGAAGTCTTTCTGGTACCTTTTTGGTTGGTTTCGATCTGCTTCTTCACTTAGCGCGCTAGGAACAGAGCCAAAATGGTAGTAAACCCTTTCCGGATCACTTGAACAAGAAACTCTATCCCAATAGTTCTTCCTTCCCCACCGACACATCGAAATAGCTTAAGAGTAAGGTATCAAGATGATGAAGTGAGTTAGTCGCACTGCAACTGGATCTAGCTATTCTTCCAAAGAAGTAGTAGTTCCCAAGAGGGGTACCTCGGATCCGAAAGGGGAAGTGGAGGATCTTTAGGGAGATGAGCGGGTTGGTGTTCCGACATCCCGAATCGAGGTGGAAAAAGCGGTCTTCCTCGCTTGCTCCAATGCTTGGCTTGGCGAATCAGTCAATGGCAACTTGCTAGCGATCTCAGAAGCACAAGGAAGCAGAGGAAAGAAGGCCCGCCAGAAAGAGGGGGTATCCAACCCCGGAACGATGTATGAAAGAGACTGACGAAAGCTATCGAAGTGGACAAGAGAGTGCTGCTTCTTATGACAAAGCCCTTGCTGCTGTGTGAAAGAGTGGCGGGGAATGTCTGGGCTCAGGAGTCAAATCAACATAGTGTGGAAAGTGGGGTCGACCTTCTAGTGCCTTGTAGGGAAAGAGAGGTTATCTAGGCAGATAGAGAAGGAAGGGCCAATAGAGAAGAAAGAATGTTGAAATGAGAGTTGCATTTAGTAGCGGCGGCGCCTCATTCAAATGAGACTTGGAAAGCGAGATAGGGTCTAACTGGGGGGCAGGAAGAAGACTACACGAGTGGTTCGGGAAGGACCCTTTTGACTGGAGCCATGGACCCAAAGTGAGTCTTTTTGCTCTTTCTTCAAGGCATCTAGCTACGGCGGAATCTTTCACTGCAGCACCTGTGCTATAGACCGGCTTAGATCTCGACCGAGGTCGAATGGTTTTCACTTTGGCTACGTCAGAGAGAATAAGAATAAGAATTCACTTCTATGAAATGAAAAAGTTTCACGGGAATTGTCTTGATCGTCGGATATCATTGAGAAATAGGAAGAATCGAACGATTTCCTGCAATTCTTCCCAGTATGGAATGACTAAAGAATCAAGCTACAAGTCTCGATCTATACAAAACGCACTGGATTTTTGTCTTTCTTTCGGTTTCATTGATAGCAGAAGACCCTTACTCTATAGGGGCGCTAGCGCTTTACTAATAGAATATCAAGTAAAGGGGCCTGAAAAACGTAAAATAGGCTGCTATTCTAGGCTCGCTTCGCTTCTTCAAGCTCCGCCCCTTATTGAAAACTAAAGCGCTAACGCGCCTTATATTATTTAGTAAATATTATTTAGTAAAGCAACCTTTCGCGCTAGGCGCTCATGTTTTTTGTCTGGGTGGAAGCTGGCGGCAGGGCTTGCTTAACCGGATACACGGAATTGGGATCTCCTCGCATGCAACTATTTCTATCGGGAAAGCCTCGCTTATTCAAAGGGCTGATTTTTTTTAACCCTTTTTGCTCATAAGTAAGTAAGCGTTGGTAGGAGCGGCGGGATGATATTGAGTATATAAATCAATAAAAACAAAAAAAGAAGAAATGGCAAGAGAAATTGAATATCGATGGAGGAAATAACGATGTGGAAAACAGGGCAGAGATTCTCTACAATGACATCGTAGACCAATTGAAAGGGATGTGGCGCAGCTTGGTAGCGTCTTTGTTTTGGATACAAAATGTCACGGGTTCCAATCTTGTCATCCCTACCTTCTCCTCTGGGCAGTAACGAAGGATCCATTAAGATCGATTCAAATTTGACATACAAAATTTTGAATTTAATGATACTAGATGCATGCAAGATGTAGTGAAGGTACAAAAAGAATCCTTTTCTTTACAATCGTATCTACTGTGATAAGAAAGCGCTCTTAGTTCAGTTCGGTAGAACGTGGGTCTCCAAAACCCGATGTCGTAGGTTCAAATCCTACAGAGCGTGATTCCGAACTCTCTCTTAAAAACCAAGCATTTATGACGCTTCGCTTGCGCAGGAAAGAAAGGAGTTCATCGAGAAAACCACTTGCCTGACTTCTTTATTTTTTTTTCTTGTGCTTAGGGCGGTAGTCACCAAGCTAAAAGTACTGAAAGCTCTTTCCTGATCTGTCTGCTGAACGTGTTTCCGACTCGAAAGCTTGGAGTTCCGACTTACACAACCGCAAGAGAAAGCCGATACAGAAAGACGCTAGTCGTAACGTAAAGAGTGGATTCTCCGATCCTCCTTCGAGTACTAAGCTTACCGAAAGGAAGAGAGATTTTGAACTTCACTTACATACAGCTGGAACTCCAAGGTTGGTTTCATTAGCTGACTAATAAAAAAGGGATGATCACTTATCCACTTTCAAGACTGACTTCTCTTATCCCCTTGACCCTACATCAAGGGATTTGAAGAGGCCTTCAGCTTCAAAAAAATGCTCTACGAGAAAGACTTTGATTCAAACAAGGAATCGCAAACAAGCAACTAAGCTAATGTAATGGCATCCGTGATAGATTCATTCACAGAAGCGATTGACCGATACAGAACGCGATTGATTATATTCCACCGATTAGCCTTGCCCGATTGCTACCAAATCATAGATCTTCCAGAGAAGACCAAAGCGAATGAACTCACTCTGCCAAGCCACAATTCTAATGGATAGTCATTGTGACCTCGAGACTTGGTGTACATAGCAAGAACCCGCTTAAAGTGACGAGATCTTGTATGACTGAGTTTTACAAGGACCCTCTAACCGTAAACCATCTATCATTACGAAGGTTCTCTACCTTAGTAAGGAGTAAGGATAGATGGTGCTGGGAAAGCTTTAGCGGGAAGAGATAGCACTGGCGAGTGACTTCTCAGTCGATAGCAAATCAAGTAGAGCTTTATAGGTAAAAGGACAGAATAGTTAGGGTTAGCTTATTATAACTGGTTAGATAAATGATAAAAGGTAAGATTAGGTTTTATGGAAAAGGGAAGGTCGAGGAATTTCTTTTTTTATTAGTAAGGGAATGAAGCGGACCGGAAAGAAGATTGATTTTTGAATCGAGGAAAACTAAAGCGAGAACGGTAAGCGCTCCATAACCGAATTCTCTTCCTATAACCTATAACCGAGGGGAAAGCGCTCTTACCTCTCCTTCTTACCGGCACCCCTTCCTTACTCCTCTACTTATCCTATCCCAACTCTATAACCTGACTTGCTAGCTGGTTTGCTTCCTAACCTTATTCTGCTTTTTTTTTACCTTCTTATCCTCCTTACTTTATAAAAGAAACCCAGGGGAATTTCAACGGGAAGACAGTCTGGTCGAATGTCTGCATCGAAAAGGGGACTGAGGGTAGGCAAAGTCAATGGCTTACAGGCTGGTAGAGCGTATACTGGTTAACCATGGATTATAGGGCAGAATTAGCCCTACAAGGCAGGATACAGGGGATTAGTTGATTAGCTGGTTCTCATCTCGCCTCGCACTTCCTCTTTCTCCCCCTTTAAAGCTACTACAGCGCTGGGGAATGACTAGCTCTTGCTGCAAAACTAGCACCTGAAACTGACAATCTCGAGCTCTAGGGCTTACTGCTTAATAAATACTACTTGCTGGCTTACTCCTAGTACCTGTGGCGGTTTACTATAGCACCAGTCCCGGGACCTCCTGACTTTATTCAATTCTTCTTCTTTCCTTCCTGACCTGGAATTACTTGCTTAGCTAGTTTCCTTGCTCGCAGGGTTAGACTGATAGAGGGATTAGCTGGCTACTACTCCTACAGGGTTATATGGTTTACCCACGAACTTACTTACGCGAGAAAGGAAAACTGCTATCCCGAAGGTTTCGTCTAAGTCAACCTCGTTCTGGTGCAAGGTTATCTTTAAGTAATTACTGAGGATAGAGCTCAATTGTTGTAAGCTCATCGCTCTATCTTTCAAGTTAGGAGCTAGTCTGCCAAGCTTAAGAAGTTGAAAAAAGTAAGCAAGGGGAAAAGAAAAGGTAGGCAACGAAGCAGTATACCCTATCTGGTATCCAGGACCCTTCGCATTCTTCTTAAGCAATTTCTCTTCTCCAAGTTGCGTATATATATGGCTGAGTCTGCAGCTCGGATATTTAGTTGTCCGTTAAGGGACCAGGATTTGCTAGTTCGAGATGAGAAACTTCACCTTGTGGTCCAGTTAGTCCTGAAAAAACGGATGCAAATGCTTTTGGATGGTCAGTTTAGGCGTCTCCGAAAGGCGGGATCAAGGCCTGTAAGATCTCTCTTCGCGTCAACCTACGTCCCGCAACAAAAAAAAGTGCGCTCGAGGATCAGGCAACCTGTAAACAAGAAGGGCAAGAAAAGGAATGCTATGATATCCAGCATCAAGGCCGAAATCCCAAGGCTGAGAATGACCGAGCAGCCTCCCCCCTCGGCCTGTATCTGTTCTCTTTCCTTTCTTGCTTGCCTTAGCTTCTATATCTAAACTTCGGGGTCTTTCATAGCGTGGGGGACTTTCTTCTCACCCTCCAATCCGCCGGGAGAAATTCATATGAACCCAGGCACGTTCCGAGACAGGGAAAGAGATAGCCTAGAGCCGTGCAATCAAAAGAAAAAGAATTTATCTTGAGCGGGGCGCAGCAAAGTCAACTGAACTTGAGCAATCGCAGCTACCGACTCTGACACTGCTTCCAACGGACTGACTCAACCACGAACAGCGGGGCAAGCTTTCCTTCTCTGATGCGGGTGATGGGATAAGGCGCATCCCCCAGACGCGCGCGGGTGTCTTTCTAGTTGCTTGACTAGCAGGTGAGTGCATCAAGGGCCCCTATTAACTGAACCCCAATCTCGACGCAATTGAATAGGATGAGTTAGCTGAAAAAGTCCTCACTCAGCGCAGTGGATAGGATGTGTACGAGACACCATCCCAACTTGCTTGGTTCTCTTGAGGCGCGGGTGGGCTTCCTCATGTCGACCAGGAGTCGGTTAACTAGTCCAAAGAAAGAAGAGAGGTGATCAAGCAACTCCAGCAGAAATGG
>CP131466.1:22500-67500 GCA_030664755.1 Microcos paniculata | reverse complement strand
AAGGCAATCGCTCGGGTGTTCCCCTAACCCAACCCGGGAACGGACCGGAGGGAACCGCAGCATGGGGAATGTCCGCGTCTCGTCGCAAGGCTAATTTTTAGTTGTGGGTCATAGGGTGGGTTTCGGGCGGGCAGCTTTATCTGATCAAGGGCCGGGGCACAAGGGTCCTGGTACTATCCAGGTGCGAAGAACCCCGGGGATGACTGCAATGAGCAGAAATCTCACTCACTGGCCTAAACGACGAGCAAACACTCGAACGCGAGAGCAAGGGATCACCCAACAAATGGACGAGCTCCAAGGAGGGAGGAGAGAGGGAGGCAAGAACCATGCTTTCAGAAAAGTGGCGGTCCGAATCTTATCTGAACTGCGAGAATAACTGACTAAGCCATGCCATAAGGGTCATTCTCCAAACGGGACGGGGCCAAGCCTTTAAGTTGTTTAAGTAGGTTGGGTGACAGATCGGCCATAGGAGTACTCCGGGATATAAACCAGGGCAACTAATGTCGAGCATACGACGATGCCGCCCGTTTTCATTTCATGGAAGTCCCCGGCAGAGGAGAGGGCTGTAGGTGATGGCGCGTTTTGCTTCTTCTCTAGAGAGGGGCGCTGAAATCATTCCTATTTGGTCGTGCATGGCAGCTTTTAGTATAGATGAATAAAAAAAGGCGGTTTTCCGAAAAGGAACCAGCCCAGCCTCCTCAAGAAAGCTTTGCTTGGTAGGCGCTGCCTACTCACTCGGACAATGCTCTGAACACGAGAGTGTGCAGTTCCGCCCCCTTCTCTCATGCTGAGTCACAGGCAGCGCCTCGGAAAGCACGGACGAGCTACATGCAGGGAAACTTGCACGTGTGGTTCTGGCCGGGGACCCCGGTATACTGTACTAATATGTGTAGGTCCCCGTAATTCGAGTGAAATTGTCATGGCGCAAAAGCAGATATGGTCTGGTATTCCCTTGTTTCCTGTATTGGTTATGTTCCTCATTTCTTGTCTAGCAGAAACTAATCGAGCTCCGTTTGATCTCCCAGAAGCGGAAGCTGAATTAGTTGCAGGCTATAATGTAGAATATGCGCGGGATGTGATCCTTAATAGTCCATTGTTGGCGGAAGCCAATGTCCCGGGGTCCCGGGGACTCATTTTGACTGAAACAAGGGGTGGGTCTTTACCAACTTCAAAATATTCGATTTTAGAAAAGCCAAAAAAGGTGAGCGCCTAGCGCGAGCCTTATTGAAAAGGCCCCTTACTATGGATGCCCCTGCAATCAAACAATCGGAAAGCCTTTTGACAACCTTACTTAGAAAGGGGAAAAATGCGCTCAAACAACCTATCTTACTAATAATAATGAAGGCCCCCTATCGTTGGTAAAGCTACAGCTCGAAAGCCGGCCTTACCTTTAGCAACAAGGGCGTTTAGGCTTTACTAATAGAATATATAGGGCTTTTCTTGCTTGTTTAGTAAAGTCAAGCTTTTCATTTTGATAGGAGTAGGTGCTTGCTGGGGCAGGGCACTCTTCATTCTTCATTCGAAACTAATGAATGTCGGGTCGGGGCTTTCTGCCTTGTTATCAAAAAAAGAGTTGGGTAAAGCAAACTCCCTCCTTGGACGAGCACGGGGCTTAGTCAAGTAGAACCGGGTTGCGCTGCTTGATGCTCCGATCGAAAACAAATCAGTGGGGCCATGCCGATACGACTGAATATGCGTTAGAAAGGTCAATCCCTCCCCTACGACACCAAAAAAACCGGGCCGAACTTCTAACAAGCCCGCCCGCTTCCATAGAACAATATCGCGGCAACGTAGACCTAAGTAGTCATATTGGATCCTTGGGAACCATCACAAGTACGACCGGCCTATATTTGAACGAGAATGCCGTGTCGTCCAGCGGAGCCTAGAAGAAGGTGACTCGCGCAGACAGCTGACTCCTTTTCAATAGAAAGGAATAGCCAAACCAACCCAGCTGGCTGGTCAATCTCAGAGATCTTATCGGCCGGCAAACCAGAGACGAACGACCACGGTCCCGACCTTACCAGCACCGGAGGTGTACTAATCAATGAACCCCCGAAACCTACTTTCTTTTCTGACAAAATCAACCAAGCCTAACCGGTCACGACATGTTGTTGATATTGATTGAGTTTGAGGGACTTTCACTGACTGAATCCATCCATAAACCTAGACCCCGGTAACCTTCGTAACCAAAGCGTCACGACAACATCCAAAGGTCACCTTTGGATTCTTAAGTAGGGGCAGAGGAGCACGTAGGAATGCCGACCACTACATAAGCCACTAGTGGCTGAGAGAAAGCGAGCCCCTATCAGAGAAAGCCATTGCGCGCTAGCCTAGCTAGCTAGCGTTTTTCAGCTGGCTTTTATGTTAGTTGTAGCGCGCCTTCCCTCCTTCTCTCACTTTGGAAAGATTTAGCAGTATTTTCTTATGATGACCTGGTCGAGAGAGTACGATACATCGGTGTAAAAGATTGAGTGGGATCTGTGAGGTTGGTTTATAGTGAGGGCCCTGTTCCAGTATTTGAGGAAGCATGGCATAGAAAGCAGGGCATGTCATGGGTTGTAGGGAAGAGGTAAGACGTGTACATGAAAGCAAAACGAGTTAGGGTTGGTTTGGCCAGTAGAAGCACGTGGAACATATACACCAGCACGGCATCTAGGTGAGCAACATTTCCATCAAACTATGTGAGGTTCCCCCGGGATCCGGTGTATCCTTATTTAAAGAAGGATTGGACTCCAACTTCTCGTCCAAAGCCTGTGATGAGTGTGTCTAAAAGGCTCTTTATTTTGAACCGCTTTAAAGAAGAAGGATTTTGTTCAACGGAGAAAGCCTTCTCCTTCCCGACCATGAATCTCTCTCTGTTGATCGTGACTGGAGGGTTCAGTCAAACAAGAATGAGAAAACTTTGACCTTGATTGAATGTGTTACACCTGACGAAAGAGGTTGGTCATTCGAGAGCGTACTTATGTAATGAACTAACCCTTGTCGACTTCGAAAAGTGATCCATATATCATAGGCCAGACAATGGATGGTACTTAGTCTCTTCTTTTTTTTTAACTTCTTCGTCAGAGTGAAGAGATCCCAGGAAGCTCTGTTCCTTCTCGCGGGGTGGCGTGCTTCCGTCTGAGACTCTAGCCTACTTGTTGGATGGATGGTGCCTCTTCAATTCATCTCTCAGAAAGAGAGGGACATGAGCGCGCAAAGCCCTAGCTAATGAACGAAAGAGCGCGCCTTACCTTGCTCTTGAGTTGAGCTGCAAGCTTAGAACTAGGAAAGGCGCAAAGGCTCTAATCAAGTAGGCACTCTAAAAGAAAGCTTTGAAAGCGGGCAGGCAGGGCAGGAATGCGCCTTCTTGAGCTATTCCTTTGACTCTCAACTCATACTTAAAAAAAAAGAAGCAGAAGGGATCAGGGCTAATTCCGACCTGCCGGTCATATGAGCGAGTGGGCGGCTATGAGTTAGTTGGCTTCCCTTTCTTTCATGATAGAGTCTCTAAGAGAGAATGCAAGGTTCCGCCTGAGTTGATTGAGGAAAGAATGACTCGATGAGGAATATAAAAGGAGCGCAGCGATGTCTGCAAACTCGTTGAAGACTTGTTCGACCGAAGAGCACACAAGCGTAGAAGACAGCCATCCTATAGAATAGAAAACCAACTTCAGGCAGTGGCTACTAGATAGAAGAGAAAGGGCTAGCCTGGTCATCAGTACTGATCATCTTGATTGAGGAAGAAGAAGAGTTCATACTAGGCAAACGGTTCCTATCCGCATTGAGTAGGTATTAGGTCTCCTCTTCTCTTTAGATATTATTTATAGACGAACGGGACTTTGACAAAGACAGACTTTCTGACTGTAGTCACGTAGGGTTCAGGGAAGGGGTTTTGAACAGCTAGGGTAATGAACAAGAGAGGTTAAGCCAAGGGGAATGCCACTCAGAGGTTCGGCAGTTAAGCCGCCCTTCCTTAATGGGCAGAAAGGAGGAGACAAGGGGACCTGGTTAACATTTATACCATTAAGCAATCAATGAAGCCAACTCAAAGGCAAGAAAAGGTCAGACTCTCGAATCAGATAGGGCTTCGGCAATGAGGTCAACTGCTTGAACGAGTTTAAGAGCGGGAAGTCTATCAGTGATTGCCTGAACCAAGTCCTCAATTTCAAAGGTGAGGAGCGCAGAAGCTTTCCCGAGTTGACGAGGTGGCATAGTTTCGACTCCTACTATGACTAAGGGAAGTGGGTAGCCTGCTCAGGGAAGAGAGATGCTTTTTGTCTTTTAATAAGATGATTTTGTTCTCAAAGGGTAGAACCAGGTTAACCTCTATTTAATGAAGCCATGAACTGAACCAATTACTTTAAAAGCAGGCATCCCAGGGGAAAACTAGGCAGATAAAAATCTTCTTATCCGCAGTAGCGACAATCAGGAACACTACTTCTAGAAGATGATTCTCGCCATTTTCCTTACAATAGGGGCATTTACTTTAGTCTCAACTAGACCTAAACCCAATAAAGCTCGAAAAAGCAGGATTGCTTGAATGGAAAAAACAAAACGGAAAGGACAACCAAACGAAACCACTAACAGCGGAGGGCTGTATCTATATATAGTATAGAGAGCTTACCAGACGAAACCAGGCCTTTAAGGCTGGAGTAGAAGGGATAGTAGACCCGAGAGCTGCTAGTATTAGAGCACCAGCCCTCATCGAGACAAGAGACCATACATTAACTATGGCAAGAACATTCAATGGTCTGCGATCTCCCTTCGCGCGGAACTGGGCAGACACCGTAAATAACATAAGCTCGATCTTCTTCCCTGACTCCGAGTCGAGGATAAAGATGACTCCGGATCAGCAGTTATTTCAACTAAAGCATTGCACCAGACTAAGACGCTACGGGTATGCTTACAATCCTAACCGAATCGACAAAAAAGGCTTAAACTAATTGATCGCGGGAACCATAACTAATGGTATGGGTCACCCCAAGGAAGAAAATGAGTACTTGTGCCAGAAGAAGAGTTAGAGTAATGAAAAGAGGCATTGGCCCAAGCGATACAGCAGATAGACAGAAGTGTTATGTCAACCTTCACACGAGAGTCAGCTTTCATTAAGATAATTCGCCCATACAATAGAAGAGGGAGAGCAATCAACGCTATGGCTACTTTAGGGCAATTCCCGCCTTAGGACCCCTACTGTGACAACAGTTACTACGCATCCTACATCAGAAAATGCTATCGACGAAACAAACCTTTTGTTTGAAAGCATATCACCATGACCTGGTACAAAACCAATCTTCACTTATAGACGTATACTGCTGGAGACGGTTCTAAGAGTTTCTGTCTCTAAGAACGGTTCGTTAGCATACTCTTTTCCGGGGCCACCCCTGTGGAAGATCCTTAATGAGTGGGGGTCCTTTCGAATTTGGTGAATTCGAGGGGGAAGGCCTCGAAAAAGAGCGCAGGCGAAAGAGTCGGTCTCCCTTTAGACGATGTCTTCCCGCCTTTCATCGAAGACGGCTGCTGGGGCTCGCAAACCTGTCTTTCAGCCTGGATGTCCGCCGCCTCTAGCCGATGTGCACTAGAATGAGTTCAAATGCTTTCCTTTCTCCATACCTCCTACCCTCTGAACTTCCTGGATTGAGCGGGTCCAGAGTGTTTCCAGCAAAGCTAGAAACGTGCGTCAAACCTTTCGGCCCCGTGTGTTAACCACATAAAAGAGACGATTCATTCCGTCGGTTCTATTGGACTAAGACCCAGAGGATATCCCCCAGTGGGCATTCGGGCTCATCCCTCCCTTCACGGTTGCAGTCTTCTTAGCCATAGGGTTTCCTTGCTCGCCCGTAACCCCTCTGTTGGCATTGGTTCCTTTTCGGTATGGCTACTGAGAATGAACCCGACACATCGGTCGAACATTTTTTTTTACCAGAGGATGCAGGATTAGATGACGCTTTCGACAGCAGGATTGGATATGATTGGTGATACTCCTGTGCAGTCTCAGCCGGGCCAGCAAACCCTCGCGGATTCGATCGCAGGCGTCTATGCTGTAGCACATGGCTGACTCCGAGTGGCCTACATATACATATAGAAGTAGGGCACCATGTCTGAAAGGAACTTTGGCCTACCCGCCCTGAGAGACCCCCCTCTCAGGGACAACCGGTAACTTAAGACCAGCGGATCGGGGAAGGGAGGATACGAGAGAGAAGACTATCTGGAGGTTGATAGTAATTTCATACCTTTCGGTAGTCTATTTTCGAGGTCATACAAAATTACACTGTCCTCCGCTTCGGTCCGACATCAAGTAAAGGGGCTTGAAAGCTTTCCGGAGAGAGCTTTTTTTATAGATTAAGAGGTGAGTAAGGGGCTTGCTTGCTGGCTAGCTCGTGCAATCAACGAAGCATTCCTTCGCCTTAGTAAGCCTTGCTAAGGTTCTCCGGGCACTACGGTAGGACGCGGATCGATCATGACGAGAATGGACTTCTCCGTAATGTAATGTAATAGAAGAATCACAGTCCGGCGACCAGACGAAAGAGATATGAATTCAATTCGTCTGGGTCGGAAGCGCAAAGTTCATCATTCAGTGGTGGGTCTTCATGGGCCTCGCCCGCAGATTTTGATGGCTTGGATGCTGGGGGGGTCTGGATAGAGTCTCGCTCATAGAGGAAGAGTTCGCGCGCTAGCGCGCTACGGCTTGCGCGGATCAGATAGCCCTTCGGGCGCGCATCAAATTTCGATCAACAACTTGGAGGGATGGCTGAGTGGCTTAAGGCATTGGTTTGCTAAATCGACATACAAGAAGATTGTATCATGGGTTCGAATCCCATTTCCTCCGGCACGGAAGTGTAACGGGCAGGCGAAATTACGTGAAAGAAAGAACCTCTTGGTGGAGTCCCCCGGAGGACAGAATAGCACTACTTAGTGAGACGGAGCGGAGAGCCCGTTGCGCGTTGTTTTTGTTTGACCGGCCTATCTTCTTTCTATTTCCTCCGGCCGTCCAGGGACTGGACGGCTCTCGGTTCTTGAGCATGTTGGGAGATTAGGCGGCAGTTGAAAGAGCTGCTCGAAAGCTTGACGAACAAGCGAAAAAAGCCCTAACATATTAGTAAGGGGCTTTTCCCTTACTAGTTAAGTGGTAAAGTAGGGCGCTATTCGATGAAGAAAACAGACTTTAGGAAAGTGGTTCAGGTAGCTCAGCTGGTTAGAGCAAAGGACTGAAAATCCTTGTGTCAGTGGTTCGAATCCACTTCTAAGCGGGCGAAGGGTCCAAGTCCAAAGGACACGTAGCCGAGAGCGAGCCGGATTTGGAAATTCAAGTGAAAGAAGAAGGCAAAAAGCCGTATAGTGCGGGAGGCAGATTTTATAAAAAAAGCGGTTGATTACTCGGATTGGTTCTCGCCCCCCTGTGTCCAAAAGGATAGGCGAGTTCGGTTCGAGTGTTCATCGATCGGGCGGATCTATATGCTTCGGAGGGTGAGACGAGGTGTAGCGCAGTCTGGTCAGCGCATCTGTTTTGGGTACAGAGGGCCATAGGTTCGAATCCTGTCACCTTGATGTGATGGGGCTGAAGTGCACAGCCCCGCAGCCTATGAAGGCAGGCGAAAAAAAAAAGCGCACATTTATAGTAAAGCCAAATATGAAATCACTACTTTTTGCTGTGAATAGATTAAAAAATAAAAATTCTGACTTTCTTATTTCTCAATATGAGAGAGCTATTCCAAATAGTATAAAACCAGAATTACTACAATCACGTTTATTAGAAGTGGACAATAGGGTCGTTGTACCAGCCAAAACTCATTTACGTTCTATTGTGACATCTGCTGATGTCTCTCATAGTTTTTCTTCAGGTGTCAAATGTGATGCTGTACCTGAACGTTTTTTATCTATTTTCAACATCATCATGATTCTTTTTTCTATTTTGTTCATTTTTATGAACCACCTAAGTGCTGACATTGCATTAGCAATGGAGCAGCACCCTTCTTCTCCACCAGACTCTTTAATGGCCACGCCTCCTCCGAAACGGATTCGGAGAAAGAGCTCTTTTTTTCACCATCGCCCTCCCTATCTTCCATTTCTTCTTCTTCTTCTTCCAACTCATCACTTCCTTCTCCTAAAAATGGGGCAGCCCACCCCTTTACTTACATAGAGCCGGGTAAACCAGCCCACGCGGCAATGGCAGACACTTTTGCCGAAAAGTTACAAAGTAAAATGACAGAGTGGGAACAGTTGGGGCGCATTGATCCCTCTCTCAAACAAAAGGAGAAGGAACAGTTACTCGCTCTTTTCAGTTTGGACTTAGTCCAAACAAAGGAGTCGATGGAACTCATGTGGAAGGAGATCCATGAATTGGATCTCGATACTAAAGTCCCCCCAGGGCACCCCTTTTTCAAATTTCTTTCAGTTGTCAACCAACATCGAAAAAAAAAGTAGTTTTTGATATTGGGAGTAAATAAAGATTTTAAGTCGGTCCGCTTGGACTATGCTATATATTTTTTTATATTTCACAGGGTTTTGGCGCCAAAAAGGGGGGGAGAGAGAGAAATCTCTCGTTAGGTCTTGGTATGGTTGCCGCGGGTTGTCGTCGGCCCGACGGCCTTTGGGAGAAGAAGCCCTTCTCCCCCCGAATGTAGTCCTCATTAGTCTTGCTTTTGTCGAGGACGAACCGGGTGAACAAAGTCACGATCAGAAAGGTTGTTTTCCAGACCCGCATCTGGGGGGGCTGGTTCGAGTCCAGTTCGTGACAAAGCCAAAGGTCATAAAATTTTCTCCACAAGTGGAAGTCTTTGGGCATCTCTTCTTCTCTTTGCGTTTAGCTGGGCAAAGGGAAGAGAAGGGAGATGATGGCGCACCACCCCCTAGAGAAGTGGAGGAAGTTTCTTAAAAATATGTGATACCCGCTGAGCTTCCTAAGAGGCTACTACCTAGGTGAGAGGTGGATCAAAAAATTGAGTTGGAGCCCGGTGCCAACGCGGGCGGCTTGGCATATGTTCCAGCATCTGCTATCAGGAAGTGTTTGTCTGAAAATAGCAGGGATTAGACCTCCGAGTCGATTCTTCGCTAATGAGAAACTATATTGGGGACACCCACCTTATGGAGAGGAGACTGACTTCTCGGTTAAATCAGCTTATACACTACTTGTAGGGGCCAAAACCCCTACCGAAAGCAAGTGGGAAAAAGTGTTTCAAAGAGACAAAAATTCACTTATTTCTCTGACTTACACTACAAGCTCTACTTCTAACTAATAGCTCAAGACGACGGAGGCACATGGCGATAGATGCTTCTTGTCCTATCTGTGGAAGTGAGGAAGAAAAAAAAACTTTGCATGCCTTTCTGGACTGTGAGGTCGCTTTGGTAATGTGAGCTGGCCTACTATTTTTGGTGTTGCTGTATGGAGCCTCTGGTAGTGGAGGAATAAATTGCTTTTTGATGATAAGTAGATTTTTTAATGTGACCCAGTTATGACTGTTATGCCATTTGCCACGTAAATCCCCCATGCTCAAGAGCTCTTTGAAACCATGGGTTCTGTAGCTCCCACTAGAGAGGAAATAGGTGAATCGACCCGATGGGTGAAAGTTAATACTGATGGGGCCTATCGTCGCTCGGTCAACCTGGCAACGGGCTGGGGATCTTATCCAGGATGAAGTTGGCCTGTTGAAGATGGGGTTTTCATATTACATTGATTCCTGCTCTTTTCTGAATGCTGAGCTATGGGGCATTTTAATAGGTCTCCAGTTAGCTGCCTGTCAGGTTGTTATAGAAGTGGAATCATTACTAGCAGTAGACCTTGTATCGAGAAAGATGTTAAGCTCATGTAAATGAAAACTCCTCTCTTGTGGATGGTATCAAGCATCTCATGGCTCGGGATTGGATTGTTAAAGTAACTCATGTGTGGAGGGAAGCAAATAGGTGTGCTGACTGGCTAGCGGGATTTGCTTTCACTCAAACATTAGGAATCCATTTTATTGATCATCACCCTATGGGTTTGGGAAGTTTATTGTTAGCTGATATACGCGGCCTTTCGTGGCCGCGGGCTTGTATGGTTTAGCTTGTGTTTTTCTTCCTTTTGTAATGTAACCAAAGGAAGGGTCTCCCCCTCTCGGAATATGTCACGAAAAGCCTTCGATTCGAAATGATTAGATGAAGGACCTATACAATTAAAAGAGCAAGAAGAAAATGCATATTTTTTATCCCATCCCGTTTTTTTGGTGTACTTTTTAAGAACTTATACTGATTGATTGCTAACAGATGTGATGAACGAATTCTTAATATATATACCCTGCCGTTAGCTCTCAAGTTAGGGAAGGAACCCTCGGGTATCCATCCTAACCTAAGAAAGGAAAGACAGAACCATAGCCAAGCTAATCACACATCTCGTTGCTAAGAGGTAGCCGGCGAAAGGCTTTAAACAATGCTCTTTAACTAGAAAGCTACCATTAAACTAGTAAACTAGCTGCCATTGCATTGAAAGAAAGCAGAGGCCAATTCCTTAGTTAATATTTAAGTTAGTCTTCCCCCATCACTAAAGGCAGCTCGTGCCCTGAGGTGAGGGTGAGAATCAAATCATTCAATTCTCGGTACCAAACCAAGGTGCGTAGCGCTCTCTCTTTTTCTTTTTCATAGTCAAGATGTGCCCCCGGGAGGAGACTCGCCTTCTTCTTCTGAAAGGGGATGACGAGAATAAGATCTGCGGATGTTTTCAGGAAGAATAAGCTCTTACAGAATCAGCCTCTCTTAGCTCTGAAGGGAGTTCTTTTCAAGCTTTCTTTCACGTCTCCTAGGCTACCCTTCTAGTCTTTCGAGAGGGAATTCTATTCTTATTCAACTTATCCCAAGCCCAGGCAAACTACTGAACAAAATAACTGGATTGAACCGTATGCCAAAGAGTACAAGTCAAATCCATGCTATTCGCCAAGTATCCTTCCTTCCTATTCAATAGGCTCGGATAGTGTACCGGGGGGCTCTGTATAGCAGTCCTTTTTGCTCTCCCTAAGAGCAGAGCCACTTGACCAAAGAGATAGACGATGTTTCCCTCCACCACCCCTTATAGAGAATAAAACATTTGCCTTGAAAATTGCATTTGACGTTGAGGCTAAACCTCTTTTTGTTTGTTTGGCCCATGAGGATACTTTCACTCTGCTTGCTCTTCTTGCCTGCTCTTCCGTCTTCCGCTTGTCACGAAAGATTATGAATTGAAGAATGAAGGACTGAGAGATCAAACTCCAGTGCTAGGAAACTTCCGATCAAGCGCTTCCGAGACTAAAGCTCTTTTACCAAGAGCACAGTGATGAACAGGCACAGGATCCAGCAAGACGGGGGGAAGGAAAAATTTGAACCCCAACGACAAACGAACGGGCATTTTCGGGGACTAGCCTGCTTCCCAATCCTAAAGAACACGGACCCCTAGCTATTCAATTTTTTAATTTCTGTTAGTATGTCAGCATAATACTGACTTCGCGCTCCATTAGCTAAAAGGTCATTTAAAATTTGATTAAGTGGGATGCCGGCCTGCTAGGAAGTTGGAACTGGTGAGGATGCTGGTTATTAAGAAACTCTATTTTGCGCCTTGAATCGGATTTGCTTGAACAGGCTCTGGTTCTCAATTAACGAGGTCAACTAAAGGTGCCGACTTTTACCCTTTTTGCTCCTGGAACTCAATCCCCTGCCTCTTAATTACCTCTAGGAAGAAGCGCGATCTCAATCAACACGTACTGCTTCAAGGGGAACAACTATGGGCCCCGGTGCTGAAGAAACTAATGACTCAGATGCTGATGACGGGAATGCTTCTATTTCATATCCTCCGCTGCCGATTCTACTTATCATTCCGTTCCCTCACGATGTGCTTGATCTTCACCTCCTGCTAAGGATATGTAAATAAGGACGCCGGTCCTGTAGGGTCCTATTTCCGGCTCTCTATCTAGAGCTAAAGCTTCAACAACTGCTATTGGTTCTTATTTAATATTGGTTTACCGCTATCTGGCTTTCTTCTTTATATGGCATCTTTCTTTCAGACTGCTTTACTTAGGATGGAGTCCAAAGGCTTTCGTCTCTGGCCCTAGGTTAGGTCTCCGCTCCATTGATCACTGAGAAGGGCCCCTGAAGATGGAGGCACGGAGCACCGGCTTAGTTGAAAGCCCAACATGGATGAGTGGTTGATCGAAAAGTCTATGAAAAGATTCGAGATCCCGTTTCCAGGAAATATTTGCACTGCTCACCGTCATAAGTGGGAAAGAACTCCACGTTTGAATCCTTTGGTTCATTCTTCCGCGGCTGTGTCAAGCGCCAGAGTACTTGGGCCCATGGGGGATTAGCTTATCCCAAACAATGGGTATACTGACCTATTAGTTAGGGATTCGATTCGATAGCTTGAGCGAACGCATTGGACATTGAATCCCCAGAAGACGCGCTCCTTGGCTCTTCTAAGATAAGAGCTGCAGCCCCCTACTCTTTTCTTTGGGTGTAGAAAGAACCATACCTTGGAATTTCGTATACAAGGAAAGAAAGCAAAATCAATGTCCTGTCGGGAGTCAATAGACAGTTGTTTTCGACGTGAAGAAGACTCGGTTGTAGATCGCTAGGCCTCTTATTAAAATAAAAAGGACTTTCTATAGGAAGACTCATTTGAAAAATGCTAGGCACCTTCCCCGCAGTCGCACCTTTAATAAAGTTTGATAGAACTAATGCTACATCTGATCTGTTAATAAAATTAGATGTTATATTTCTTCCTCGGAACAGGTGAATCATAAATTTTATTCACCGAGGAGAGCATAACGCTTGAAAACACGATTAGGATAGACCTTTTCCGCGCAGTACCACACAATAAAGTTGATGGCAAAGCGCGAAGAGCGGCCAAGAAGACAGGAATTCCAACGGTTGGCCGGTTGCAAACCAAACGCCAAAATTCAAGGGCAGATTCTATTAGGATTACTTGATAGCCGCCTTAGCCTAATATAGAGGATAGAGGGAAAAGATCGATTTTGTTTCATCGTCGCTTCTTGCCTTCGTAAGCTTTAGTAGTTTCTTTCTTTGATATAGTTGGATTGGAAGAGTAAGCCTGCTCCTTCGATATAGTTGGAGAAAAAAGGGTAAGCCCACCCATTACTATCCTAAGGCCTTCTATGGGGATCCGGCCGAGCCCGTTCCTGTCCAAAAAGAATTCCCCTTTTTCTCTATCTACGAAACCACCAGTAGAAAGGTGAGATCCATGCCACACTAAGAAAGAAAAACCAATGACCAATGTGAATCAGCCTTTCCGACAGGAATATTCATCGATCTTACCCCAGAGCTGGATAGATTAGGCAAGTTTGAATTGTCATCAACACCGGAAACAGCACAAAAGATCAAAGCGGCAGAAGAGAAAGGAGTGTTTTTTTCCCTAATAACTAATAAGAGGTTCGCAATACGGAGACTCGTTTTGAAGTAGCTTGGAGCTTCCAGCTTCCGCCAATTGCCCTTCGGTTAGCTCTTTAGGATTCAACAAGCAGAGGTGATACACTCACTTCAAGCCAAAGATGAGATAGTGCGCAATAAAGACCAAGGCAAAGCCTTTTATTTCGAATTCAAGAATTCTGAGGGAAGTGCTATTCAATTGACCATGAGGCTCTACCCTTCCTTTCCTTTCCGAATTCATTCTAGGCGAAAGAGTCTCGCGCCGGGAGCGCTGCTGTAAGCAGTTATGATCTCAAGCACCTAACCTTTGTTGTGAGGACTTATTCGCCATCGGCCGGTAATACCCAATTCGCGTAAAGGGGGGGCGCCTTACTAAATAGGGGCACTTAGCTTTCCCACGGAGGTCAGTGAGAAGCTTGTAAGTTCTGCTTTAAGCTATGGGCTTCCCTAGAGGGATGAGGTGGTCGTACCGCTTCTGGGACCACGATATGCACCACCAAGGGCTGTTTTTTTGACAGGAGTTTGATACCCTCCGCAGGTAAGCTTTTCTTCTGTGATATTTCCTTCTTCGTTTGTTTTGGGTCGTTCCATCACTCACTCCGCTATAAGAATTGAGTAAGCCGATCTCGACTTCTCATAGACTGGATTGTCAGAATCTGCTCGCAAACAAACTTGCTTCTTGCCCATATACTCGTAAGGTATCCCTTAATCTTTAGCCTCTTCTTGATCAGGGTTTCCCCCTTCCTTTAGTCTTTCTAATAAATAGAAGCAGATATAGTTAACCGAAGGCCTCTTTACTGTTATAGTCTCTCGCTTGGACTATTCTCACGAATTGGATTCGAACCAATATCCCCCTATTTTGGGCTACTTTCCCTTTAGTCGATCGTGATGGGTCTGTCGTCCTCCTCATTATAATCAAGTTACTTTCCAAAATTGTAGCAAGTGGATCCAATTGTTTTAAGCTAGCTAAGAGCAGGAGTCTTTTAAGCATTTCAAGTAGTAGCATCTCAAGCCAGCATAAAAAGTGTTTCCATCAGGTCAGGGCTTTAGGCAAGCTAGCTAGTCAGTGAGCCAGAGAGGGTAGGAGTCTTACTCACTGCCAGAAATGACTTAACAAGGCATTCTCACGAGAAGGAAAGACAAGGACAGGATTGATGTTCCTGGAAGCGGGTATTCAAAGTTCACTATTAGGATTGGAGCCTTGCATTCGCTAGAATTGACCTTACCTTCTTTAGTCTTGAGCCCCTATGCTCTTGCCTTAGTGACATCCGGGTCAGGTTATGTGGGGATCAGGTTTAGTGGTAATTGGATAACCCGAAGCAGCCTTTCTCAGAGTTGAATCGGTAATTGCGATGCGAATAGTTTAAGAATCTCTATCTTGCGTTGCTGAAGACCTTCATCGCGCAAAGCCAGACCTTTTTCGTTGGGTGATGGCTTGTTGAAGCCAGTCCTACAGTCTTTCTTTCCCCGGGGCAGTGATAAGGGGAACCGCTGGAAACAAGAAAGGCTGATCCCTTACTCTCCGCTTTCAGCGGGTTGAAGTCGAGTTGCCTGACACTCCTTCCTTTGAAAATAGCCTCTCTGTCTGTCCTCACCTCCATCTGAAAGACGAAAGCACTTTAACGAGAGAAAAAACTCCCTTGGCGGGGTAATGGAAGCATTGCTTTCTACATTCGAAGCACTAATTTCATTCTATTGGGACCTAGAGGAGCTATAGTACGAAAGATAGCTATTCTTCGCATCGAGAGAAAGTGAATCTATTGATAATAGACAAAGTGTGCCCTTACTCTATCAAGTAAGTACTTTTATTCCTTGGAGAACTAATGGTACTGGACTGATAGCGCACTGCTTGGTACGCTAATAGTTGACTAAAAGGGTTACCTCTTCTCTGTCCTTAGGGTGTACTAAGAGGGATATGTGGTACCCTTCCTCAAGGCCTATTCTCAAGCAGCGGATAAGAGAGGAGCGGATTTGTTCAAAGCGGATGTGCACCATGCTTAACACATCGAATTCCAAGTATGTCAGTCTGACATCCGATTCGAGGGGAGACAGGACATCCAAATGAAGAAAGAAAATGTAGCCCATCCCTATGACTTAGACTGAGCTGCTCCCGCTCCGTGGACTTATTCAAAAGCATATGCTTGCACCCATTCCTGTGGAAGCCATAAAAAGCCGTATCCTTTATATTATATATATAGTACGATCCCGGTTTTCTTATCTTTATCTTATAATGCAGGCGCTGTAGGGCACTATACTGAGAATTGGGCTGCTCTGAAATATAATAAGGTGCAGTGCAGAGGATTTGATAGAGTTTGACGAAGAAGATGATTAGAAGTGGCCTTTTCTGGGCCATCCAAGGCTCCTAGTAGGATAATCAGTTACAGCACATCCAAAGCTTTTCTTTTAGGCAGTTCGGAACAATTCATAATGCATCCCCGGGGCATTGATCCTTTCCTGACAAAGCCATTGTGAATTTGAGTCATTCAATTGAGCGAACGAGTTTGAGTTGCATGTCGTCCAGTCGAGCTTATTTCGGATTAATGAGGCGCCTTATTTAAAGCCTGCAAGCCCGCGTGTCGGACTCTTGCTTTTCCCTGGTATGGGCGAAAGCTATTGCTTTCAGATAGCTTATAAGCTATAATTGGGTTTCGCTCCTAGGCCTGTACGTGGCTTGTTAATGAATCCCCTAGTTCGGGAGTTCCAAGCTGGGACTTCTTCTTCCTTATCTAAATCTAAAGAGAAGAGTCTTCCATCGACTTGACTGAGGCCGGGACGGAGTGGCTAGCTACCTTATTCCTTAATTGAAGCTACATCCGGAGCCAATTTCATCCTTTATTGGAATTTGACTCTCCTAACTAATCAAGCATGGCATTCTTAAGCTTATAGCTAATAAAATTAAAAAAAGCTTTCTATCTTAAGCAAAGATGCACAAGCTGTCTCTATTATACGTCACCGAAAAGGCATCCCGCGGAACAACCAAAGAAAGAAAGCCATTTCTAATAGAGGTTAGCCTCCTGATCCTGTAGAGGAGAAAGGAATAAAGTATCCGATCTGTCATTGGAACAAGAAGTGCCATGGTCCTGGACGGGGGAAAGGAATAGCTTTCAAAAGATGGATCAATTGCAGCAGGGACTGGACTGGCTTCACTCGCACTCGACTAATAAGCAAGGAGGAGACATCCGCAGATGCATGCCAACATCTCGCGATAGATTTAGCAAACTAAAGAAAGCAGACGTTAGCACTTTACTAATAAAATATAGGGCTTTCCCTATCTTACTAATAATAAGGGGCTGCTAGTTGTAGCGCGCTAACGCCCCTATAGAGTAAGGCTCTTCTTCTGCGAGACTCCATCAAAGTCCACCACTCGTTGGTTGGTCTTCAATTCTTTTTATTGAGACTATGCCCTCAATTCCATTCTTCGTCTTCCTAGTCGCAGTATTCTTGCTCAACTCAACATGCATTTTAGAGTGCCGTGTCGGGGCGATAGGCGCGCCGCAGTCACGCATTCGAGCAAGAGCCTTTGCCTTTCTTCGCAAATAGAGGGCCGGAATAAGTGCAAGATACTCCACAAAAGAATAGATTAAGGTGATAGAGTTTTTCAGGCTTCGGAATTGAAAAAGTGCTCTTTTGTCAGCCCATCAAGTTCTTGTTTGATCAGCCGCTGTTAGAGCACCACAATATTCCTCCTTTTGGGGGTAATGCTCTCAATGGTGAATCGATCTTTTGATATCTTTTTTCTTTTTCTTTTTTTGAAACGACGGAAAGGAAGAAAAGTAAGGAAGCCCGCGATGGCTACTGAATAACCTCCCTTTACTTTTTGAAAAATAAAGCCTTTGACCTTTGTATTCGTTCGCCAAATCTTAATCAGTTCCTTCCAAGCTAGGTTTTGTCTGAATCTTCGTGGAAAAAGAAAAAGCGGTTCACCAGCCACTACATCCAGGGAACCCACCTTAGCATTAAACCTGGCGGCTGCTCGCTCTTTGATCAATGATTCACCGGCCACTACATCGATGAAGAATCTCTCCAAAATCCGCTTTTTGATCAGTTTTTCTTTGGCCACTACATCCAGGAATGCCACCTTATTCTCAAACCTGGTGGCTCGGTTTTTTCGCACTCCTGTAGGCTCATCTTGCATACAAATTCTGGGGGTCCCAAGTCCTGCATCCACCAAGAACATTTCTTCCCTTAAGCGTAAAACTTCAGATTGTAAGGCGTTTCCACTACATAAGAAAAAACTGGAATTAGATCTTGGAAATGATCGACTCAAATAGATGCTCATCATAAGCTTTTTGGCTGACTCCTCTTCCTGTTCTATTGATCAAAAAAGCATCCAGCGCCAGTTTAGAATTCGATTCTAAGTTCGAAACTTCTTTATTTAACGATATTTTTTAGAGCCCTCGTCTTTCTTATTCAACATAAGCGGGAAAGGACATCAGCACATAAGATCAAAAACATAGGGTACACCCTTGACGCAAACCTCTTGAGCTTTTGCTGAAGACCCTTCCTTAATATAGAGAAAGAGGTCTAAGATAAGATAGACATTCCATAATCCGAGAAAGGTCACATAATGCATGTGCTCTAAGCACTTTCTCAATGAAGGTCTATTCTAGTCTAGTCAAAGAAAAGACCTTGACCCTAGTAGTGGTATGACAAAGATGTTCCGAAGGCAAGAAGCGACGACCGAAGCGACGTTCCAGAAAGACAAGAAAGAGTCTATACCCAAACTCCTTTCCTGGTGGAAGTAAAGAACGCCCTTTCTTTCATTGCCTATCGGGAATAGATGGTTTCATCTTATTTTTGAGTTTCTATTCTTCTTTTCTTTCAACTCAAGAGTGGCTTTTTGTTTTGCTCTTTCTCTAAGGTTGTTTATATGGCACTTGTTCTCCGGGGTTATATGTCTCTTTTCACACCGACGTCAATCTCGGAACCAAAGCTTAGGATTCATGCAGCTAGAGCGAAAGAAGTCGAGTAGTCTTGGGGCAGGAGATGGTCTGCAAGTCCCTAGTCCCAGTGAGATGATTCCACCGACTTCCAACAGTAACCGGAGCTACTACTAGTTAGGACCAAGCCTACTAGGGATTCTGTCTGTAAGAGAAATTGAATATATAAAGGTCTTACCTCAGCCTACTCCCGGTCTATCGTGCCTAACCCCAATAACGTCAGTCCCATATTTCTATTTTTATTTACCAGGATCTATCCTGACTTCATTTCGTGCCACAGCACATACATATATTACGGACATGCCTAGCTCTTGATCTAGCGCTTTTGACCGACAATAGTACGATACGGGAACATCAAGAAAACTATAATGAGTGTATAAAGCTTTCAACCGATTAGCTCGAGTTAAAGTTAAGTCCGCTTTTAGAGCTATAGCCCTGTTTTCACTTCTATGCCACACGTGCATTCATTGATTTGGTTCGTCAGCTTCATTGGACAGAGACTCAAGTCCGTAAGCTGGAAATGATATGCCTTAATAAAGGGGCTAATCCGATCCATAAATAAGGGCTCTGATCTCGGATATCTTACGCTGCAGAGGTATAGGTTGCATTCCATTCTCGGTGACGGAATTGTTCTACGATATTATCGATTAATCAACTAGCAGCTTTCACATGGTTCAGTTAAGGTTTTTTGCTTTGCTTGGTCGCTCTACTAAAGCTAAGGTAGCTGAGGTCAGATCTGGGAATTGGGACGAGCCCCTACCCTATGCGTCTGCTCGAAAAGAGCTTCCCAAAACCGAACTACTTCGTGTTCCATAGACATGGGAAAAGCTAAGGGATTATAGCTTCTTTGGTGACAGCACTTTCGTAGCATTCATAGATCTGCACCTCTTCCTGGTCATAAAACGCCCGGAATTGCCCCTCTGGGCGGAGCTGGGATGGGCCAGAGCCCTGGGATAAGTCGTTCTCGTAGAGTAAATTGTTGAGGTACCCTATCCCTGAGCAGCAAGATCAATCCTTTTTTTCTTTCCCAGATGCCCAGTACGAGTTACTCCAGCCGGTTATTCATACTAGTAATGGAACTCTGGTGCCCGACCCTTGCAGGTATACTTTGACACATACATCTCTGTCTGAACGAGCAATTTCGATGCTTCTTCTGGCCCCATCTCGCCAACCTTTAGGAAGAGATCGGTGAATTCTTGCCCTTCAAACTTCTCTCTCATATTGAAGTTCAGACCTCTCAGAGCCAAACTAACACACTCCTTTTCGGTCAAGGAGGTCTGACATCTAGTCCTCAGCTTCAGCTTCCTAAACCTCGCGATGTACTTTTCGACCGTATGGAGCTGACTAAGTCTTGCCAAATCGGCCACTGTAATGTCTGGTTCTGTCCTATAGAATTGCTCATGGAACTCGCTTTCCAGATCGTACCAACTATTAATAGAGTTTGGAGGGATGTTCATATACCAGGGGAAGGCCGATTTAGTAAGAGAGTTGGCAAAGAGCCTCAACTTTAGGTAGTCCTTGGACCTAGCTTCCCCGCACTGGACCGAGAACCGAGCTATATGCTCAATAGTCGACTTCTTCTCCTCACCGGAAAAGAGAACAAACTCAGACACCTTATACCCCCCTTTGGAAACTGATGAACTCGGTCGATCCAATCAGGGTATGGTTTCCTAGCCGTCGGCCTCATTAAGGGCCTGACGTCAATTCCAAGCTGCTGTAGCGCCTCGACCATGTAATCTCTTTCCAGATCCGATGGTGCCTGTGGAACTGTTGTGGCGGGGGCGGGTGATACGACGAGAGAGAGGATATCTTGGAAAGTCTAACTCCGATCACAGATTCTCGGCCCCGTCGTTTGGCTTCCACTCCGGATGCCCTTACCCGATTCTCAATCGTACTCCTTCTCGTTCGAGAGCCATACCCATGCCTCTCTCCACTCTCGTGCTCTTGCTAACTCGCTTTCAACTCCTGCCTCCAGGCAGCCCCTTCGGTACTCAAGGAACGAAAAGAAGACAAGCGGGATGGTATGAAAGAATATCTTAAGTGACCAGTGAACCTCCTACTCATGTAGTTGAAGACCCTTGCACTGTCAGACTTCATTCCTATGGCCCAAGGGTCCTTTGCTCGATCTCAATGCCAGGTCCGAAGCGAAAGACCGGTATCAATCTCTTCCTCCGAGCCCTGCTGGTAGGACAAAAAGGCTGCCCCTGCTGGTATACTTTTCGTAGCCGCTCTTCTTAGTGTCTACTGGCCGGTCACCGGTAGCCCAAGATCCTTTTCTGATAGAATAAGAAAGCTAGCACTCTTTTCCTCACTTCTCATTGAACGAGTAGTTGCTAGTCTTCCTCCATCCCTTTTGAGTTCCTAATAGCCTTCGATTCTTTCTAGGCATATGCAGTTCTCGAAAAGAGGGGCATCTAGTTTCAATACCAGTTACCGGCCCTCTCCTTTGAGAAAGGAAATTCTCAATCCAAGTCATAGTCTTTCAAGCCATCAGTCGTAGAGGGGTAATCCCTTCCAGTTGTAGTGGGAGTTGGAGTTTCTGGAATTACATCCTTCATTTTATGAGGATTATTGAATAGTCCCATTCATACGATCCTGAAGTTGGGGGAGTTAGACTTACTATCCCACTTTCACTTGGTCTCGCTTTTGAGACGTCCTGCTGTTAGGAAGCCTGTTTCCATCGAAGAGTCCGGTATCATGGTCTACCTTCTTACAGCATCGATACCGAGCTTTGGCCTACCTTTCTCAAGCCTCTTCCCGTTTCTAGGATTCTAGAGAAAGGGAGTCCTGTAAGCCTTAGGAGAGATCAGGAAAAGCTATTATAGTACCCCCCTATCCGGGCTTTATGACTCTATATTCATATTCATGCGAGCAACTTAGTCCCTGTGATCCTGGAAGTCATGCAAGCGTGTTCTTATCCAATCAATCCCTATTGCTCAATCCAGTGGCATAGTGGCATCGAAAGTCTTCTTCTTTAGTTCCTTGGGCTGTTGGAGGCATTCAAAAGGCGTCTTTAACAATGAAAGTGACCTTATCTTAAAAAAGCCATATTTGGTGTGGAAAGCTCTCTCCCCCTCGTAATAAGGAAAATGGCCATACAGACGAAATAAGTGGCCGGATTAATTCCAATCAAACTAGCTCTCTTGCTACTGAACTAGAGGAAAGGAAAGACCGTCCAATGCCGGGAGGGATATTTCCTTTCAACACAAGGGATTCCTGACTAAAGAATGGAACTATTAGACTTCGAAAGGTTAGTATACGGTTAAGGGAAATGTTTCTGCCGAAGGGCAAACAATGTGGGTAGTACGATTCTTCCTCTTTATGTTAGGCTGGCCTATAGCCCTTTTTTTAAGGTATATTTTACTATGTAGGTATCTTCCCCGTCTCTGGTTGAATTGATCATGAATAGTATGACACTGACTCAGCTCAGATGCTGACCCGGGAGAAGTCTCCTCTGAAAGGACCTCCCGCAGGACTGGATTCTCGTTCTGAACCGAAGACCAAAGAGAAAGAATCCCTTGTTTCTAGGATCTAGAAATCGAACCGGCATAGCTTGAGAATGTAGGCTTCTCCTCATCAATAGGTACCGAAGCCGACCGAAAGAGTTTATTTAGGAATCTTTCCCCATAGGGGTCTGTTACTCGCGCCTAAGCTGATGTCTGGAATGGCTGTAGTGGGATCTTTATAGAACATGGTTCCGACATCGAATGATTCCCCACAAGGTGCCTGAAACTCTCATTTTGACAGCAGAAGTACATCCAGATGGATTGTAAAAGTTTCATTCTCCGGTGCCCAATTCCTACCTTTTGCTTGGTGATTTGACTTTCGATTGAGGAACGGGGCTTTTGCCCTAGTATTCTAGTTCTTAATGATACGTAGTAAAAACAAATCGTAAGATGAATATTATACTTCCTAGCTGGGAGGACTACCCTCCTTATTGACTTCGCTACTGAGACCACTTCCAAGTAAGAGCGCAAGCCGACCGACCATACCATCTTTGCTGCGGAGGAACCTACATGTGAAAAAAGAACCCGATCATACGGAGAAAGCCTTCCCAAGGCTTGCTGCCTATGCCAGATGCTCCTTTCTTTGGAACTAGTAGTTAGTCTTGCCTATGAAAAAAAAAATAGTCAAACAAGGTTCCTTGAGACCGTGAAAGACTTTCATCTGATGGGCATCTCTCTGTATAGAAAGCGGTACTTTACCCTGTTTGGTGGGCGATCCCATGAAGGAAACGGCATAGAGGCGAGGGACAACAACCGGTGACCGGGGATGATGTTGATGCTGGACCAGCTTATTCACCCGATGATCAAAAGAGATTCCCAGAAAACTAGAACCAGAGAGAGTCCCCGTTGGAAAGCGAATAAGAGATCCAGTTCTGTCTACTTGTGGTGTGCATGACCCGAACAAAGAGATGTTTAGCCAATCAGAGGAGTTGTTGCACAGCGTGCAGGGGGCTTCTACGCCAGGAAAGAGAATAACTCTTAAGTGGCAAATCAAGTTCTTCCCAAAGACGAGTTTCAAGCGGGATATGGTCTTGCTTCTCGTCTGAAAAAGTCTCCAGTAAGCCGGTTAGCTACTTGCTTTCCACCGTCATTGGACTAGGCTTCCCGGTCCTAACGAGAATCGCTTCTCTCACTTATAACGGGGCAGAAGAGCGATTTAGCAAACCAAAGCAAATCGAACATTTCTAGCTGGATTCTGATTTTCCATATGTTGGTGTCGGGATCTGTCTTTAGAATGCCCATAGGCCACCCCTTTCGTCTTAAAAAAAATTCCCCTTCCTTCACTTCAGGGGGGCCTCTTTCCGTCTAAAAGGCTCTTAGTACCGGCGGAAAAGTAACTGTCTTTTCTACATGTTTACCAGGCATTGCTGGCAATTGCCCTTCCCTGTCCCTTACTCGTCGCCGTCTCATGGCTATGCGCCGCATTTTATGGCGGGGTATAAAGGAGCTCTTCTCGCTTGCTTCGGAATAGACCGGCCATTTGTTACCATGATGAGAAATTCAGTGGTGCAGTTCTCAATCATCCCACTTATGAGAAAGAGCTCTAGGCATTGGTGCAGTGCGTGGGAAAATGGAAAGATGACTTAGTGAGCGAGGAAAGGATTGTGCATAATTCTCATCGGCCAACCGCAGCCTTCCAAACTACAGAAATCACGAAAGGCCCGTTGGATGGGATTTATGCAGCAGTTCCATCTTATTATAAGGTGTGGTAAGGTGCTTAAAAAGAGATAGCAGATATGTTATCCCGTCCTCCAGTTGTTACAGCAGGTCTTATCTCGCACAATAGCCCTTTGGTGCTTTAGGGTTATGAGGAAGAGTACGCCGGCCGGACTTCAAGGGCATATACAGAGGGTTGAGTCGGGGCAATGACTCAAATCTCGTTCATTTTCATGCGAGGGATGACTCGCTCTTTCACCCGAACAACCTTTGTATTCCAGTCGATGGGCAGGATCAGCGCGGGAAGCACATGCTTATCGGATAGCAGGACACAAAGGGGTTGGCGAGACACTTGCCAATCTGCAGCAGTCTTGTTATTGGCCTCGCCTCAGAAGGACGATTTAGAGGATCATAGGGTTTTCAGTCGGAGGTGAAGAATATGGAGATTTGGGTGGTGCATTAACAACTGCATGATCGACGGAATAAACTTTTCCACTTCATCAAAAGAACGGGATGGCTTCTGGGTTAACTGAATCATTCCTTGGTGAAAATGCAATTGCTACTGGTGCTTCCCCAGCCACCTCTGTTTCCGGGTCTTTCTCTGGGTCAATAACTGGAATAGGGCAAAGGGTGCGCGCAATAGAAAGCTATCTCAAAGGGCTTCCATTCAGACCAACTCATAGGGATGGGATACCTAACAAGGGCAAGGCCTATTGGGTGAGGGCAACTGGAATCATGCGCATGGCTCCATCCAACCAAAATGTGAGTCTAATCTTCTCCTCGATCCATTAAAAAATTAACCCCCCTTTTTAGACATAGATGGATTTCTTACTGACCCCGCGATACAGAATAGGACCAATAAATACGTTTACGTTATAACGTTATAGAAGAAAGAAAGAGCGAGAAAGTCTAGCTCCAGTTATTATAGCTCCCCGGGTTATACTAGCTCATTCCAACCCTGTAGAGTCGACGCCTTTACGTCTATAGGAGGCGTAACTTGATAGGTTTAGTCATTCCAGTCATTTCGGTCAGCCTGGTAGGTATAGTCAGTATAGTCGGAATTGGGATAAATGAAATAAATTTCAGTCGGAGTTTGATTCATCAGCTGTCTCGATCGAATTGAATTAGCAATCTCTCCCCCAGCTATGGTAGATCTTCCATTGGCTTTCTACCTTTTCTTTTTAGAAGTAGTAGGAGTTTTAGTATGCCTTACTTTCCTACCTTTGAATAAATACCTCTATCAACTAGGAAGCAAGACGTCTTGCTTCTTTTCCCCATGTGGATTCTAAACCGTCGCCTTCCCCAGCTTGTTCTCTGTCCGTGGTTACCTTATTTTGGCTAACAGCCTATTTGTGCTAACAGGACCAGGACAGACCTTTCTGGGCATATTCCTTCTACTTTTGATGAAAAAAAACAACCTATAACCGCCTTTCCTTAACTTCAGGGAAAGAAAGGAGCAGCTTGATCAGCCATTAGAGATCGCCTTCTAGACCTTCACCTAGATTACATCACGGAAGCAAAAGAGGATGCATCTCATTGAATGTGGTTAAGCATAGCCCGGGAGATGATGTATTCTAGGGGGGAGCCCTTTTTACTCGTATCAGACACGAAATGAACGAAACTTTACTTTTTTCAAGACATACGAGGCATACTCATCTGAGTCTTCTCTTCACCCGGTTCGAGAACTAGATCTCCTTGATTAAGCAGTCCCACAGGCACGGTCAGGAATCAACGTAGGATTCTACAAAACAGTTTAGAGGAGGGAGGACGTTCTATTTATAGATTCAGAGTTTCGCCCGTAAGCTATTGATTGATTCGGGATCAGAGTGACTGCAGTAGCCGGCAGGTAATCCTAATCTTTTATTCGCCTGTCTGTGTGCGGGCTTCGTATTGATCCTAAAGATCTCCCTTGAACTCCCAGAAGGGAGAAAAAGATGGACTTCGCTCCCTCAAACCCCGAATTCGTCTTTAGTCGATCCATTAGCTCCCTTTCAACCCGGAGAGAATTAGATATTTAGGAATGACTTACGTTATTAACAAGTTCTTACTTTTCACTTACTTTAATTGGTGTTCGCTTCTGCCGATTTATCGGACGAATCTTGGTTGAAGGAAGATTCCGAATGAGGCGCCTTTAAAGAAGAGCTGAGCCAGAATGTTAGTCTTGAGCAAAAGCGCTTGAACAGAGCTAATTCTAGAGAACGCGGGAACCTTTTCTTCAAAGAAGAAATCCGACGGGGCGAACCTGGCACCGAGGCCAAAAACTGGAAGGGAAGTCCTCGCGAAGCGAAGTTCCGAAAGTAGGAGGCAGAAGTGGAAAGTAGAAGTGCGGTCATCTCTATCTTATACGCACTTTTGAAGGTTAGCGCCTTGGTTGGTCGGGGGTGCATTCATCTAAAGGCATTTCCTTTTGGGATTAGATGAGACCGAGAGTTTACCGTCCTCTCCCGCAGCCAATGAACTTTTGATCCACAGAGTAGAGGGGCAATTTCACATCCTTAACCACGAGGGACATCCCACTGGCCTTACCACTCTAATGGAACCTAAAAATCAGCTAACAATTGTCCTGTAAGTCGGACTCTTCGACGGCTCATTACACGCACGAAGACGGATTCTGAATCGAAGAACCGGCCACGTTCTTGTTCTTCCTTTACCTCCCGCGAAGATACGCTTTGTCCGCTTGAGTTTAAAATCTTTCTTCTCAAAGCCATTCTTGGCATAACAAAGAGTTATTGCCCAGCTAAACTCTTCTTTTCGCGGAATCCACGTGAGTTAGTTATGGCGACTGTAGGTGCCGACATATATCCTAATCTTTTAATTCCCGTTTGTGAGCAAGCTAATGCCTGTGAAAATTTGGCAGAAGTGGCATCTAATTCTTGCCTCTTCACACCTGGTACACATGCATATGCTTTACTTGCAAATATCTCGAACGCTATCCCCCATTGGTCATAAGGAGTAAGCGCTTCAGTAGGAACTCTATTCAAAAGATAAGTGCTAGTATTCATCGCTCCAGGTCCCTAATACTATGGATAGTTTAGAGCGAGCAAGATCTACGAACTAGTCTTTTTCAATAGATGAAGTCGTGCTGTGTTTACTCATTGAACACCAACGCAATCGAAAAACCCCATGTTGTCACTCACAGGAGTCCCGAGGTATATCGAAGCGCGGGAGGCTGTGCCTAGGGCACATTACAAATGAAGGATGAAGCTCTGACAAGACCTTCTAAGGTATATGCTTACTCTGAGAGGTGGGTTAGCTTCCACGAAACAGCGTATGCCACTACCAACCAACCGGTTTAGAAAGTAGCCTACTCGGTTGAAAGTATGAAATGGGAGAATTTCCCAGCCTAGAAGGAAAACAAAAAAAGGCTTTTCCGTTCTCAACCACTAAGGAGCTTCTTCAGAGGCGGAGGGAATTGCCCAAGGCTATAAGGAGAGGATAGGAATTTCCCTAGATCTTTCGGAATCAAGTTAGCAATTGAATCAATCTCCTCGAATCGAACAATTGAATCAGAATAAGCTCTTCGCGAAGAAGCCCCTCCCCCCTGTTCACTTCTGCGACTTTAACCCGGGAGCCGATATCTGCACCTTGTCCATCAGTTAGAGAAGTTTTAGAATCGTCTAGGAGTCCTTCGGGGACCTTTGAAGGAATCAAGATGGATATGTCCATCATCCAGAAGATAGAAGCAACACATCTCAAATATGGGGGGATTGGTCTTAGAGTACAGAGTGCGTCTCCTCGAGTCTGCGTATGGGATAATCTCGGTAGACTAGCAAAGGCGCTTACATAGACTCCTGTATCTGATCCCCCTCTTCCAGAGATGGAAAAGCTGATCAAACTCCATGAAGAATTGATGTTCGTTTTCCAGTACAATCTTCATTGGATGGTGGGATCTGTCTTGAGGAATCTACAACTACAAGCGGCTAGTGAATTGGCTAATGAGAAAGCTAAAATGAATGAATGGAGGTTAGACACCTTTACCAGCTCTATTGGAATCAAAAATGCTGTATGGCGCCCCTCTGACTGGTTCTATTTGCGGTTGAGTTGGAGAGCCTAATGCTTCTCTTATTCCTCCTATCTTTCTCACGTCTTCTATGAGAATCTTTGCGTTCAATCACTTTGGCATAAGATCCCATTCCCGCATAAAGGCGGGTCCTAGGTTTTCTCACCAATAGACTTTACCAGCTAGACTAGTGGAGCTGCACTCATAATGCCTGAACCCCCTTGAGGTGAAACCACATTTGATCCTACTTTAAAAGTAGAGCAGAGAAACTGGAATGGAGAAAGGCGAAAATGCCACGTTCTATCATTAGTATTTCACTCCTGGAAGTCCAGCCCTTGGCTACACTCCATAGACAGTACGTACTTCTTAGTTCGGATATGCAAGGATAAGGATTCGAACTGATGTACCAAAAACCGATACCCCTTAGTTCGATACCATACATTATCGACCTTTGGTATGGATGTACGCTCCTAGTTCGGATGCTTTCTCTTGGTTCTGAAATAGCTCTAATAAAGGATCATCTTTTCTTCCCTCGACGATAAGTCTTTAGGAGACCTGTTACTGTGCTACTCTTCACTGGTTAGAGATCTAACTGCATGGGTGACAGCCAGAGAAAATCCTCTCATCAACGGGACAGACACAAATAGGAGAAAAAAATCCCCTCCTAATTCAAGTGTGAAGAATGATCGAACGTAGAAAGAAAGAATCATGCGCAACAGGCTTCCGCCAGACAATTGGACCGCTCACTACTTGGGCGGGAGACTGATCATCCGCAAAGAAAATAGGGTTTCGGTTGCTTCATTTCACAAGGTAAGGGAGGCTGGGCTATTCATTACCGAGCGACTCTACGTATTGGTAGGGCTATAACCCTATCTTAGAAATCCCCCTTCATCGGGTCAGGCTGAAAAGGCCTCGTTCTTCCTTCCTTCCTGAAAAAAGGAGTATCCTAGTCTGCCGCTTGGTGTGCCTCAGCTGCTTTGTATGATTCATATGAAGCAATCGGATGCGGATTATTCTGCTTCGTAGGGGGATTCAGATGTGGATTCTGAGGCTAATGCTGCTTCATACCTTACCCGGTTCGTTGGAACCACTTCGTTCGAATCCACGGAACTACGAAGCTAGTCTGATCTGGGAAGGAGCAAAGAGCCCACTTCCTACAATAGCTATCTTTTTTTTCTTTCGCAAAGTTATCATTTGGCACTGCCTACCTATGGTCATGGCAGCTTAACGGCCAATCTCTGGTCATTACAGCTCGCATATTCAACGAGACCAGGTGCCCGCTTCCCTCGAATGCTGCATTGGAGCGAGTTCTTCCACTGCCGAGTCAAGTTCTGGTAGCCATCCATATGCTTCTCCCGAACTTTGATGAACACCCCGGAAATTCAGTCAATAAGCCAGATTTAAAATCCCTCCTCATCTATCCCTCTACCAGCAGCTAGGGACCAGCTACCAGAGCAAGCAGACAAGCAGACCCCTGTGGGGAAAAAAAGCATATCCGCTGGTGATCCAAGCGATTCAAGCGAGTAAGCTCCACCTTTGTCTCCATCTCCGGTTCCAGTGCCAGGCAAAGGCCAACCGAACTCTTCATCTTTCTTTCCATCCTCACGGCTCCGACCAGCAACTGCAAATGCCTGCATAACCTTTGTTCGAGTCCTTTAGTTAGCTCATCACCGGGATCAGAACCAAGCTTTCTAGCATCAACTAACGAAAGGGAATCACCGGTACCAGGTGTAGCTGCATCTAACAGGTGAAAGCGAGTACGAGCAATCCTCCATCTTCTTCTTTTCAATCTCCTGATCCCCCCTGCCTCTAACGCCTTCACTCGGGAAGGAGAACCTTAGGTCCCACCTAATAGGCCGGAATCGGAAGCTCCTGTTACTTCTCTCCCCATCTCTGGTCCCATCCATGGAACCAATGCTTGAAAGCGGGTGTACAAAAATAGGAAAGGGCCGATTCCATTCATCCAAGGCTTGGCCATCTCACTTCCATTCGACAAACTCTAAACTATATAGTGTTCACCCTCCGAATAAGCAGGCAAGTACCGTTTACCGTCGCAGATCACCCCAAATTAGTACCTCTGAGGAAGAGAATCAAACCTTTTCTCAATCAATCGATTTCATCCACTGCCAAGGCATCTCATTCAAGTTCTTATTCTGCTTTCCATCCCGGCCCCGAGGCAAGCGAATGAGCAACCAAACGAAGGAACTAAGCCCGAACTAGCGATCTTTTGAGTCCAGTCCTTTGGCTTTGGTCGCCACCAACCAGCTAACTCAAACCTACCTTAGGGAGGGAAAGAGAAGGTTGTCTTCAAAGCACAACTATCTAGCAGGTCATATCCTCAATCCGTTGATTCCGAACCCAGGGCAAGCCAAGCTCCACCTTCTCAATCCTTGTCTTCTACTCTTGGTGATGTAGCTGATAGCAGCATCCGAACAACCAGTGGTTAATCCCATTTGTAGGCGGGGCCTCTCTTACCTCCAATATCCAGTCAGGAATCTCAATGTCATTGCTAAGAACTGGTGGACAATATCCACTGGACCAAGGTGCCTAGCCTTTTACTTTTATTTTAATATTCTCTTTCTCTCTTTCTGGCTTAGCCTACCAGGGAAATGGCTCCTTTTTCTTGATAGCACAGGTGAGAACACCCCTAATGGGTAAGAATGGAGGCCCCAGATTTCTCTTTATTTCTCTTTTTCCGAGCCCACCGGCATCTTCCTCTCCGTATCAAAATGCTTGTTCTACTGGCCCGGCTAAGCTAATGAGAAGCCCCAATCAGGGCTCCGAAACGATAAAATTCATCCTCTGCTCGCCTCCCAGGCCAATACTGGATACAATGAGTTATTGCAATGCTGGGCACTCAATAAAGGAATTCGAGGAAGGTGGAGCAAGTCGATAGCTCCCATCGTTCCAGGGTTCGAAGGTCTGGATCCAGAGTCAGATAAGAATGTTTTGCTAATGCGGCCAAGGATAAAAAAAAAGAATCAAAAAGATTGAGCATACCTTGATTTTCATTAAAAAAAGCATCTCGAAAATCATACTATATAAGGCTAGCTCATCGAACCGGACCAGATTCTTTTAATCTTGTACTAAGCTATGGGTAGACTGACTCTGGGTACACAGAAAGACCAAGCTAAGCCAATCTCACGTCGAAGCAGGGAAATTCTAGCCCTTGAAAGCAGCCCACTTCGGAGTCGCTCACAGGAGAAGCACTGACCTTTCCTTTTCTCTTATCCCTCTCGAGTTCGAGAAGACCGAGACGAGAGTCACTCGCTCCCTTCACCGACCCACCTCCCTTTATTCTCCTTCCTTGCTTCTATTACCGTTCTTTCTTTCTCTTCCCTGAATCTTTTGCCTAGACCGACTGCCCATGCTCACATCTCAGAACTCAGAAAACCGCATCCAGGCAACTCTGATCTCTTTCTTCCGTATGATAAAAGAAAGGGGCTTTCCCCTAACGAAGAATGTGCTAGGAGGGGCATAGCGGCATAAAGGCTTTGTCCAATTCCTCCATCAAACCTTCCACCAGCAGTTGATTTTCAAGCAGGGGATTCTAACAGCCTTTTTGTCTTACCAGCAGCCTATTCTTTCAAAGGCAAAGTTCGCATATTAGGAGTGGAATTCCCTAATGAATGATACACATTGAAAAAGTACATACCATACGAAATCACGAAAGCATAGTGACAGCAAACTCCATTTTAGGAAGCAAGACCTATTATACAACTTTAAAGGTAGCAATCCACTAGATTAGGGAAGCGATTGATGTCAGATGCTTGACTGATGATGGAATACCATACATACCACCAATGGAAAGCGTGAAGCTTAAGCTCGACCATGATGCCAAGCAAGAGGAAGTTGACTCACGAGACCATGCGACTGGACTAGGTACTACAGGAGGCTTGTTTGCAGAAGAGGGCTTTCCGTCATGTCGGTCAGTTCCTACCTACAGGGACGGGACGCATTCAAGCAATCCGGAGATTCATCTCTCAGCTAGCCTGCTCGAGTCTTTCAATCGGCTGCTTGCGATGACCTTCTAGCTCTTCCTTTTCTTGCGCAATGGATAGAGACCATCGCCATCGTATATGGATATGGGACTGATTGTTTGACTCGCTTTCTCTTTCCATTCTTTCGCTAATGGTCTAGCCCAGGAACTTGATCTTCCTTTTAGTCTCGCCAAGTCCCTTTCCTCTTTAGGGCTCCTACTGCTGCCCGGTTCTTTTGTCATTTTTGAATCGGAACAGGTACAACCCAGTTTATCCGATTACTACAAGGATGAACCCAATCCGGGATATGAACCGAAAAAGAAAAAACCTATTGAACCGATCACAGGAATACCAGTTACAGTACCTATCAGCCAAAGAGGAATCCTTTCAATAGTAGCGGCCATTTACCCCACTTCTCTCCACATTTCATCAAGCGGTCATGCTAGAGACATAAACAGTCATGGATAATTTTTAAATGAAATCCTCCCGAATGGGATAATGGAATTCCTATTATTACTATTCTCTTTCTTTCTCTTCATTTTAGAAAAAATTATAAAAGAAAACAGCTAGTTCAGCTCATCATATATAGGGTAAGAACCCCCAAGACTAGTACGATTCAATTCAACATTTTGTTTGTTCGGGTTTGATTGTGTTGTAGCTCTATAATTCGGATTAGGTTTATCGTTGGATGAACTGCATTGCTGATATTGACCCCAAAAAAGAAAGGGTAGGTACAGCTAGTCCGTGAACAGCCAACCATCGCACTGTCAAAATTAGATAGGTTCGATCTAAGCTTACTAATGGGGGCCCCCTAAAAAAAATGAAATCTACTAAATGAATCGAGTTGTGCCAAAGGAGCAAAATGGCCAGCTATTAATGGAATTCCTTGTCGGCTTTTTTTAGAATACTCGTTTGGCCGAGGGCTCCCAAACCTATACCAGAAGAGGAAGCTAAACCCGTGCTGACGAATAACTAACCCCCTTAATTCGTCGAGTAAATAGATCGTCAACATACGATCAAGCATCACGAGCTGATCGGTTAGTGGACTGATTCTGGTCGATCGGGCTATGCTTCCTCGTGGAAGTGGAGCGTTTCGGGCGTGCTACTTCATCGTCCTTTTTCCTTGAAAGCTTTTAGGAATAAGATTTCCGGAGGGCACGAAAGCACCTAGGGGCATCTATGTCTATTCCTGCCATAGGTCGGGTCGTTTCGGCCGAGTTCAATTCAATCGGTCTGGTAGCATTTCCCGTATCAGCTCTGATTATATGTTTTAAGGCTCTATTCAATTCTTCTGATATAAACTATCAGGCCGATTCTCTTTAGCAAGAAAGCGTGTTCAATGGGTGGCTCCGTCTGTGGAACAAAGTCACTGCTCTTTTTCAGGATAGAAAAAAAAAAAGAAGAAAGCAGCCCCCACCATAACTTGACACTTTTCATTAAACTAACTGATCCCCGTCGCTGCGGGGGTCCCTACTTGACTTGATGCCCACGGTCGAAAGGGAATAGAGCTTACGTAGCTTAGAGAGACTGGAGGAGGCATATTCATATTGAAGTTCTCCCAGGCTCAACAATCATTCGTAGAAGTCGTATGAAAGCAGTAAATCTAAGTTCTCGAAAGCGAGTGTTTCAGTCTTCCTTGGAAAGTCCTTTATCGGATTCCGATGCTGGGTTAACTGGTTCTCAAAGCGAGGGGAAATGCAACTCTAACGGGAATAAAATGACCAACTTAGAACTTCGATAGGGGCACTCACTCTAACTTAAAGGAAAATCCTCAAACTCACAGTCGAGGTACTAACGGCGATTAACCCCTGGTCAGTTCCCACAACCAAGTTTTTGAAATTCGAATGCTCAAGAAAGATTATGAAATCGTGTATGAATGAGTCATCCGGGAGGAGGGGAGGCACCGAAAGATTCTATGACCAAGGCCTTGTCACTATAAGGGCTTGAACCAGCGTCCGGATTTCAACCTTTATGATCGTGACTTTGGTTACCCAGTTCGAATAGTGTGTATAGCCCTTCGCTATACGACTCAGCTTCTTCGCCTATAAAAGGTACTCAGCTTGTTCGCCTATCGGCTCACTAACGTCCTGTGTTAGAAATCTCGTAAATGCCCCTGAAGAAGTCTTTTCGCAGCTCCTTAGTCCCCTTCTTCGCTACGACAGAGGATGTGTTAACGTACAGCTTTGAGAGAGTTCTCTTTGTTTGTCATTCCTCTGTTATTCTATGTGTATAGGAGTGAATAGGTTTCAAATCAGAAGAGGGCTAAGGCCCAGTCTGACTTGTAGCTGTAGTGGCATTCCTTGCCCTGGTGCTTACGAGCCGGTCTGTGGTGATTGCGGAGATGATGCGTAGTGCTAGCCTCCTAAACGCCTTCGACAATTCCTTAAGGGACAGTGCAGATAAGAGGTTTCCGTGGTTGTTGAATTGATTTTCGTGAGTTTTTGTTAAAGGGTTTTTTCCCGTGTGAGGCTGGGAATGAGCGTAGCGGGTATCCCCATATGCGTTGCGGCGAAGTGTCCGGATACCGCTTGTCGGGGAAAGTGATAGGGCACTCAAACGAAGGATTTCCTGTATTTACTATAGGGAAAGAGAATCATCAGCCCCCGCGCCGGGAGAAGGTCCGTAAGGACCGAACAAAGTGAGAGGGTCAACCCGTCAAGTAAACAATGATATCCAATCATGATGAGCCATTTATTCAGTTGGCAATTACGTACCCTTGCAAACCTTGAATCAACAGAGACAATCTCGCTCATCCGAGAAAGGAAAACAAAGAAGAATCGAAGTGATGCGGGGAATTGAAATTTCTTTCGACTTTCAAGAAGAATAGAAAGCACTATATAGCTAGTAAGAAGGTCTAACGCTCCCGGAGTGGAAACCAACTAGGCAGGCGTTGAAGCCAATAAAATTGTTGAAATTTTTAATACAGCTTCGTCCTCTTACCCATGGACATCGTCCAATCATTATTGAAATTGAAGAAGAAGAAGAACGTCAAGTCTGTTTACCCCTTCGCCTTGGATCGATCTCACGATCATTAAATCCTCTTCGCTTAGCATAGATATAGAATAGAAAAGAGAGTGTCTTTAATATAGGATAGGAGAGAGGCGACTTCATACGCGTTGTGTTTATTTCCCGTTAGATGTTGCTACGGGATGGGGTCTTTCACTCCTGTAGCTACTGCTCAGAGGAGAGTAGGGTGATGCGGATGCGGAGAGGAGCGGGCGAAAGAAAGCAGGAGATTAGAAGGACAGAGCGGAACCGGGCTTTGTATGAACTGTACATCGATCCTGCCAGCACGCTAACCGGTTTAGAAGAACGACTTAAAAAAAGGTGCGGCGAATGCCTTTCTTTCCTACCGGTCCGAATAAGTAGATACAATTCAATACGGGGCGCTGGCTCTGCAGGGTCCGTAGGTCTTAGGCTTTTAAGCGCTGAGCCCTTTTTATCTTATCCTATTTATCCTATCTTCTTTCAAGCTCTACTTTTGTTTCGTTTATTAGGGATTTATATCGATTAGTATCTCACCTGTCCTGATATCTGTTTCACCTTTCATTATCAGAAGATGAATTACAGAATCTTTTGAGTTGATTAAGGCGGGAGGGCATCTGTAGTTTCCTCTGGAACCAACTAACTGATCGATCAGACAAGTTTCGTTTTACGCGTAAACCGGTGGTGCCGGTTAACTGATTTTTTATCAATCTAGGACCCTACTGAGCCCACGCTACTTTGGTCTTCTCTGATCCTCTAACGGACACTTCGCTCAGCTACATTCATCGCAACTCAGCTCTAAAAAGAAAGCCTATCCTTAGTGGTCGATGAAAAGCCTAACCCCTCCTCCTCTGGAGCCTCTGTTGTCTGTTGTCTTGTTTGGGGAACTCCTTCTATGTTCTGAATCGAGGAATTTCTAAATAGCCCTAAATTCCTTAAAAAGAAAGAAAGAAAGGAAAGGCGCAGTGCCGATTGGAAGGTTTTACGTACGATGAGTAGTTAAGCTGCGATTAGAGTCTAAACTCTTGTTGTCGTAGAATTCGTCCTGTTAGCCTATCGGCTCACCCCCTATTAATTTACTCTTTTCAGGTTAATAGTTAGTAGCTCCCTCTGCCTACCTCCGCGACCCGCCTAGATCAGTTTTGGCCCTAGCGGTAATGTCGACGTTCGTCTTCATCGGTCTAGCTATGGATCGACGGAGTATGTTTTCACTTTACTTTTACTTGGGCTCATGAAGTGATAGGAAGAACTGGTCTAAACGCATACCCTTGACTAACGAATCCACATTTTCGAAGGAAACTGTTCGTGCCTATGTATCCAAGAATCCCAGTTTCTTTCACTTGTGATGAGGGGATAATCTTCATTTTCAACGGTAACCAATTCATTTCTTCGAAGGTAGCGAGAGACGCGTTTCACTAGATCGATTTTGAGCTCTTGACTTCGTCAAGGAAACAATGGGCGCTTGCTATCGCTATATTTGACCAGAGCACCTCTTCCTTGTTATCTAGTCAGTTATTGAGATTGACGAACAGCCGTTCTCCATTGAGGTTTCAAGAACTGCGTTTTGATGAAATAGATGTAACTACCTAATACTACATTAGCTCCTCTTCTTCGTCGCTAGCTCACGGGTACAATAACCTCCTTCGGACCCTTCGCCGCTACGCGGCTCTAAAGACAGTTCGCCCGCTATACTCAGTATACCCAGTAAAGTCACCCCCTTCTCCTAAATGGACCCTCCGCGAAATGCTTAAGTTTTTGCTTGTGTTTTCCTGTCTTCTCTCTGCCTTATCCCTTGCTTCTAATTAATGTGTGTGTAATAGATCATAGCTGCACTACTGAACTTCAACGTTGTGAGTTAGCAAGATGATGAATCCACTCTTTCTCGGCCCATCCGCCACTAGATTCTAGTAGAATAAGGTGGGATCCCTGGCTGGTGAATCAGTTGAGAAGTAGGCCTTGTTAGCTGCCCTAGAGATCAAAAGAAGCGAACCTCAGTGATGATTTGATCGCTTGGATTCATGGACGACCCGACGTTGCCTCTGTTTAGTCTGTACCTATGAATCACAGTGCTTTCCTGACAAAGAAAGGTGTTATTGGCTCTCTCTCCGGGTTCAGTACTATTGCTTTGACTCACTCCGGGTGGACGTTGATCGATCTATCGAGGCTCTGTCAAGACCTCCCCTGATCTCCTCAGTTGCATTCTTTCTATATCCGAGAATGTCTATCCTTACTTCGTTCACTTTCAAACTTTACCTTGTATCTTCTGTCAGAGACCTATGAAGGCGCGGCGCATAAGAAACTTTTGGCGGAGCTCTCTTGATCCACTATACGTATAACTAATATTTGGAGACATAAGCACACTCAAAGAAAGAGGAAAGGTTGGTTGGTAGTAAAGGCTATTCCTGATCAAAAAAGCTGCTAGTTTACGCCATGTGGGCAACTTAACCTAATTCCTTTGGAAAGGCTTTCATCGGCCTTTGCGTTAGACTTGAAAACCCCTCGAAGGAAGAGTTTTCTATCGATCCTCGATAAATCAAGAGTGACTCCGAAAGGAAAAATGCCACAGAGCTTGAGAATTTGCTGAAAAAGGCGGAGCCCACTCCTGAAGGCCACTGAAAGGCTATCCAATGGGGTGATAGCAGAGAGATCAGAAGCGACGGTAGTGCTAATGCTAGCAGTAGCAATAAAAGAAATAGCCAATTGCTGGGGAAGGGGATAGCGCAAGTAAATCAGCTGTGGTTCTGGAAGGCTACTAGCTTGGCACAGAGGATAAGAGAAAACGGAAGAGCATTGAGTTAGCGTCTTGCCGGTTGGTTTAGAATCTTGCGGAGCCAAAGGCTATACTTCCTCTATCGAGTCCGGGGAGTTAGGGTTGCTAGCTGCACTTTCTGTCTTCTCGTCAACAAAGTCCTACTTCGCCTTAAGGCGAAAAAACAGTCTGTGGTAAGCCTCTTCGCCTAATAACTAGGTTAGGCATATTCTGAAGAGCCCATCTCATTACTTTTATCAGAAGAGATCGGAACCCCCACAAACATTCCTAGTTGAACTTCTAAAGCCCGTTTAGAGATCGTCGGATTCCAAGACACCATATTTCTCTTCTCTGTCTCTCCGCTTAGACTCCTTGTATACTTTCAGCGGGGTAGCACACGATTGAGCGGAGAGAGCGCTCTTACGTTGCAGGGCTTGAAAGGCGGGAGTGGCTCATGGCTCTGCCTCTTTCTTTCCGAGTGGTTGTTCTCTTTTCTTGGCGTTGCCTTTCTTCTAGTCTAGCTCTTCTCCGCTATTTAACACAGACCCGATCTCGGCTTAATTGGATAAGTTGACTTACAATCCGGTGGCATGCAGGAGACTTGACGAGACTCCTGCGTCCCGTTCGCCTATATTATCACCAACTTCCTCTTCGCTTTATTTAAGCTAAAACGAACGGTGGGGCCCAATACGGAATTCCTTATTCAAGGCAATGAGCCGGCAAAGCTGCTTCTCATAACTCTCCGAAGGAGGGGCTAACTCAAACAAAGGGGAAGTGCCCCGTCGCAGATGACGAAAATCTGCTTAAGGCTATACCGGTCAAATCAATCTCACTTTTCGCTCCTCTCCTTAAAGTCTTGCTCAATTCCATCGATCCTTCTATTCCTTAGAGCGAGTGAGGCATTCCCGTATGTTTGATTCGTGTAAGGTGCATTGCTTTTTTGTATACCCTCTTCTGTCTTTCGAGTGTTGTTAGTGTGCTTGTTCATTGTATAATCCTTGCAATGCGAAATCTCTTTCTTTTCTTGCCGAAGGGATAAGTCGATCCAAGCGAACCGAGCAAGTCGTCTTTGGTTTGGAGCGAAATTCCGGATGTATAGGCTTCATCGACCGGAAAGCGACGATCTAAAGGAAGGGCTCTTTAGCTTCATTGATATGGTCGTTAGACCCCCTTCCCTTAATGACATTATTAGAGAGGAAATGCAGGGACTGATTTTTGTATGTGTATGATATATTATGTACCATTTTTCTAATTATTATATATATAATAATTATATAATGAAAAAAAGAATTTTTTTTTATTATATATAATATAATTTTTAATAGCTGCAAGACCAAAACAGGGTGTAAAAAAACGAAAGCCCTTCTTTTAAGTTCCTCCCAGATACATAGCTTACATACCCGGCTCAACATTCTTGGAAAACAATCGAATCGAGGGTCCGGAGGAGAATTGGCCATTCAATCTTGTAAACTAATCGAGACCGAAATTGGAAAAAGAGATACGAACGGAGAGGAATAACCAATCGATAAAAGAACATGAAACCATTCTGTTTCAATAGAGGTACGAGAAACGGTTAGGGGCAGTAAAGTAGGTGAAGTGGTTGGATTTTGCGAGCTGTTCCAACCACTGCTGGATGTGATTCCAAGAGCCAAACGAGAATGAATACCACACAAAAGAGTCAAGACCAGGCTCCCTAGTAGAATGTTTAACCGATCCATTCCGGATCGACCGAATTGGTACGGAAGTTGTAACATGGGAAAACCACAGAAAACACAACTTATTTGAATAACCCGGTGACCTACCAATTGTAGAAGTAGGATCTTTGGCAAGCAATAAGCACTTAAATAATACAATTCGAGTGTACCATCTTCTTTCTCATTTCGAAGAAAAGGTGCGGGAGGAAAAGAAAACAACGGAGGGATCCGAATCGGACCTAAATGGAAATGACATGAAAAGTCTTTTTCAAAACCTAGCATTAAGGGCGTTATGACGATATACGAGAGGAATGGAGAAAAACTCGTGATTGGTGTGGAGGGGAAGATCTGTTTATGATATAGTTCAAGAAAAAGTCGTCTCATTTCCTTACTTCTTCGTTCTTTCTAATTTTTTCACTTCAAGGCTGGTTCTGAACGCCGCGTAACATCATCTTCAACCAACCTCCGCCGTACGTACCTTTCGGTGCGGCCACTAAAGAATTGCTTATACACTAAGCAGCTGCTTATATACGCTTACTAAAAGACTGACTTTCATTCATTATTCATTAGGCCAGCGTGAAACTAAGAAAGAAAGATGTGCCTAAGGCGGCATGCAAGCAAACTGTGCGCGCTAAGAAACGTTGTTTCTGTCGGCCTTTCTGTGCAACAGTCCACCAATAGCGGAAGAGAGGGTTACCGTACATACAAGACTCTTCCAGTTCTTACGTAAGCTTTTTCTTACCAGTCAAGTAGTACAACAGCTGTATCTTATCTTATAGCCCGGCGCGGCGGGTCGCCTTTTGAATTCAGTAGATAGAAGAAATTATTAGATAGATAGATAGGGAGTAGGTGAGTGAGTGAGTCCTCACTGACCTGAGCGATTTCGATCACCTAGCAGGCCTTTTATTTGGTAGGTAACATCGCCGAAGCGTATCATCAGATTTTACTACGAAGGAAGAAACTCGAAGTGAGACGGCACCATCTTGTGCAACGCAACGATAGTTGGCCCTCTATCATCTTCTATCCGGTAGACTTGGTAAAAGGCCCCCTTAAGGGTTAGGTTAGTCAATCCAGCCCGAGACGCGTTCGTTGACAAAACCGCCGAAGACTGGAGCCTCGTAACATGTTGACGAAGACCTTCGAACTGAGGGTTCGATCAGTAGAGGGGACGACTTTGCCCCCCCGGAAGAAGAATAGCCCCGCTCTCTAGCCGACTGATCCCGTTGATCATATAAATAACTGGGAGGGAACGTGTCACATTAGAGGTGAACGATCAGAGATGTCCTCTAATCACCACGATGAGGCTGGTCTCTCTTTTAGTAGACTCAGCTATGAATATGAATGAAGAAATGAATGCCGGGCTCTTTCTTTCACTGCTACCCCCAAGAAGTTTCTGAATGCTGATACTTTCTGTTTCGTCGAGCCCCGAGCTTGCGGTCCTCCTTTGAGTGTGAGTTCAATTGGATGAATCCGTCAAGTCAAGGTCAACGTACGTAGCAGCAAGGATGGCGCATCGCCTATTTATTTATCGTTCTCGTTCGGGAGCCAAAACGAACACACCTGCTACCTACTGTATTGGACCTTCGACCAGGCATTCTACCCTTGTCGAATCGGAACCAACCACCACTGCATTGCGCTCGAACAGTTGAGCGGCCGCCGGCCAGCAACTTCCGTACACAGATATAGATTCATTCTTCGTACCTGGTCCAACAACCTCACAACCCTTCGCGGGTTGGTCAGAAGTCAGTCTTGTTTGGTAAGACGGAATTGGACAAAGAAAAGAGAGTGCTTGACCGGAACAACGGTCAACAAAGACCGTAATTACATAGATAACTGCTCCTCCCTTTCTCCGTCTTTAAGGCTTTAAGGCGAACGAACCGTATGATAGCTGGAAAGAAAGACGACCTCACCTTCTCGTAGATGGTGTCAGTGAGAGCAACTTTAGTATCCCCCGTTGGCCTTCTTTTGTAGATAGAATCTTCAATGAGTGGAAACAAGCAACCTTACTAATAAAGGTGCTTGTTGAGTAAGGCCGGCTTTAGAGCCCAAGCCCCCTTAATATGATGAGAAGAAGAGGGGCCCCCCTCTTTTCTTTTCCGCACCAATCCTTATTTACTACTACATATTTTTTTGGGTGTATAGCTCAGTTGGTAGAGCATTGGGCTTTTAACCTAATGGTCGCAGGTTCAAGTCCTGCTATACCCATACCTACCTTACGCTATACTATTAGTAAGGATGCGTAGTAGCGTTCAAAGATCACTCTTTGGCCTTTAGACTCGCTTCAGCGACTTCGCCCTTTAAGTGACAAGGGTAAGGAGTAGTATAAGAGTGGCTTGGGAACAGCTTCTGGGGCTAATCACAGTAAGAGAGTCCAATCTCTAAAATAGAGCTTAGTCTCCCCATAGTAGGTAGTATACTAGTAGAAGGCGTAGGTTATGACTTGATCCAATAGAGTCAGAACACCTTTCTATCTAAAAGGAATGGTGCTCGATGAAACGATCCAGATTCCACACTATGCTGTGGGCCGGGGAGGGAGCTGCTCTGCGAAACTGGGCGTTCAGTGTTCTTATAGGGGAACCATACTAGAAAGAGAATAGAAAGAGCCCTCAAAAAAGAGCGAGTGAGTGATGGGCAACCTTAGTCTATATGTTGCTTGTGAGCCGCCAAGTACCAGTCTCGCAACAGTACTGGCGTAAAAGGGTTGGTCCTTCACTTGCTGATCGTTCGCGAGTCGAACTCGCTCTCTTGCCACGCCTTTCACTCACTCGCTTTAGTCGGACTCAATCACTCTTTTTGTTTGGAGGATCATTCGTTCTTCACTCTCTTGCTATTACCCGCGGGGAGCGCAGCAACCAAGGTGCATATTATCATATAGAAACAAGCGAAGCGTAGCAATTCGTACTACCCGAAAAGTTTCGCTAACCGGCAGGCAATAGAGTCCGCCGATAGGCGCAAGCAAGCGTAGCGAATCACATAGATAAGCCCCTACCTGCCAGCGCGCGGATAGATAGGGCGGGCGAAGCGCGAAGGGGATGGATGTCTGAGCGGTTGAAAGAGTCGGTCTTGAAAACCGAAGTATTGATAGGAATACCGGGGGTTCGAATCCCTCTCCATCCGCGAAGTCATAAGTTCTCTCTTGCGTTATCTATAGATAAGAACGAATCGGATCGACTCGACTGATATGATAGATGAAAAAGTAGAATTTTGAGCATTCAAAAAAAAAAATTAAATATGGATTGAAAGGATTCAAGAGGCCCGTAGAGAAAAAAACATTTATCCAAAAGATATTCGTTTTATTAGGCAACGCTTTTTGCCTCTGCTCAGTAGTTTCCTTTCGCTTTCTTTCGCCAGTTATCTAGGATCAGAAGGTACCGCTATCATGACAAGAGGTCGAAATGTAGTACTTTTTGGAATACTGATTTTAGGCTTGATCTTTTTATTTCGTCTTTTTTGTATTCATTTGAATAAAAGGAAGGTCAGAGGGTGGAGAATAGCGAGGGGGAGGGCGGCGCCCCTTGCTGGATAGAAGATTGATCAGCTTACTTTGAAAATGGCTTGAGAGAGACGGAGAGAGGGTTCCAAAGCTCTTCCTGTGTCTGAGTGATGGCTTTCCAGAGGATATAGCTTTCAAGACCAGAGGCACAGATGAGAGTTTCAAGGACAATGGACCATATGAGTTCGAGACCGAGGAGCTGCTGACCGAGAGGCGAGTTTCCCGGAGAGGAGACTCTTTCCTTTGATTGATGGCCTTTCGAGTGTCTATTCCTGAGTGAGGTCGGGCTGTCAGGCTAGTACCCGCTGACTTGGAAGTTGCCTTTGCTCGTGTTCCCGCAGGCTGTCCAAAATCAAAGTAGTTTCCTCGCCTTGAAGGCTCTGGAAGAGGTGTCTGACCTCCCTTCGATAACTTGCTTATTTCTTTATTTTTTAGACTTTATCCATAGCCTCACACTCGCCAGCTGAGTTCGTTGGCTAGTTTTGATCACCTCGAATTCGATTTCTCATGCGAGACGGAGGTAGACGATATAAAAGCCAATTTCGGGTTAACTACTTATTGGATTTGAAAGACCCAGGCTATTCTGCTCGCTCTCAAGAGCTTGAGTAGATCGTTCGTTCAACTCGCCTGAAGGAGACTAGACTACCTTCGCACTCGTTTACCGGTTGCTCTTATTATTCATAATTATACCGTTCGTGGGCATTCTTGGTCAAACTGACTGGCTTGTGGCCTGGGGGGTTCGAATCCGAAGAAAGTGAGCCAGCCTTCCAGGGACGGTGAATTCATAACATTTGACGGAGACTAAAGCTTGACTTTATGGACATTGCAATTGATGCATCTAGCCTTCTGTCTATGCGTCTGATGTCGGAATTCAAGCAGTTCCGGTCTTTACTTGATGCCGAGACTAGATTCGAAACTAGGGTAGGACTTGAGGGCTGCTAGTCATCACCGATGGTATGACCAATGAACTGCTGCTAAGAGCGATATACTGTCTGACTGAGAGAACAAAACCGCATTGGATGAGTTCTCGTCGCACCGGATCTTCTTTCTATGCAATTTGACGATCTGGCTTTGTCAAAGCTTAGAAAAGGAAGGGGAATCGTCGACTTAAGGAAAGAAAGTAAGCAGTCGACTTCTTAGCTGGTCTTCAAGTAATAGCTCTTGATTTTACTGTGTTCTTATTTCATCCCCGTACAGCCGTACGCAAGTCTACTTCTCTTCTTCCTGTATCTCTGCTCTTCCAGCTGTCTTCTGCTTTCACTATCCTATCGGATATGAAATGCCCTTCCTTTTGATCTTCCGGTTCTTCCCTGAACGCGCTTTAGTCGACTTATTGCGCACTGCTCCCCTATTTTCTTTTTTCGAACTGAAGTAAAGGTTAAGCCAAAGGAATTAGAAACCCCTCTAGCGCTTCACTCGTGAAAGGAACTTCGGTAAAGGAAGAACGCTGGTTACCCTCCGTTAGTTCTCTCCCTGCTAGCTAGCCAAGAGAAAAGTCAAAACCCTCGCGAGGTACATACACGGTACGCAGATGCCTCTACTGAGGTTAGTTATTCCATGGTGGGTACGTGATGCCCCTCCATAGGTACATACAGAGTAAAGAGCGCTGGCTGGGATTCTTTCCTGAAAGTGCGAACGTGAAAGAGCGATCGTGCCCCTAGGTGATCATCAGTTAGCCGTGAAGAACACAGGTAACCTTACCGGGGTTTATTCGTGAAAGTCAGCTCTGGCTTTCGGCTTTTATTCTGCCGCTGTTCGTATTAGTTATTCACGATTTCTCCCTTTAATGAATGGTATCGATAGGGGCTTCCTCGAACTATCCATAGCTGGAGCTTACTATAGAGCCGTAAAGAAGCATCCAACCCATAAGTCTACTAAGTACTCGTGTGCTTATGCGTTCGTTGCCTTTCTCTTATATCCGCTTTTCTTTTATGGCTTGCTGGATTTAGCTATCGCGCTTGCTTGAGGAGCCGATAAAAGGCTAGGATTCCTCTTTCTTTTTTTTTGCTATCTACGAACGTCAAAAGATGTGATGTGGTATCTTACTTATCTTAGTCTTAGAGATTGGATCTTATTCAAATGAAAATGAAAAGCCTACCCATCCCAGCTATGAAATCAGTAGAAGGAACACAGCCGATTCCTCTACAGAATATGGTTGAGCAAAAGAAACCGACTCAGCAACAAAGACAAGTGGTAGCATACTATGTTTCCTCATAGGATTAAGAGATATAATATGATCGAGCAACAAAAACTGGTTCAGCGGTTAGAGTTAGACTATCTTATTTTTATAGAATCAATTACTGATTGGAGACATCAACCGATGAGGAGACAACCTCTGATTAAGTGACCTCTTTATTATAGATCAACCTTTCCCGGGAAAGAAGTTTTCTCCTCTAAAGCAGACTCCGCGGCGCCAAACTCTTAGGATTAGAAGACAGAATCTGGTTCTGTGGGGGAAGGCAGACCTGACTTCAGGAGTGAAAGTGAAGTTCCTACAAAGGAAGATTCATTAGTTCTATTTAAGATTCTTATTCAAGATCCGTTATTATTATATATATATTATTAAAAAAAAAGCTTACCCTTGATTTCCAAAAGGGAAAAAGGCCCTTCAAAGTAAAGAAAGAAAGGCTAGTGCCAC